>CM068370.1:447756524-448356524 GCA_034769895.1 Magicicada septendecula | reverse complement strand
GAGGTAACTTGAGTAGTATTACGTTAGGATTTCAAGGATCTTCCCAATCTAGGGGCTCTACTGTAAAAGCAAGAAAACTGAGAACTTTTCTAATTTAAAGCAGAAATGAGATATCTGACTTGTAAAAAGAAACGCAATTATAAGCAGAATAAACTGAGAATAAATTAACGTTGAAAGAGAATAATTGAATGGAAACTACAAAAGCAATAAATTGTATTGTATGCACTCAGTACGATAACAACAGAATTGAAATAATATTGTAATCATAAAGCAGTAAGGATTAACTAAAATGTAATGTGTAATATTACTTGGCTCAGAATGTATAAATTATATTGTGTTTGCACGCCTAGAACAAGCTAGGCTGCATCGACACGTCGCCCGT
The DNA here is from genome assembly GCA_034769895.1 of Magicicada septendecula. NCBI lineage: Eukaryota > Metazoa > Arthropoda > Insecta > Hemiptera > Cicadidae > Magicicada > Magicicada septendecula. Next base: position 448,356,142 of record CM068370.1, on the reverse strand, counting down.
TTATTTTTTAAAGTCCGATTCCTCGCTCTGTCCTCCCTGAAACTCCACATCATACCTTGACAAAAAACTCATCTTAGCTACAGCGATTGTTTTCTGACTTAGCGGTAAAATCATATATCATATCATACAGAAACGCTGAAATCGTCAAAAATGGCCTTTATTATTTTTCTGTAATCTTGGGGTCAAGGGCATTTGGAGAGTTAGTACGTTTGTACCGGGTTGTCTGGGGCACTGGTCCTCTCAAGTTCCCAGGGTTGAATGAAGTGATGTTAGGTCCAAAAGAATTCTTTTGCTTCTCTCCAGCCAAGGTCGTACTGTGTGGTAAAGTACCACATCCTGCAACACATGACCCTCTGATGACGGTAAAACAGTACGGATCTAGACAAAAAGGTCGATAAATATTTCTGATGGAGGACAGCAGTGGTCACCACAACTAAGTTACGGAGGAAGGGAAATTATAGTAATAAAAATGATACAGCATATTTAAAAATCATCCCCGATCATAAACGGATAAAGCTTTTATAAAGCTCTCTGTGAAACCAGACGACAGTAATAGAAATAATTTTAGACACCGAAAACTTTGTTACCTACGCGGGAGACTTAATAAGAACGGACAAGCTTGTGGAAGCCCTTGGAAGAACTAAAAATCAAAATGCAAAAAGACAAGATGGATTGAACATGGAATTGTTTAAGTATGGGATTATCTTGCATGAATTTCTATTATTACGTCTGTGTAACGTGTTGCAAAAGACAACAGGACCTGCAAGATTGGCTAACTACTCGAGTGGTGTCTATTTTTAAGAAAGGAGTACGGAATGGCTGTAATAACTACAGGGAAATATAACCAAGAAGCAACTTACCAAGAAACAATAAAATAAAATACAGACCTGGGAATGGTGTTCTTAAGAGAAGGTAAAAGTTGTTCAAAATTTGATCGTACAAAGAATGACACCATAAGACAAGAATTCCACGTTTTTAATGTAAACGAAAGACTAAACGATTATAGACAACGGTGAAAAGAACACTTACAAAGAATGTCAGGTTCAAGACTGACCAAAAATTTCTGTATAAATTAAGAACGCAAATATGTCGGTAGGCGCAGGAAGAGATGATTTGAACATCTTTGAAGGCGGAACAGGCAGCAACTAGCCTAGCGGTGATGTGATAGCAGTGATAGTGATGATGATCTTGAAGCTTGTAAAGAATCATGCGAGAATATTGTTGAAATATTCATCGTTAGTGTGGGTAATGACAGCAACAAACATCAATCACACTTTACTATGTAAGTGTAAAAAGAATACTTTAATAAGAGCCAATGTCTTCTTCTCCCGTTTTGGCAAGATTAAGCAGCCACTCCGCCCCGGTTTGCTGAATTCAAAATCAAATATTATTTATCTCATAGTTATTAATTAAATCCTTCAATTTTTAGTGACCGTCAATCAATGAATTTTTTAGTGGATGGTTAGTGAGGATCGGTCAATAATACAAATTTTAGCTATTTTGCGTCGACGTTTCAACAATATTCATTGTCATCTTCAGGACATGTGTGTGAAATACAATAGAAATATCAAAAAATAACGAAACAATTAAATATTTGGGTGAACGTGTTGGTGTATGTGAGTGTGTGCGTGCGTATGTATGTAACATTTTATATGTGAAGACTTATGATAGTTGTTTATATCTTCAAATTATGTTTAAGAAAACGAGAAAATTATAGTATGAGAGAACTTAATTTATACAGTATTACAATTTAAATTACTAAATGTAATGATATTTTAATTAATTAAACAAACAGTAATCAACAATTGGATATTAGATTGGTACATAAATTTTTATACCTACAGCAGTCAACATATAGCAAAGTAATATATTACCTATAACTAAAACAGATTAGGGGATGTTCACTACGTAATTATTAAAAGTTATTTTTACCATGTTTCACTCCCTACTGGTATTAACAAACAATCATAATTTAGAAACATATAATTTACACACTAACTGTAGAACATTACGACTTATATAAGATAGTTGACAAAGGTTACAAACAAAAGTTTTTGGTAAATTTTACTAACAGGTAAACTTGGATAATAATTCTAATCATATTGTAAGGTATAGTCAAGAGTACTATAGAATAATGTAATTTATGTATGTGTCCACAATCACACCTGCTCTCTCACCCATTCTCCCTCTGCCAGTTCTTCTCAAAGCCTCTCACTCTAACCTGAAATCACTCTATCACTCCCACTCGTTCTCTCTCTTACTACATCTCACTCACTGTCTCCCTTCTACCCTCTTTCACTCTTCCACCCTTCGCTCTCTCTCTCTCTCTCTCCCTCTCATTATCTTCATTCTCTCTCTCTCTTTCTCTCTCTCCCCCTCTGTCTCTCAGTCCTGCCTCTTTCTAGACTCATACAACACCTTCTCACTCACGTCCTCCAATCATAAATGTTGTCACCGTTATGAACCTCTCTATTTCACTGTTCCTCTTGACACTCATCATTTGCTAAATGCCTCAGTCTAGCATTGCTGTTATTGAGATATAGTTATCCTCAGGCGATCACGCCATTAATTAATGTTTAGAATGTTTCAACAATAAAACAAGCATGTCTGTGCACAGTGCCGTAAGTAGGAACTGCTCCTGGGGGTGCAGGGGGTGAGATAAGCTTGAAGGTTGGATCCCCCAGATTTCTCGTGACACATGAAAAATTCATGATTCTTCCCACATAATTTTATAAATAAATTTTATAAATTCTTCGCGACTCAAAGTTTACGAGTAAACCAACTGCAAGTATAACGGTTCAAGAAACGCTAATTTCAAAATATTCTGTCTTGATTAAACCTAAATATCATTTAATCTTCACATTAAACGTAATAAAATTCATCTCATTAGGAATCACTTTAATTATAAATTTTTATTTGTAAATCTTGCAAGAAAGGTATTTCCAAACATATTTTGAAAAACCGGGTGTTATTACCCAACGCATTTTAATTTATGAATGTCTCGAGATCGAAAGAATTTATTTATTATTTTTTGTTAAAGTACATTACTCTTTTATGTAAAGTCCAGCAATAAAAACTTATAATTTTTTAAATTAAACTCTAGAAACTTCCAGATTTTCTGTGCAAAGACTACTGTTCAAATCACAGACACACTAGCAGGGCCGTTCCTGGCGGGTATGCAGCGAATGCCCCGCACGCAGGCGGCAAAATTTAGGAGCGCCAAATTCGGTCGGTATCCTGTAAAGTGGAAGTTACGGAATCCAATTAATGAATATTATTACATTCTATTCCTGCCTTATTGTCGGAAAACCGTCACAAGTCACAGGCTTCCGCTCTTCTTTGAGTCGGCCGCTTCAAAGCAGTAAGGCGCTATGATATCGCCGGCTTATTATGTCGGCTTTTTTAATACTTATTTTGACTTAGGTTTTCGGCATATTACAGAGGCGGCGGCTCATTTTATTTGGTTTTATGTTACATTTGCTGCATTTTGTAGAAGTAACAAGAAAACAAACAATAAACTTTCCTTTTACTGGTTTTACAACCGGTGCAGGTAGGTAGCGACTTCTAGTACCCACAACCCGACATTTTATTTTTAGTATCTCTTTGGTTGCCGTAGTGAACTAAGTGAGTAATCTTGTACTAGTATTCGCGGGAAGTTGTTCTTGTTTTCAAAATTGAATTGAAAACTACTGTAATTACATTAATTTTAGTCTTAGAGAACCAGTCAGTTTTGATGCTCCATTAGTTTATAAGTGCTTAGACTGTTTATGCGATAATTCTACTTGTAATATAAACTGTAAGGAGATTAAAGGTATTTATTGTAATATTTTTTAATGTTAGTGTTTGTTTGCTTTATTAGAGATACACAGTAATTATGTTTTTATTTGTTAATAGTTAGGTCTTACTCTGACCGCTAACATTTTTTCTTAGTTTAAGTGTGTGATGGTGTCCTCTATACAGGCTTGCCTTAGAGGCCCTAAATTTTTTTCTCTTGTATAGTAATGAGCAGTATTGGTTAGTTAGTTAGTCAGATTTGTACATTTATTGTAATACTGGTCAGACCTGGTTAGTTGTATCTTTGTAATTTTTGTACTTTGCTGTACTTGAGAAGAAAATAAACATTTTCTGATTCTGATTCTGACTTGGGTGTTGTCATGCTGAGAGAGTCATGTTTTTTTTTATATTTAGAAATGAGTGACGGCACTGGAAAAAAATTATCAGGAGCCCAATATAAAAAACGCCGACTGGAAAAGGACGCAGAAAAGGAAAAACTAAGTGGAGCTTTAACAAAATTTTTAAAACAATTGTTCTACTCCGAATCCATCCCCATCCCCATCGAGCTTGTTGCAGAGCCATTGGTTATTGATGATCAGCAGCCATCCACTTCTGGTGCGCATATTTCACTTAATTCAGAAGTAAGCAACTCGGTAAGCAATGATGGAGAAAGTACTGCGCCTACTATCGATATTGATTTTGCCGATCCCGCTACATGGCCTAATCTATTAAGTCACCGTTTAATTGAATTAATTGTGACAAAAGGCGCTGTCCAGATTATAGAAAACTTTCCTGTTGATGAAACTGGTAGAAAATTTTCAGCCACGCAATATATGCGGAAGTTACCAAACGGCGAAAACGTTAATAGGGACTGATTAGTATATTCTAAAAAAATAAATGCCGTATCCTGCATTTTTTGCAATGTATTTAGCTCGCAGTCTCATAAATTAATTTCTGGTTACTCTAATTGGAGACACCTATCTGTTAATATTTCCCGTCATGAAAATAGTATGGAGCATATGAAAAGCGCTCAAAAATGGTACGAATTGAAATTACGCTTGGTTAAAGAATGCGCCATTGATAAAGAGCAACAGAAACATTTCGAAATTGAAAAAAAACGATGGCGTGCATTTATTAAAAGAATAATTTGTATAGTGCAGTATTTAGCTGGTCAAAATTTAGCGTTTAGGGGAGCCAGCCAGAAACTTTACGAATCCAATAATGGCAATTTTTTGAAATTAGTTGAAATGTTGGCTAAATTCGATCCAATTATAATGGAGCATGTAAATAATATTCAAAAATCTAAAGAATTAAATCAAAATATGCCTCATTATTTGGGAAATTATTTTCAAAATGAATTAATTAGTTTATTGTCAAAAAATATTCAACGAGAAATTTTAACCTGTCTAAAAACAGCAAAATATTACTCAATAATTTTAGATGAAACTCCCGATGCTAGCCATGTTGAGCAGCTGACTTTTATAATACGATTCGTTCATTGTTCCTCAAATGCAGTCGAAATTAGAGAACATTTTTTAGGTTTTTTTCAAGTTTTGAATACTACAGGGGAAGGAATATTTAAATTTTTAAAAGAAGAAATATTGCCAAAATTCGAAATAGATTTTCATGATATGAGAGGTCAGGGGTATGACAACGGTGCAAATATGTCTGGCAGGCATGTAGGGCTTCAAGCTCAAATTCAGAATGTTAACGCCAGAGCAATGTTTGTGCCTTGTTCAGCTCACACATTAAATTTAACTGTTAATGATGCGGCTAAAATTTCATATGAGACTGTTGGTTTTTTTTCAGTTATTCAAGAGTTGTTCAATTTCTTTTCTGCTTCGCCTTACATGTGGGACATTTTAAAACAGAATCTGCCGAATTTAACTTTAAAATCAGTAAGCGAAACAAGATGGGAAAGCAAAATCAAAGCCATTCGCCCTCTAAGATTTCAGTTATTGGAAAGTTGTAAAAGTTTACATTATTTGACCGAAGATACTTCGAGAGATATGAATACTAAACATGCTGCACAGTCATTATTAGATAAAATCAAAACTTTTAAAGTCATCTGTTCAATTTCAATTTGGTATGATATCTTAACAAATATTAATATAATTAGTAAAATGCTCCAAAATCAATATTTAAATTTAAATGAATGTCTTAAAGAAATAGAAAATCTTATTATTTATTTTACTAACAAACGGTCGGATAAAGATTTCCAATTTTTTATAAATGAAGCTATAGCAGAAGCAGAAAAGAACGATGTAGAGCGAGTATTTCCTTTAATTAGACAAACGAAAACGAAGCGTCAATTTTCATATGAAGGTACAGATGAATCTGTTTTAGATCCAAAACAAAAATTTAAAATCAAGTTTTATTTTCAAATTTTGGACACAACAATTCAGTCCTTACAAAGACGTTCTGAGGGAACAGCGAAATATAATGATTTATTTGGATTTTTATGCAATTTCCAAAATCTAGATTCTGAAGTAATTAAACGATCATGTATGGATTTAGATATTGCTTTGCAAATTCAAAATCAAGGTAATACATGTAAAGATATTGACGGATTTGATTTACATAATGAAATAATGTCATACAAAATTCTAAAGCCAAACTCTACTACAAATGCAGACTCGCCCATAATCATTTTAAATTATATAAAAAAAAATAATTTACAGTCTTTGTTTCCAAATTTATTTATAGCCCTAAGGATATTTTTGGCTTTACCCATTTCGGTGGCTTCAGGCGAAAGAAGTTTTTCGAAACTAAAACTTATAAAAAATTATTTAAGGACGTCTATGTGCCAAGAACGGCTATCAGATTTGGCAATTATTTCAATTGAAAATAAGATTTGTGAAGCCGTTGATCACAATGAAATGATCAACGAGTTTGCGTCTGTAAAAGCCAGACGTGTTATATTATAATTTTTATGTTGTTGTTTTTTCTATGTTGTTTGGTACAAAGTTATTTAAATATAACATTTAATATTTTTTTAGAATCTAGTTTTTTATTGTTTATTTTGTTGTATTGCAAATACCTCTTGTTTATTTTGTGTAACTTTATTTTGTGTAAATAAATTATTGTACACATATGTTTTATGTATTTTAAAATTATATGGGGGCGCACAAAGAAACCTGCACGCAGGCGCCCCCCAGGGACGGCCCTGCACACTAGACTAGTAGAATCATGACGTACACTCCCTTGTAAGGGGAAGTGTCTCTGGGCGTAAAAGATAACGGTATTTTAATAGGCTCTGCCTTTGTTTTTCGATGCGTGCATAATTAATAGTTTTCATGTTCCAAATACGTACGTTGTGACAGCCCTATTACGTGTTAAGAAAACTCTATTTTATTAATCTACAAATATTGTAATTCCTTTTATTTCTACAGTTATTTACAGGTCTTATGTGTAACGCATGCAACACACGTTAAGTGACTATGGCATTTTTATGAATTTGTTAATATTATTAGCTCTAGGGAAGGAATTGATACCTCTAATCCGCCCCGACGTTACGCTGCTGTTTTTGCATATCTGTCATAAAAGAGTTTCCATTTAGTAATAACTGTTTAATTTTTAAGTACATTATAAGACGAAATTTTCTTGGATTCCGTTGTCCATGACGTGTCCGTTGATTAACTAAATATAATTAAATCACTACCGATCCGGAACACAACATTTTTTATGGGTAAAAACGTAAAGGACTTACCTTATAGCCTGAACCAGTTTTCGCTTATTATAAACTTTGTCAGAAACTGCCACTGGGAGTGCTGTACGTCTTGTTCTTGGCGTCGGTGTCGACTTTTGAAGGATCGATGTTGTGTGTGTGGTGTGTGATATGTTCGAATAATGCGTGTGATTTGAATTGTGTCTGTTCGTTTACGATGTCGTTTTTATGTGTTTTTGTGTGTTTGTATTATTTCCATTTGTTCAAAAGTGTCTAGTTTTTGGCTTTTTGTGTGTACGTGTATAATATTCATGTTGTTTTCGATGTTTTTTTTTGTATGGTTTGCAAAGATGGATTCGGTATTGGAGTATAGTGCCTTTGTGTGTTCAATGTATCTTTGTTTGAAGCTACGTCATTTAAATTTGAAATTTTTATCATTGAGCTCACATTAAGTTAATAGTTACACATACATTTTTCCACACAAACAGCTCTGATGAGATTAACTACACGTAGTTACTGCTAATGTCTTTGTACCGATGAAATGCAAGACTGCTGAGTTGAGTTGATACATTTTTTTAATTTTTACTGTTGCGTACGATCAATTATAAATCGCTTAACACTATATTAATACACGATGAAGTGTTTTCTTTCTTACTTGAGTTTTGTTATTTTTCTTTCTTAATATGTTTTAACTATTAAATAGTATTGTGTAACATTAACTCGAATTGCTCATTGTTAGAGATGCTGGTTTTCTGGCTGGAGATTGTTTGTATTTTGTATGTTGCTATTGTTGGTTACTTTTGAGTATTGGTAGGTTATTGTAGATTCTGGTTTTTGGCGTCATTATGACTGAATATAGTATATAAATCGATGAGTGTTTTTAATATTTAGACTTTTAAAAATTGTGTTATGTTATAATTGAATTTTATTTGTTTAAGAATTAGTTGATTATGTGTTTTATGTTTATATGTGCGTCTAGGGATTTCCAAGTTTTCATTATACAACCTTTGCCTGGTATATGTTTTATTAGTATCTGTTGTTGATGCCTCGGAATTCACGTTCTTCATTTATTGCGTGTGTGTAGCTATAATACATTTATAAGTGACTGGTTTTTATGCACTTTTAATTGTTTGCCGTTCGGTTTATGACACTTTTGTTGCAGTATCCGCATTATGTTTTGTAGATTCAACTGCTTTCAATGAATTGCCCTTATTGTGTGAGGTATGTAGTACTGGTTGTGTGTGATATTTGTCACCTGCAGGTTTAAAGAGTTTTGTAAGTCTGGTCATAGCATCATTTATGCAAGTGTCTGCAGCCCAGGTATTGAGTTATTTTAATTTATAATAATAATAATTATTATTATTATTATTATTATTATTGAAGTGAAAACTTTTATAGGCACGTTGGGCGATTTTTGGATGGGTAAAATCTTATGAGTTCGCGTCACCGACATGCTAATGCCAACATGATAATGTCGGCATGCTAATGTTAACAGTATATCTGTAGCTATAAGTATGACGTGTTGCGCTTGGCCAGCAGTGAAAGTATAGATTATACTTGTGTGCAATACTATTATTTATACTATTTAACACACTTTTATCGTTTACGTACTTTATTTTGGAGTTTCTTACACTGCCGAATTTGCTATCGCGTGTTCGATCCCTAGCGCGATTTTTGGATGGGTAAAATCTTATGAGTTCGCGTCACCGACATGCAAATGCTAACAGTATATCTGTAGCTATAAGTATGACGTGTTGCGCGTGGCAAGCAGTGAAAGTATAGATTATACTTGTGTGTAATACTATTATACTACAATTATATTATACAATTTTAATACTATTTATGCTATTTAACACACTTTTATCGTTTACGTACTTTATTTTGGAGTTTCTTACGCTGCCGAATTTGCTATCGCGTGTTCGATCCCTAGCGCGATTTCGGCTTTCCGTATTAACAATTAACGCAATACTTATGATCTATTTTACATTATTTTTATTCTTATTAATTACTTATACTATATTATATGATATTTACATAATTGTTATTTGTCCGTCTGGCTGTTAACTTAGGGTTTTTCGTCATGTCTAATGTCGAAGTATGTATTTTTAATAGTTTTTTTATTATTGTAAGATTGTAACATTAGTGCTGTGTATATGTATATAAGTAAAGTTAAATTGACTACGTGGAAAGTTGAATGTGTGTATACTGTGCATTGTTTAAATTGTGTTTTAGTTTGATCATTATTTTAAATGTTCAAATGTAGGATCACTGTGCAGTACAAAAGTGAGTACTAAATATGTTAATATTTTTATATAGAAAAATGAATAACATAAACAAAGCATGTATTTTCAAATATTTCCAATATTCGTATCAATATTTCCGTTTAAAAATTTGATATTATTTATTTTTTATTTTTGATATTTGACCTCTGCCATACATCATGCAATGAGTATTTCATAGTGGCTTAGGAGTTATCTTACTAGCGTGGTAAAACAAATTTCTAGTTGTTAGATAGTATATTTGCCGCGGATTTAAAAATTAAAAATTCTATAAAATTTTATAATAATTTTAGATTTGTGTGTTGAATTTTGAAAATATGGTTACTAATTAAGAAATTATTTTTTATTAGCTTATATTATCGAAATTTTGGATTATGTCAATTAAGTTGTATTTATATTTTGTACTGGGCTTGCGCAGCCCATCATATGTTTTGATTAATAAGTAAACCATATAAAAATGTATATAATTGTTGCTCGGAGTGCCGATAGATGTGAAAACCAGACTGATGTTAAAGATTTTAATTTACAAAAAATTTTAATTTTTGATACTACAATTAATTTGAATAGCCAAACAACCACTGTTATTTCATAGTTTTAAGTTTTCACTTCTGTCGGCAGTCCTCAATGACTGCCTATTTTTAAATTTTTTATTATTATTAGTAGTAGTAGTAGTAATAGTAGTAGTAGTAGTGGTAGTAGTAGTAGTAGTAGTAGGAGCAGCAGCAGCAGCAGCAGCAGCAGTAGTAGTAGTAGTAGTAGTAGTAGTAGTAGTAGTAGTAGTAGGTATGGTGGTGGTAGTAGTAGTAGTAGTAGTAGTAGTAGTAGTAGTAGTATTCTGTAATCATTAGTGTTTGTGTTTGTGTTTGTTTCTTTATGGTTAGCTCTTAGGAGTACTGTTTTTAGTATTTTACGTGATTTTATTTCCTATTTTCCTTATGGAGAGCAAAAGTTCAGAAAGAAATCGTGGCAGCTGATTACAAAACAGAAAAAACACAGCTAGGATGTAAGAAAAATCGAAGAAGTTAGAAGAATAACGGATGAGGTCCCTGTAACAAGCAAACGTTAGGGCTACAATATTAAAGTAGATTTGTCGCATTCTAAGAGCTGAAAATAACAGAGATATTGAGAAAATTCACATGAACCAGCCCAGAGTAAAACGTCACCAGGTCGCACTAAACACTCACAATAATATGAGTGACGAAATTAAATAATTACGATACTCCGTAATGGAAATAAACAGTTAGGCACTTGACACTTTCAATAATGCGTTTCAATCCACGGCAGCCTTATCGTTTACTACTTCAGCAATTACAGATCAACTATGTGTTATTTCATGTACTTTAGACTCATCCGAAGATAAGTCCTGTTGTCTTTAAAAAGTAAGCATCTTTTAGCCAGTAAAAGCAATGGGGATAAACAGGCTCTATTACAGACATACGGTTAAGAGGAAGTGAGAGGGGAAACAAGAAAGTGCGAGAAGTGTGTTTCTGTGTAGCTGTGGTTACAGCTAACAGCCCAGGCGTCTAGTTGTAAAGGACGCTATAGTTGATCGAAACGTGACGTCAACGACCTCGGTATACAAGCCCAGTTGAGGGGAGGACAATGGGTAACTTACTCAGTAGAAGCCTTAAACTGGTCAGATTAGATGGTAAGAGAAGTTTACTGTAGTGCCGGCCACCGTATATTTATTACGTGTGATTATGGAGCGGGAAGTTAAGGAAAATAGCTAACTGCAGATAACTGTTCACGCAAGAGATGGGAGTTTGATAATTCCGGTTTTATAAAGCAAGTGGTAACTAGAAACGATGGACAAAGTTTCAGGTTTAAGAAATAAACGGAGAAGAAACTGTTATGGAGAAACAAGTCGAAGTCCTGGAGGTTCTGTTTAAGAATTATTTCTACATATGGGCAACGTTTCTGCTGCGGTAGTTGTTAGACGACACTGAATGAGACGAAGAGCTCTCTGTTCAGCTGACTACCGCGGTCCGGTGAAGTCAGGATCACTTATGCTGGGTAACTCTGTTTACGAGAAAGTTCTACAAGTATGAGAATAATCGAGTAGCGTCTCGGAAGGCGCAGCGGCAGTTAAATTTTGCTACAATTTTCTGAACTGCATCATCCAGCTTATTAAGCAAATATATGGCACAAGTCAGACAGGCTTCACGCATAGTGTCTAAATAGCGTAACAATATTTGATAGAATTTAATACTAAATAAAAGTGTTTCATAAGTGCGCTATTACTGTAGGAGCTGCTGAAGTAGTACTGTTGTCACTTTGAAATTATGAAATATATGGAAATACGTGAATTTTCACCAAAATATGAGAATAGTTTTAAAAGAAATAAACTGAAATTTAATATAGCAACGGGCCCAGATGCGTGAGTGTGTGGTGTATTATGAGAATTGTATGTATTGTACTCACAAAGGAAGAACTACAATACCGGAATTCCAATGAACGTCTCGAAATACACATAAGCAGATATTGCTGTTTGCATACATGCAACTCCATTCGAGTGGTTAGCTTTATTTGGTGAAACGTTTGTGTGAGCGTAAGGTGTGTGTCTGAATTACGAGACACTTTCACGTACCCTGCTCATGATATAAAATAGTGGATCCGTCGTCTTATCATGAAATTTCAAGTGATTTAACGTATATAATAGGTAACTGCTAACACTGATCGGAAACGTGAGGCCAGGAGTACTTGCATCACTCTTTCAGAGTACTCAATTTTAGTTAATCTAACTACTTTAACAACATTTTTAAGCTATTGGTGTGGATAAAGTAGTTTCTTTAATTTCCATTTCACAGAAAACAATACTCTGTAAAGATCAATCAATCACTCAGTAACTGGTAGTAAGTGTCAATCAGATGGGGGCAGACTTCATAGACTCACTGCTACAGCCATTGTAGAGTGGCTGTAAAGAAGAAGCCACTATCTTCGTCTACAATCCGCTCTTTTGCAATCGTATCCTTAATCTTCTCTCCTTTTCACCTCACCTGTCTCGGTGACCTGTCACATGTCACTTTATGAAGAGTATACACAAACACAGGTACATAAAAATGGCTACATACTACAACATACAAAATACTGTGCTACAGAATTCCTGTAACATATATTGTGAAATCTAATTTACTCTTGGAATAACAGCCATCAATCTTTTAGTAAGATCGCAACACATATTACAACACAAATGCAGCTGCCACAGCAGGGAAACATATATTATGTGTTTAATATTAAAAATAACACTGTATTGAAACATGCGCTTGCAGACTTCCTACGTATTCGCCGATCCAGATAAACAGCAAGTAATATACCAATATATGAACAACATATAAAGTAAACTTTTTTATGATACCCCACAATTTAATTTTTAAATTATACTTTAAAATTTACTATACGATAACAGATTTTATTCTTCTTCTAATTCTTCTTCTTCTCCTTCTTCTTCTTTTTCGTCATATTTTAGGCTTACAATCCGTTTAGTAATTCTACCTTTCTGCTAAAGGTTATCTTTCCATATTTTTCATGGCAGTCCCAAGTGGTTTCTCCCTGTTGCTTGGTTTCCAAATACATTTTCAGGTATACGATTTGGGTTCCTTCTTTCTTAGATATTTGCCCATTTTGTCCTGTATTCTTCTGTTTATTCATTTACGGTTTGCAATTTGAACTAATCTAAAATTTACTTTAACCTGCCATAACTCTGGTAAGCTTCATTTCTGCAGTACCTATCTCTTTTCTTTTCCATTTGTATTTCCTTTTTTAACCGTACAGCGTAACTTTCATACATGGTTTTATAAACATAAAAACCACACAACAAATTACTGTTTGTAGAGTTTGTATGATATTTTGTTATGAATTCATTGATACCATGACATATTGCCTTGATGTAACGAATGTTTTGCGCACATGATGTTGGGATGAGATTTACAATAAACGGGAAACGATACCAGTGATAAATACAATTCTGTGTTTGTGCTTTGACCTGGGATGGCAGCAAATTTTTGCTAGCGAGTATGTATTCTTTTGTGTTAGTTATAATTTTATACAGTACTTGAAACCAAAAAGGAATAATTTAAAATGACGACACCGATCTCATCACGTACTGGAATACGTGTGTCGGTGTATGAAATACGATATAGCCTATGTGTTGTAACCCCTCTTTCCTTTTATGCTTTTTTTAATTTATTTATTTTTTTATTTATATTTAAATTTCTATCTCCTTATTTATTTTTTTTTTTTTTGAAAGAGAAGCCACAAGTTAATTAGGACTAGGCCGGAGCCTAGAGAAGCCAAAATTGTGCTGGGTCCAGTATGACGGGACTTGCAATGAAATTCGGCTGTAATATAACAATAACGTTTTTTATTTGTATGCCATCCTTTAGTACATGTAGACAAACTCTATCACACAGTTATCCCCCCCATGAATCATAAATATATCACAAATAAATAATGCCCCTGCTTTAACAGTATAAAAGACAACATCTGTACATCGTAACGAGTGTATATACATCTATACATGTATATCGAATAATGTTCAGTAACTATATATATATAGAGAATTCTCCCCTACTTTATAACTAGCTTAACATGGACGAAACATAACAACACATACAGAAACATAAGGCACATATACTCACAATTATACATCAATATTCTACACCCCAATGCCTCTGGAATGCACCCGCCTTACAGGCAGTGTTACTACCATGCCCAGAAACCAGCAGTGATAAATGCTTGCCCATTAGCAACCCGTTTATATAAAATTACATAAAAGCCAAAACCCCAGAAAGGATGATAATTGCTCATAACGCATAAGCAAGACCGGACCGCCCATATGTATAGAATTCCACTGATAAATGACACATCATGAGCATATGAACTTTAAGTTCCTTCAACAGCATTAAATAACAATTTAAGGAAACGACATCACCTGATTCTAAGCAACTGTTATACTGTTCTAAAACGTTAATTTGTTTTACCAATACAGAGGAGTTCAATAAATCAGTATATCTTTTAACAGTAGGGAAATTAAACAGTTGATGCTTTACAAATTTTTGGAAAAGGAATCGAACAGTATATGTTTTACAAGTTAAAAAAAATTAATCAGTATATGTTCTATAGTTCAAAATATTAATCAGTATGTTTTACAGTTTAAAAAAAAATAAATCAGTAGATGCTACAAGTGGATAAGGTTGATCAATATATGTTTTACCAGTAAGAGAAAAAACAATCAGTATAGACTTTTGTGAGGTACAAAATCAACCAGTATATGCCCAGAAAAATGTGCAAATTATTTCCTATAAAAACCCGAATGGCTATATAAATATACATAAAATGAAATTACAATAAGACGGTTGTGCCCTAGCAGCTGTGGGAGCGCGCCAGCATGTGGTTGACAATGTTTGACAGGAATCTAACCTGCCTCAGGCTGCACCGACATGTGGCAGAGAAAAACTATGTCCCTTTTTAAACCCCAGAAAACGGCCAAAAAGAAAACAAAAGAAAACCCCAGCCCTAAAATGTTAAACCCAAGGTGAATTTAATATTTACTCAATTCTGGTCCCGCCGGAACAGAATTCCTAACATGTTCTATAAATTTTGTAAGGAGTAATATGATAACTATATGCAAACTGTAAAATGTCTAAGTGTACAAATATCTCTGGCACGCTCCCCCAGTGCAGCACACAATTACAAGCAGTGCACTTAGTGTTAGGTAATTCAGTTATTAAAGTGTTCTTGAAATTAACTCATAATGTTCAGAATGATGATCAGCTGCTCCCCTTTATAGCGGACAGTCTGGACACGTGGTCACATGGATTCAAAAGATTTTTATAGTAAAACAGGTGCACTGCCGGCCCGGCCCCAAAAGGAAAATGAAAGAGTGCATATCACCTTAATAGTGCTGCCCAAGTACTACATCTTGATCTGATCACCGACTCCCTCTCCGGACAGGATCCAAATCTCCGTCTTAATCAAGAACCCTGTTAATTCATATAAATTAGAAAAATGTTCACAGAAAATGTACACCCAAGTTCAGGTAATTAACCTCAGAACGGGCCTCCAACCAACTCTCAATAAATGCACAAGTTTCAGTAATAAAGTCTTTGCAACCTGCTTAAAGAGTAGAAAGTCAGCCATGGAATAATTAATTTTTAATAATAAAAAGACTTTATTAAAATTGGCGTAATGTAAAAGTCAACAGCACCATGTCTACATGCCTCAACAGAAATTAACAGGTTAAGCCGCCACGTGGTGACCAATAATCACTATTTGTCCAAAAAAAATCAATTTCAAAGCACTCACAGTATTAATAATGTTTTAACATTAATAATGTTTCCTCTATGGAAGTTCTCACAAGTAAATTCTCTACAGTAAAGTTAATTAAAGAGCACCCCGACAGTCTGATGCATGAATGGGCATAGTTCACCACCTAACTACGCACTAACTTTTAGTCATTAACTTTTAACTTTCTACACCTTTATCATGACAATGTCAATTACCGTAATAATCTCTAATTACTTCTCATACTATTATAGTAATAATGAAAGGAACATGGGCTATATACCGAACATTAAGTAATCTTACTGAACAATAAGTTTTCTTTTAATATAAAAACTGTCGGATCGCACTCACATAATTCGTCTTTTTATACGGTTGCATACACCTAGTTATTAATTATCTATTTAATTTGAATTACTTTTGAACCAAACAATAATGCAATCTCTTACCGGGGATCTAGTACTTTTCAGCCTGCCATGAGTGTTGAAGAAAACTACGCAGTAACTATTCGGAGAGCGGAGTCGATGTTTTTCGTAGCTGGGCGGTGAACTGAACTGCAGTCACCGACTGAGCAAGCCGACCCCTTACTACGAGTTGCGCGCGCAACCGTACCCTCGCATTTACACTTACGTAGCGTGCAAGGGTCATTCTGAATAACCGGCGATATTTTACAATTAAATATTCTAGAATTTTAAAAGGCCGGAAAATACCGGCACACCCCCACCCCGAAAGGGCAACCCGGTTGCCCCACTCTGAAACTCGGGAAAGTACCCTGCAGTGTACCCCCCCTTCTGAAATACTCTGGTGGACCTCGTGGATAAGGTGGCCCGGCGGCACTTGCTCCCAGGAGAACAGAGGCTCAGAAGGGAAAACGAAAGAGACGAAAGAAGACGTGTAGTGTGTAAGTGTGTATGTGCGGCACGCTGACCTGATCAGGGCCAGCCCACCGCAAAGAGGGACAGAGAAGAAAGACGAAAGGAAAGTTCGGGAGCTCCCTGAGTTCCGACCTCCTGAGGCTTGTCCACACAAGCCAGAACACGATAGCCACCTTAACAGGGCCATCTGCCCTATATACCTACGGGGTAATTCTCTAATACGACCCCCTCATTCTACACAATGCCATCACGGTAGGGGGAGAAGGGAAAAGGGGATACGATGGTCTCCATGATGCCGTGGTCCCCCTCGGGACCAGACGGGAAGCCATGCCAACTGTGACTATGGCACCTCATCTCACGTACATAGAAGTTTAACATGTGTGCTCCAAGGGCATGCCCAAAACGTACCGAGTTGACGAAGTTCACAACCGACCTCGCCAACGCGATAAGTTTCGCTCCTCTCTCTAACTCCTTTTTTTTTTTGCTTTTGTACAGGTTTTTTTTTCTCTCTAGGTAAGGTTAGGAAAATCGGAGGGTGGATGGTCAGGGATGATTAAACGGTCATGAGCTGGGACTGAAGGTAAGGACATGGCTCCCTCCGGACATAAGGACAATTGGAGAAAACCAAGGCTCGCGCAGGCAAGGGCGCATCCCTGAAGTAGACGAACCCCACTGAGACTGTGGGAAACATCTACCCGCTACCCTATCATTCTCGATACCGCCCCCGGAGCACACCCTCTTAAAATAGACAACATCCCCACTCGCACAGAGACCACTATCATTCCCCCCCTTCAGCCCGTTTACCCTTTTCTAAATAATTTTAACTTAGAGATATGTGTAGTAATCCCTTTAGGATTACTACCCGGCTCTTCCAACCGCGCCGTCACTGGTGACGTAAACCCTAGGATACGGTATGGTCCCGACCAACGATAGCACAATTTAGCGGCTCATTTGTCCGCGGCTGAGCTGATCGGATGGCTCTGGCAGTAGACCCAGTCGCCGGTCTGAAAGGGGTTCGGAATTCGCCCCTGATTGTATCGTCGACGGACCCGCTCGTGCGCTCGCAGCAAATTCTTCCGAGCCTCCCTCCATCTCTCCGCAGTTCCATTATCGGGCTCCCGTGGTAGAAGATCGTCAATATTCCACAAGTTAGTCAACGGGAGTGCGGGCGAGAATCCAAACATGATCTCAAAGGGCACGGCCTTATGACTGTCATGCAGGGCTGTGTTAAAAGCTAGCTGCAAATTCTGGTCCCAGGTGGTCTGTTGTTCCGCATGATAGGCAATGAGTACGGACCGGAGATTCCTATTGAACCTCTCCGCATGGGACGGCTGTGGGTAATACGGGGAAGTGGTTACCTGTTTGATACCGCTGGCGAAACACATCCGCCGGAACTCACTCGAAATGAACTGTGGTCCATTGTCGGAGACAATGATGGTCGGAAGACCGAAATGCTGAAAAATATGGTTCTGAAGCGCGCTTATGGTTAAACGAGCTGTTGCCTGCCGTAAGGGCAGTAGCCAGGCAAACTTCGAAAAAGCATCCACCCAGACAAGTAGGTAAGCATTACCTGACTTGCTACGCGGGAAGGGTCCCACGTAGTCGATGAATAGCTTCTCCATCGGTCTGCTCGCCACGTCTGATGACGACAACCCCAACTTTGTGTTTTGGGCAGGCTTGCTTAAGCCACACAGATGACAACTCTTAACCCTCGTCGCGATGTCCCTGTCCATGCCCTTCCAGATGAAGTGTTTCCTAATACCTGAAATGGTCTTCGAAATTCCCTTGTGGCCTCCTACTGGGGAATTGTGATAACAGCTGAAGACCATGGGCACTAACTTGCTAGGCAGCACGATCTTCGGGGCACGTCCCTTTCTTTCTCGACAACACAGGACGCCCTTGGACAAGAAGTAAGGGGCCTGCTCGTTACCCTCCTTTATATTCTGGATGATAGGACCCAGCTCTTCATCATTCAACTGATGGGGTAACACATCAGTGAAGGCTAACGGAAAGTCTAACAGAACAGAACAGGGTTGCTCAGATTGGACTTCACTGGGTTGGGAAAACATGCGTGACAAAGCATCTGCAACCACATTTTGAGTTCCCCTAATGTGTTGCACCTTGAACTTGAAGGATAAGATTTTAACCACCCATCTACCAATTTTACCCAGTTGCCGGGGGTGAGCAAGAAGCCAAGAGAGAGCCTGATTGTCGGTCTCGAGCAGGAACTCAGCGTGTTCCAGAAAACGCCTGAACTTATCTAGAGCGTATACCACAGCTAAACACTCTAGCTCATATACTGATGACTTTCTTTCTTGCTGGGTCAGGGTTCGGGAAATAAAGGCCACAGGCTGCCTAGCACCATCAACGACTTGGGACAGAACCGCCCCGAGCGCCACCGAACTCGCGTCCGTCTGTAAGATAAACGGTTGAGAAAAATCCGGCATTCGCAGCACCGGCGGGGAAATAATAGCTTCCTTCAACGTTTCGAAAGCCTTCTGCTGGCTTTCGCCCCACACAAACTTAGCCCCCTTCTTTCTCAATTCATTTAGAGGTGCAGCTATCTCCGCTGCATTGGGGATAAACCGCCGATAAAAGTTAACCATCCCCACGAACCTGGCGATGCCTTTGGCATCCCTTGGCGGGGGAAAATCCCGGATACCCTGGGTCCTTTCAGGGTCTACTGTAACGCCTTGGTGCGACACCAGATGCCCAGGAAATGATATGCTTTCCTGGGCAATTCGCACTTTCTCCGGATTGACCGTGAGGCCCGCGCTTCTCAACCTGCTCATCACCTCCCTGAGATGGCACAGATGTTCATCATAAGTTTTGCTGTAGACCAGCAGGTCGTCCAAATAATTGAAAATGAACTTGAATTTTACGTCTTGAAACACCAGGTCAAGCAGACGCGTGAGCGTCTGGGCGCCCACCGCCAGACCCATAGGGACCCGCGTATACTGATACAAATTCCACGGGACACAAAACGCCGTGTACGGTCTACTTTCCTTGGACAAAGGGATCTGGTGATATGCAGCGTTGAGATCAATCACGGTGAAATACATGGCCTCACTAAACCAATCGAAAGCTGAGTGGAGATCCGGAAGGGGAACCGAATCCACCTCAATATTAGAATTTAACTTCCGGTAATCTATCACCATACGGTGCTTACCCCCAGGCTTGGGTACCAGGAACGCTGGACTGGCATAACTGGAATTGGAAGGTTCAATTACCCCTTGCTCTAAAAGCTCTTGAACCTTCTCCCTCAGAACGGCCATTTTCGGAGGGGCGAACTTGTATGGGTGCGACCTCACTATCTTAGAGTCCGTCAAACGAATTTTATACTCTAATAAATGTGTGAGTCCCAACTTAGGAGTTAATACGGAGGGAAATTCCTCACACAATCGGTCTAAAGCTCTCTGCTGGGCGGGAGTGAGATGATCTCGTGCAGAATCGGGACAAGCGACCTCTTGGATACCTCCCTTAGCTCCCTGGTATCCAAGAAAAGGAATAACAACACCCCGATTAAATTTAAAATAACACTGGTGCCCATGGATGTCCAACACGAGACCACTTTTAGCGATGAAATCAGCACCCACAATACAGTCAACTCCCAGAGCCGGAGAAACCAGAAAAGGCCACACCCAAGAAAAGCCATCAATCTTGAACTTGAAGGAAACCACCCGGGAGATGGGCAGAATTTCCCTAGAAGCAGTCCAGCACACCACAGACGACCGATTCGACCCTTTTATTAAGCCCTGTTTTTCAAGGTCCGCGCATACTCGAGATGAGATGATAGATCGGGCTGACCCGGAGTCAACTAGCGCTCTGAGTTGACCCTTCTTTACCTCGAGCGACAGGAAGGGGTATACAGAAGCCTTTTGCGGGACGGTAGCAAGAACCTTGATATTAGAAGGGTCAGGACCTATCCTCTGCCTGGAGGCACTTGAATTCCGCAAAGTCTTGTAACGAGGGGAAGACAACCTCCGATTTGTCCCCCCCTGGTAATTTAGTTTTTTGAGTACCGGACCCTCGGGGGAAGCGCTGGACGCATACCACCCTCCGGACAATAGCGGGCAACATGCCCCTGTCTGCGACAGCGAAAGCAAACAACGCCTCTCAACTGTCCACCTCGATCGCCGTTATTTCTCTCTGGCCGGGGTTGGGACTGAACGACCCGTCGTTCCCCCACTCGGGGCTCGCCCGGACTAGCCCTTACTGGCCCACGGGATTCATCAATTGATTGTATAGCCCGGGATAACACGCACAGCTTCTCGAGGTCTTCATAATTCCGCGGTCGCTCAGCAAAAGTTAAACGAGATCTCTCCTGGGGAGTAACCCCTTCGAATATCATCTGCACTACTTCATTCTCGGGCAGTCCCAACCCTAAAATCCGGACCGCATCACGGATACTCTGTGCAAACTTCGCAAAATTCTCCCCGTGGGCTTGCACCCGATAACAATGTTTGTGCTGCAGCTGCTCTCGCAATCGGCCAGGCACGCATGCGTCCAACACCCCCCGATGGAAAGACGCCACACTGCCGCCATCTCGTATAGTCCGCGCGACCCGCTCAGCCACAGACCCCCGACAATAGGGATACACGAGTTCGAGTAGGGTGCTATCCGACATCCCCGGGAAGTCGGACAGCTGAAACAAAATTCGGAAAAAGACCATCAATCTGTCCACGTCTAGTCCATCTACAACCGGAAGCTCCTGAATAATGGAGGACAGGGGGTTATGTAATTTATTATAAGAGACGCTCGATCCGCCCGAGAGCGTTGGCAATTGAGCCGCCGGGTTCGGCGTCTGCGCTATGTCCACGTCAGGAGGCTGGGGAGAGCTCACGGAAAGCTGAGACTTCACGGGCTCGAAGTTCCGCAATGATTTAGCCACCTGTTCCGAAATCAGCTTCAATGTGGCGCTGACTTCAGCAATTGTAGTTTGTGCGGACAGGTTCTCCAGTCTATGTTGCAGATGTTCCGCTCGCTGACGCACTCTCTGTCTTGCCCTGAGGCTGGAAGGGGCCGACTCAAAATCCTCCATCACCTCCCGCAACTCTCCCCACTTCTCCTGGCACAACTCGAGCTCTGCTGTCACATCAGTGACCTTTACGAGCGACGTCGTCCCTCCGGACGCGAGGGCGTCTCTTAATTGCTTCCTCAAAGAAGCGACATCCCCCTGGGGCCTCCCACCCCTGGACTTAATCTCGAACTCCAACTCGTGCTTCAAAAATAAATCTGGATTTATAACGCTCATGCCGCCAATGCTCTAATTACTTCTCCTACGAACCACAGACAAACATAAAAACACCAATCACTAAACCAGGAAAACCTTGAGTACTGTTCTTCCATCAAGAGGACCCCCGGGTTCTCTAGCGCTGCGGAGACCTGGCCTATTCTGGACCATTTACACCCACGACAGAAGGAGACAAGTGACAACCAACAATACTAAACACACATAACACCAAACAGCAATTCGACACACACGTCGTACCAACACATAACTCACAACAACCCACTAACAATCGAAAATCATAATTCGGGAAATAATACTCCAACATCAACCGGACACAAGTCGGTGCCGGTACCGATTTCCGATCGGGCCATACCGCATCCCGCCAATATCACACGCTAAACTCCGACCCTGAATCAACATTCCATCCTCCAGGCCACCCTTGAGACTCCCCGGCAGTACAACCTATCACATTTTTCAAACACAAATAACCGGCTCAGTGGTGCGACCCGACTCACAAGTTATACAACATACAACTAGCCTACACGGGAATATACCTACGAAACAATGTCATAACAATCGCCTTAATATTTCCGAGTCTGCAAGCCCCGTCACACACCAGGACCCAAGGGTTCAACCCTAGAATCAACCACGCTCACTGCTACCATTTGTAACCCTTCTTTCCTTTTATGCTTTTTTTTATTTTTTATTTTTTTTATTTATATTTAAATTTCTGTCTCCTTATTTATTTATTTTTTTTTTTGAAAGAGAAGCCACAAGTTAATTAGGACTAGGCCGGAGCCTAGAGAAGCCAAAATTGTGCTGGGTCCAGTATGACGGGACTTGCAATGAAACTCGGCTGTAATATAACAATAACGTTTTTTATTTGTATGCCATCCTTTGGTACATGTAGACAAACTCTATCACATAGTTATCCCCCCCATGAATCATAAATATATCACAAATAAATAATGCCCCTGCTTTAACAGTATAAAAGACAACATCTGTACATCGTAACGAGTGTATATACATCTATACATGTGTATCGAATAATGTTCAGTAAATATATATATATATATATATATATAGAGAGAGAATTCTCCCCCACTTTATAACTAGCTTAACATGGACGAAACATAACAACACATACAGAAACATAAGGCACATATACTCACAATTATACATCAATATTCTACACCCCAATGCCCCTGGAATGCACCCGCCTTACAGGCAGTGTTACTACCATGCCCAGAAACCAGCAGTGATAAATGCTTGCCCATTAGCAACCCGTTTATATAAAATTACATAAAAGCCAAAACCCCAGAAAGGATGATAATTGCTCATAACGCATAAGCAAGACCGGACCGCCCATATGTATAGAATTCCACTGATAAATGACCCATCATGAGCATATGAACTTTAAGTTCCTTCAACAGCACTAAATAACAATTTAAGGAAACGACATCACCTGATTCTAAGCAACTGTTATACTGTTCTAAAACGTTAATTTGTTTTACCAATACAGAGGAGTTCAATAAATCAGTATATCTTTTAACAGTAGGGAAATTAAACCGTTGATGCTTTACAAATTTTTGGAAAAGGAATTGAACAGTATATGTTTTACAAGTTAAAAAAAATTAATCAGTATATGTTCTATAGTTCAAAATATTAATCAGTATGTTTTACAGTTTAAAAAAAAATAAATCAGTAGATGCTACAAGTGGATAAGGTTGATCAATATATGTTTTACCAGTAAGAGAAAAAACAATGAGTACAGACTTTTGTGAGGTACAAAATCAACCAGTATATGCCCAGAAAAATGTGCAAATTATTTTCTATAAAAACCCGAATGGCTATATAAATATATATATAAAATGAAATTACAATAAGACGGTTGTGCCCTAGCAGCTGTGGGAGCGCGCCAGCATGTGGTTGACAATGTTTGACAGGAATCTAACCTGCCTCAGGCTGCACCAACATGTGGCAGAGAAAAACTATGTCCCTTTTTAAACCCCAGAAAACGGCCAAAAAGAAAACAAAAGAAAACCCCAGCCCTAAAATGTTAAACCCAAGGTGAATTTAATATTTACTCAATTCTGTTCCCGCCGGAACAGAATTCCTAACATGTTCTATAAATTTTGTAAGGAGTAATATGATAACTATATGCAAACTGTAAAATGTCTAAGTGTACAAATATCTCTGGCACGCTCCCCCAGTGCAGCACACAATTACAAGCAGTGCACTTAGTGTTAGGTAATTCAGTTATTAAAGTGTTCTTGAAATTAACTCATAATGTTCAGAATGATGATCAGCTGCTCCCCTTTATAGCGGACAGTCTGGACACGTGGTCACATGGATTCAAAAGATTTTTATAGTAAAACAGGTGCACTGCCGGCCCGGCCCCAAAAGGAAAATGAAAGAGTGCATATCACCTTAATAGTGCTGCCCAAGTACTACATCTTGATCTGATCACCGACTCCCTCTCCGGACAGGATCCAAATCTCCGTCTTAATCAAGAACCCTGTTAATTCATATAAATTAGAAAAATGTTCACAGAAAATGTACACCCAAGTTCAGGTAATTAACCTCAGAACGGGCCTCCAACCAACTCTCAATAAATGCACAAGTTTCAGTAATAAAGTCTTTGCAACCTGCTTAAAGAGTAGAAAGTCAGCCATGGAATAATTAATTTTTAATAATAAAAAGACTTTATTAAAATTGGCGTAATGTAAAAGTCAACAGCACCATGTCTACATGCCTCAACAGAAATTAACAGGTTAAGCCGCCACGTGGTGACCAATAATCACTATTTGTCCAAAAAAAATCAATTTCAAAGCACTCACAGTATTAATAATGTTTTAACATTAATAATGTTTCCTCTATGGAAGTTCTCACAAGTAAATTCTCTACAGTAAAGTTAATTAAAGAGCACCCCGACAGTCTGATGCATGAATGGGCATAGTTCACTACCTAGCTACGCACTAACTTTTAGTCATTAACTTTTAACTTTCTACACCTTTATCATGACAATGCCAATTACCGTAATAATCTCTAATTACTTCTCATACTATTATAGTAATAATGAAAGGAACATGGGCTATATATCGAACATTAAGTAATCTTACTGAACAATAAGTTTTCTTTTAATATAAAAGCTGTCGGATCGCACTCACATAATTCGTCTTTTTATACGGTTGCATACACCTAGTTATTAATTATCTATTTAATTTGAATTACTTTTGAACCATACAATAATGCAATCTCTTACCGGGGATCTCGTACGTTTCAGCCTGCCATGAGTGTTGAAGAAAACTACGCAGTAACTATTCGGAGAGCGGAGTCGATGTATTTCGTAGCTGGGCGGTGAACTGAACTGCAGTCACCGACTGAGCAAGCCGACCCCTTACTACGAGTTGCGCGCGCAACCGTACCCTCTCACTTACACTTACGTAGCGTGCAAGGGTCATTCTGAATAACCGGCGATATTTTACAATTAAATATTCTAGAATTTTAAAAGGCCGGAAAATACCGGCACAGTGTATAGTACATGGTTATATAAATGTAAAGTTAGAGAAGCGGAAACATCGAGATACTTAAACAAGTTTTTGATACTGGTGCAGACGTCGTCTTTATTCGTTTAAAAAGGTTTGAATTAACTATGGAACAGTTTCATATCATTTCACGTGTTTTGTATATTACAAATTTTTTTAGTCGATAGTTTAGTAAATTAATATTATCCTTTCACGTGGATAAACGGATTTTATCTGTTTTTACAATTTTTTTTAAAATAATACTACTTTTAAGTACTCTGAGCTGCAGAATTTGCTAACTATTTTGAACAAATTACATTTATTATTAGATAAATAGTATCTAATTAATTTACATAAATCAAGTGAATATGCTTTAATTTTTTTAAAGCTACCAGTAAGGATTTTTAGAATAATGTGATTTTGAGAAATACAAATAGTATGTGAAGGGCCATACGGGTTCATATACAATATGACCATACAGTTATGCATGTTTCAATACATATGGCGAATATCTACCGTTAAACATATACGAAACTATGTATATAGTTTACTCAGCAATGTGCAAAGTTACTTTTTCAAACGTAGTTTACGACCTTTTTCAAGGTTTTTAAAAAATTTTTTTAAATTGTCAAATTATTAAAAACATGATGTATAACGTAGTGTTTAACATGACGTTCAAACTTTTTTTTCAATATTTCGATTTGTATTTTTAATTCTCGGTAATTCTAATGTTAACAAATTTAGAGAAAATCCACATTTGGATTTGGGTTAAAATTTCCTTTATTCTAATAAATGGCATGGATCTTTGCAATTATTCAAAATTCATGGTTTGGATAATACTTCTTTATTTTGTGTGATGTATACTTTTGCTTATATTTAAGGAATTAACAGAACAGAATGTTGTTTCATGTTCCTGGTTAATCTGCGTGATTTCACCGTTAACAATTGTAGTTTATTTGTTCCTCACTTTTCCGCCATTAACTCACAGGTTAATCAGGGATCAACAATCTATTGTTGAAAATGTAATATTTAGAATATATTTTGTACAAACAAAGAAATGTTTAGATTTAAATAGACACTTTTGCCATATATCTCCTTGTGTGTCTATGTGCCGAACAGTCTATCTCTTTGGGGTATGTCTCACGATAACTTTTAAATACAGTAACCGATTTTGTAAAACTTGACAGGTGTGTTCGCATTTTTACTTTACAGAGCTTTGGCTTTGTTGTTTTTGAGGCTGCTCTGCTTAAACAATAACAAATGTAAGAAGAAAAAATGTGAGGATTGGCTCACATTTGGAAAAAATAAGGTTCCATGTTTGATGTCAAATTTTAACTAAAATCAAAGCATAGGATACCGTTTTAGAAATTTCAAAATTTTAGGATGTCACGAGTTAAAAAAAGAATGCCAGGCTCTAGACTAAAGAACATATTTTAGACTCACAAAGTATTTTTGAACTATAATTGAAAAAATGTTTACATATTATTATCAGTTATATTATATGGATAATATTATTAAATATAGATAGTATTAAGTGTTAGGACAATACTAGTCACACCATCTACATTATTCATGTCCATATCTATGGATATCTATGGAAACATAAAAGTAAGACTAATTTCTTTATCATTTATTTATTATGGTCAAAACTTTAACTACAGAGACCACAAAGGAGTGGTCTGGAATGTTTTGTTTTTATTATGACTGTGTGCTTAAAATTGTTATGTTACATAAAGAGTAGAAGAGTAATGAGGATTTTTGTAATTCTATACAATAATTAAAAATTATCTAAAATTTTAATTTATCTAATAATTACTAAATTGCATTTCGCTCAAAATAATGAGCGGGTTGTGCAGCTCAGAGAGCGTACTAGTATATTTTCTAGGCACTATTTTACTAATTACTAAAAATCACAATCCTTCTTCTTCTTCTTCTTCTTCTTCTTCTTCTTCTTCTTCTTCTTCTTCTTCTTCTTCTTCTTCTTCTTCTTCTTCTTCTTCTTCTTCTTCTTCTTCTTCTTCTTCTTCTTCTTCTTCTTCTTATTTTATTATTATTATTATTATTATTATTTTATTATTATTATTATTATTATTATTATTATTATTAGTAGTAGTAGTAGTAGTAGTAGTAGTAGTAGTAGTAGTAGTAGTAGTATTATTATTATTATTATTATATTTATCAGGGCTTGATTTAAGGGGGAACGCTCCGGAACAGCGTTCCGGAACCTCTTGAATCCAAAATAAATTACCGATAAAAACCTAACTATTACAAAAATTAGGTATAACTTTTTAAATTGTGCCCCTCATTAACCCCATTATAAAACTAAACATTTGTCAAAATTAAACACCAGCACTAATCTTTATCTTAGCTACTATCGTTCAAAAAATGTTCCAATTAACTATGGAGAAAATTACACAGAAAAAAAGTTGCTTCAAAATTAAAACTGCATGGAAGGTAAGGTGAAACTTAATTAAAATTCATGATTGGGAGGTTCCAGGAATATGTGCATTCCAGAATTTTTCCGGAGACTCTCCTACCTTTAAATATGCTATTCAATCAATAGCAATAACTTCAAGTAAATGTGAGAGCGGTGATTTCTTGCCATCATACAGCATTGGATACAAAGAGTAAGGAAAGGTCAAGAAACAAACAATATGACGACACTATTATGAAACTATGGAAACTTTTTTCAAATATCTGAACCACCGAAACCATCACTTAGAGTTTGATTGAGAGTGCGGGATGACGCCATCATGAGTGACATGTTTTTGATTGTCGTGCGGCAAACCTCACGATGAAGCTCTTTAGAAATATCAGTAAACTTTATTACCTTTTTAGATACAAGATGATACCTATGTTACATAGTTTATAATTCTTTAAAAATGTAGACCTCCTTTTTAATATCCTGATGTAAACTTACACGCTCTTATAGAATATAAGTGTATTTGTGTGTGTACAACTTTTGATTTGATGCGTTCCGGCAGCTATAATTTTAGAAATAAACCACTGATTATTATTATTATAAAATAAAATTATTAATATAATAATAATAATTATTATTATTACATTATTCATTTCCATCTCTTTTGCAGCCAATCGACGGGGTCATTCAACCACTTTTGAATCTTCCTTCTATCCTAGATGATTCGTTTAACCTCTAATGTTGTCTTCCCTGTCTGTTAACCAATTTCTCAATCCTATATCCTGATATCGCAAATCAATGTCTAAAATACCGAAAAACATTCACTACTTACAATAAGAGGACTCAAATTTACATTGACAGTCTCGCTTTCCTTTAATTTTTTCAATATTCTTGTTTTCTCCAGGTATTCAATTAAATGAGTTATTATTATAATTTGAATTTTTAAAATAATAGAACAAACATACCAGTATTATAAGTAATGACGAAAGTTATTTGAAAATAAAATGTAGTTTGCAGTGTATCATGTAAACTATGATTTTTGTTTTATCTACGGCCTTTCTCTATTTTACATAACTAACTAAATAAGACCCTTCTCCAGCGCTAAAATGTAAAGATTTTTTAGCCACTTTGTTAAAACCCCATTCAATATACTCGCATTCCTTTAAGTTTATTAGTGCCCCCTGGTGCTCTGTATTCTCTGGCTTTCACACAAATAATATTAGTTTTAAACAGTATTTTTATCACTATTACTCGTAATAGTTTGATTTTGTCGGTTTACATCAACGGCCAGTGCAAAGAGTACACTGTGTATTTATAGGATTATCTATTGCTTAATTAAGTCTCCTCTCCACTGTCAGTTCGTTTTCTTCATGAGTTTTTTTTTTCTAAACCTAACACACTAATCGCTTTTTGTAAGCGAAGGGTTTCTGGCCTAGTAACGGTGTCACTGCTTTATGATACGATTGTTATATTCATTTTTCCATTATTATTTGACTCCAAAAAACGTGTGTTTTAACTGCTCGCAGGATCATGATCTCATGTTGTCATAACTATGATGACCTTTAGTATATTTTAGAATTTACAACTGTGTTGTAACCACGTAAATCAGAACTATTGGATGGCTCAACCAAGAATGAACTTTCTTACCTGTAAGCAAAACATTAAATACATTTTAATTTGCAAGGAAAGACAAATTTTGTAAAAGTATTTGAAATAAATTTGTTGTGTAACACTGCTGACAGATCCGGTAAACAGATAAAGCAAATATTACAAACACATGTAGTGAACATGACAGAAACTTTATAAAATATGTCTGACAGATGCTCAGTTGGTGAGCTTCCTGCAGATGACAGTCTTCTCACGTTGTAACACACACTACTTACACTGTACACTTCAGATACGGGATACTTTTATGTTACGTTTCGTGACGGTGGGTATATGTCACTTATATCAGTATTTGTGTTATTTCAACATTTTAAATGCAAGCGATGGGAAGTGACGAATATTGTTGAACGTGAGACGCGAGATCTCAGATTTAATTTAACAATAACGCTGGCTCTTATATGTCTCTCTATTTGCGGTATTCTCACGTAACGTTTGAATTTCTCAACCGGTTTTCATAAATCGTAACATTTATGTTTATATTTTGTAGGCATAGTTTCAGCGATTGGTCGCCTTAAAATACGGGTCGAATGTTAGTTGTCACAACTTAGAAACTTTAACAAATATATGTGGATATCAGACGTAAGAGAATTTTAATCAAAATCTAAATAGAGTGTTCAGTTTTGGAAATTTAAAGAACTTAAAAAATCACGGCTTAAAAATGGACCGAAAATTTGGAAAAAAATGTGTCGAGTAATAGAATAAAGATGATTGCAACAAAAATTAAAATGTAGTGTAGTATTTTTTTAATTTAAAGGCAATATGTGCCAAAAATAGAGTTCTAAATTTTTAAAAAGTTGTAAGGTTTTAATGCTCGTCAATTACTAGAAACAATATTCAAAATTCAAACTCATTAAAATTTCTCAACACCTCTTGCAAACGCCAGCCCTCCAACATCTGTAATTTGATTGAAAAATATTTTATACTTTTGTGTCAGTTATGTAGGTGTATTATTGTAAAATCTAATAAACATTGGTGTACAGATATATAAAAAAACAACATACAAGCTTGAACTAAATTATTTGCTATTTAAGTATTATGGTTATGAACGTAACTAAAACGGCAAAGTAAATAGCGCAAATGTTTGTGATTATTGTATGATTGCGTACAATTGTAATTTTACTACAAAATATGGTCTCATTCCTTTATGAAAGGAAATATCTCAATCTGTAGACAAGACAAACCCACAGAAATCATCCCCCGAGTCTTAGTTTGCATACAAATCATGTTTGAACACATGTCCGCGCGAAGGTATCAAATGTTGAGGCGTTAAATTTCACAGACAAAATACGTAACTACAAAACAAACTCTATTTGGATTACGAGATTGTGGGAAAATACAGGAGATTAAACGTAAGCACTAGACAGGAGTGTTTTCACCTACGCTTAGTACCGTAGCGGATTTTGCTATTGTACGAAGGGTCACAACCGGGTTTTGTTCAGTAACATTCACCTTTGCAAATGGCGCGTTCATTCGCAGTTAACACTCCACACACAATACACATTTACATAACTGTTGGCGAAACTGCGTGTAAACAAAATTGTCTCTCAGTTAAGCGTAATAAGTTTGTAATTTAAACAACGTCTAGAAAATTCTCTTGGTGTTTTATTGTTGTAATTAAAATTCTAATGTTTTAATTGAACTTGCTCGTCCTATTGATAACTAATTGTACCCACTACTATTATTTTTAGTAAATAGAAATCAAAATTAGATTACTATATTTGAAGATAATACACTCGTTATTAGATAAAATCTAATTGATAAGCTGTTTTAAAGTTATGAGTTAAGTCCGATGGGATTAAAATTTTTAGTGTTAGCTGCGAAACACCACAAGGGCACTAAACTATACGTCGTTATCATAGTTAATGGGGGTTTTGCTGTAACTTAAAATGTAAAAATCTGCTAAGAAAATAAGTTAATATATCAATATAAGATAATAGTAAAAAAAGGTGGGCTGCTTTATGTGTGTTGTAGAGGGTACAAATAACATTGTAGAATAAAACTGTAGTCTAATAGCACTTATAAATTGTTTCCTTTTTGTAAGAAACGAAGACGCCATCACAAGCTTTTATCTAGAAGCAATTTTCCATTTAAACAAAATACAGTGTTATTCAAAAAGAATGAACGGATTTCATAACGCAATATCTTATTAAGGAAAAGTAATTCAAAATTCCAACGAAATCACAAGTATACTACTCATAATCAAGTTTTATTTCCTATCTTACAAGTGTTTATTGTGGCCACCACTTGCAGCACGGACAATATCAAGGCGATATGAGAATTCTTCCCAGACGCATAGCAACATATCACGATCCACTGAGATGATCGCTGTTGTTATTCAATGTTCAAGGTCATCGAGGTGTGTAGTGGTGGGTAGAGGTGGAAGAAAACTCTCTCTTTTACATATCCCAACGAGAAAAAATTACATATGGTGAGATCTGGAGATCTCGCAGCCCAATCGCAAAGAGCAAGTCAATTCATCGTTGGGGCACTTTTTCGTTCAGAAAAGCTTAAACCATCCGCTGCCAATGAGGCGGTGCTCCATCGTGTTGTAAAATAAAGTCATCTAAATCTGTTTGCTGTATCGGGAAGAGCCACTGTTGAAGCATATTGAAACAGGTTTGTCCTGTAACGGTGTATGCCTCGAAGAAAAAGAGATTCTCATGTCGCCTTGATGTTGTCTGTGCTGAAAGTGGTGGTCGCATTGAACACTTGTAAGACAGGAAATAAAACTTGATTATGCGTACAATACTTATGATCTGGTCGGAATTTTGAATTACTTTTCCTTAATAAAATATTGCGTTCTGAAATCGGTCCATTATTTTTTAATAACCCTGTATATACGCTTATACGCTCATTTCGCAAGGGCAACGACATGATTCAAAATATTTATTTCATTTCTTAACGTTTATTTTTTAACCTTTAATCTCATCAGTGTTTAAATTTCATAAATGTTTGATTTTACCTACAAAATAGAAACACTACAACATAATACGTTTCTCCTTTCGCATTCCAGAGGAAGTTTCGTGTGTCAAAGACATTGTACCCAGCTGAAACTAAAATATTTCGTTTCCCCTCAGAGGATTCCGCTACATTTGTTAGTCTGCTCGACATCACGTTTTCAACAGTGTCTCTAGTGACCTTAAAATACACCCAAACGATCAGTAGGCACTACATTGCTCCGCACAACAATTCCGTTCTTTTTATTTTGGTGGTGTTACAGCCGTATATTGCGAAATGTTTAGTAACCACAGCTCCAATACTTTATAATATGCTAGCAGATTTCATAGGCCTATAGCAAAACTCAAACAAATCTAGAAGTGAAGTTTACTTTAGCAAATATTGCAAAACTACAGCAGAAAACGTTAGTCGTTAAACAATTTGCATTATTTTTTAACTTTCAAGATGTATAATTAAACACTAATATTTTAAAATTAAATTCACACACACACACACACAAAACACACGTGCGAGCGCATAAGGTATATACATTATATTTCCGTATTGTTACACCGGTCTCACTGATCGTCGTATGGTACAGTAGAAATAAAATACAGACATCAATGAAATCACTAAATACCAGCTTTGACAAGACATTCTCTTATTGTTCCACAGATAGAACTAAAATTTACTTACCTGTCTCTCGGTATCGTTGTCCTTCCTATATGAGATATCACATCCCAAATAATTATAATGTTATAGCTGCTTCAAAACACTATTATCTATTACAATTTTGGTTCTTACATGGTTATCCCATAGGAAGGTTATTGCTTTCGTAATAAAATTAATAAATAATTAAATAAATAAGCGCATGCTTAAGTTCAACAATCTACCATCTTTGATTGGGCCACTACCTTATTACGTCAGAGGTCGCACAAATATCCTTCGTCTTTGTTACAAAGCAGAATTCACTCTATGTACACAGCGATACCTTCCCATTTACCTTCACTCTGAAACATTAATCCGACAACGCTGTCAGGACTGAAAACTGATCCGTGTGCCGAGGTTCAGAGGTGTGATCATCCTCCATTACGTAAGAAGGTAAAAATGTGGAAAATACTGTCTGCCGGCGGTGTGGCGTGCCTGCATTGAAGGGATGCCAGTCTTCCCATCCGGTAGAGATACTTACGAAAATAATTATGGTCTGTCAGGCACTGATTATGGAAAGAGTTTACCTCGCCATGGTTGCGCTCCATCCACGGTCCTAACTTCACGACGAGTCTTACCGTCCAGCGATCTCTGGTGTAGTCGTCCCACCTCTGCTGCTATAAGTCCATAATACAAGCACGGACCTGGAATTATTATTATTATTGTTACTACTACTACTACTACTAGTACTACTACTACTACTACTACTACTACTACTACTACTACTACTACTACTACTGCTATTATTATTACTATTATTATTATTTTATTATATTATTATTTAGTAGTAGTAGTAGTAGTAGTAGTAGTAGTAGTAGTAGTAGTAGTAGTAGTAGCCAGGGAACTCACTCTCCGGCACTGGCAAGATCGTTGTGATAGAGGGGATAGAGGAAGATGGACCGCAAGGCTCATACCAAACGTGAAGGTATGGATCGACCGCCAACACGGTGAAGTCAGCTACTATCTGACCCAGTTGCTCAGTGGCCACGGCAATTTTAACGCCCACCTCCATAGAATGGGGAAAGTACAGAGCCCAGCATACCACTCTTCCTATAAAGACGCCCATCACACGTTTATCATGTGCTGCGGATTCGCAAGACAGAAGATGGTACTGGAAATGGAGCTCCGGGAGTTGACGCCCGAGAGCGTAGTTGCGCTTATGCAACGTGGTAAGGCGAAATGGGACCGCAACAGTGCATTTATTCAACGGGTCCTACTAGAAAAAAATACAGGTCCAACTTCCACTTAATTAGCTATAGAAGATAAGGAACGACTGGACGGAACCCGATAAGGCCGCAGTAGACTCCATCCTGAAGTAATACGTTAAGGCTGTATATTGTTACGACGTTCTAACTGATCGTCGTATGGTACAGTAGAAAACAAAATACAAGACACTAACTACGTCACTAATCACCAGCTTTAATTATCACAATTAAACAGTTTGTAATTAACAAATCAAATCAAATAGAAATTTTTCACACGATATAAAAATGTCCACTAATAGAGTATCGCACAATTATAAAACACATTGTATTACAATTGTCACGCCCGATTTTAAAACACAACACTTCGCCACAATAATTACTGTTCAAAAATAACCACTTGAACGCACAGAGTAATCGCACGACAATAACTCGCAACTCAAACTGACTGAGAATCGCTGAGTACTTGTATGTATACCCCGCCGCAAATCCAGAACATTCCACAACTACCATTAGCTCTACACTACGACGTAATTGATGGCGGTCTTGACAGTGTCCGCGCGGCTGGCGGCGTCTAGAAGAGCCTCGCGAATGAATGTTGAAGTCATGTACGCACACAACATTATAGCCGGATTCTACTGGAACATTGGATAAACTTGTAGAATGCTCCGTATTAAGTTACACTTTTCCCCCATTACGTAACAATATGTATTCCTGAATTAGATGTGGGTTTTTAGTTGGTGAGAGTCCCACACACCAGGGGAAGCACGTCTCCTCTGATGGTGAATAAAGCATTCCCCCTCTGTAAAAAAAAAAATTACTATTTTATTATTTAATAATAGGTTACTTCTGCAAGTGTATTTTAAATTTTAATTGTCAATTTTCAAAACTGAATTCATATTGAAACCTCTGATGATACAGACTTATTCTATGGAACGTGAGTCACGTTAAACGCGCGTCGGTTTTATAACTACTGATAAAAATTGAAACACGCTTTGCAGAAATAATCTATTACTGAATAATAATATAGAAATACTGCATGAAACTTTAATAATAAGGGTAGTTGAAAAGAAAATATTATTATTATTATTATTATTATTATTATTATTATTATTATTATTATTATTATTATTATTATTATAACAAAGAAGCTTACTAATTAGAAAAAGCAATACCTGTCTCAAAATATCTCCAATAAGCTTGAAACAGAAAGCTATGTTTTGAACTATGTAATTCCTCTGAAATTACATGTACAATATTGTGGCACCAGCATCGCACGTTTCTTAGAATTCGCCTTGCAAGAATACATAGTGTTATAGATAAGAAATTTTAGACTAAAAATATTTCTAAATTTCAAAACAGCTTACAAGCTTACAAACACTGTGCTCGTTGGTATTTTACGCTAACGGCTAAAATTGCGTCATGATACAAACAAAGTTTTTATAAAACATAGCCGAATAAATTATTAAAACCAAACAGTAATTCCTTCCCAAAAGTGGTTTAAGATACTCAACCTAAGATAAAGTTGAGTCTCCCGCTTAAAAAAAAAATTTAAGATTAACAATTGATTTTCGGAGAGGACCACTTAAATTGTGTAAAAATTGTGATTAATATAATTTATTTATTTTTATTTTAAAAAATTATAAAGTTATTGTAAAAGAATTCGTTTAGTAAATTCTGCTTGGAATTGTCTATCGACAGAAGCCTTCTTTTCTTTAGTTTATAATGTAACAAGACATATGACCCCGATATTTTAAGTAACAAAATATAAATACATGTCATGATAATTGAGATAACAAGACACATCAAGTAATTACTCTGAAAATGCCAAGCATGAAACTACATGAACAACCAATAAAGAAGAATAAACTCACAACGCAGGAGTTAAAAAATGTAATGGTAATAATGATAATAATTTATAAGAAGAAAGAAGATACATTAAACAGTGATTATACAACAGGAACCAATAACCCAATAGATTCGGTCAGTAAGGAGCAAATAAAAACAAGGAAGAAACATATTACGAGAAAGACACATAACAACAATGGCATAATATAAATTCCAAGAGACAGTCAACTATAGATTAACATCTTACCCGTATAAATACTAACTGAGAGACTTACAGACTGAAAATAAAACAATAACTGACTAACTTAGATGACTCATATATGACCAATAATATTGTAAATAAGTAGGTCACCCATATTAGCCAAAAAAGTGGAAGTAACAATAATGTTAACACAAAAATAAGCTGTAAATAACAGCATAATGACATATTATGCACAGCATTAATGTAATATAAAAGAGAATTAAAAAAGTCTCATAACTGTAATAATTGTTAGTTAAGTAATAGAAAAATCATGTAAGAGAGGAAAAAAGAACTAATTAATGAATTACCAGTAATCATTAATAAAATAATACTTGAAAAAAAAGGTTAAAAAATGTAAATTTGTATCAACTCAATTCACCCATTGTTGCTACAAATAAGGGAACCACATAAGCTAGATACAGGTACTTTCCACCTAGTTTCATATTTAATAATAAATAAAACATGTCTAAACTGAAATATTTTGTACACTAAATCAAGTAGAGGTAATAAGGTTCCTACCAATACCAAAATAAGATACCAAGAGTAGTCGTTATATAAGAATATTAATGTAAACAAAGTGAACAAAAACAGTCAAAATGGGATACGCCATGTGAAACATAGATGAAACCATATTGTAAAGCTAGACAGAAATCAAAGGAGGATACCTTTATGATAAATAAGATATAATATCACTATTATAATAGTGTAAGAGAATTATAAACAATAACATAAAGTGTAATAAGAATAAAAAAGCACATCTGTCATGTGACACTAGATGTAACTACTATTATCCAATTCTCTATACAAAAGAACAGACAAGTGTATTAAAAACACAAGATTGATAATCAATACACTAACTATAATGAACTATTCTAAACTAGATAGTGGACTGAAAGGACACTACATTCTTAAACAAGCTTTAAAATAAAGGTACACTTCATAGTGCTGTACAAGTCACCTTATAGACTAAAATAACAAGGAATGATTATATATTCCCATAAACAAAGACAACCAGTAGTTGTAATAACTCTGTGTATACAATTGGGGCAATATAGAAGTTACCCAGATACTTTTTATTATAAATAATTTGTTAATGTTATTAGTAGACTCCTAGGCTAAACCAAAGTTAGGATAAGAGCGATATTTTATCCATAATTATAAGTAAACAATAAGTGAGAAGTGTTGAAGGAATTGGAAGGCATGCTCTCAAAGAGATATGAATGCCATTAAATTGTTATAACTCATGAATACTGTAACCGTACGTACAAATAATAAACTAAGATGGTCGTTTAAATAAACCTCCACGCTAGTAAGGTTTCGCTCCGCTGTGGGTAGTGTCGCTTGGTAACAAGCCGCTGTTGACTCTTTTAAGCCCCACTGTTGCGAGCGTCAATTTGTAACTATCCCTGTATGCAGTCGTTACAAATAAATATAAAAAAGGAAAAATTTTATTTAAAACAAATTTTTTTTCAAAGAAAAATTTTATGTTTTAATTGATGTATGTAATTGAGAAATAATTTTGTTTTAATGTTTTTATGGAAATTTTAAAATTTAATAAGGTAATTATTAATTATTTAGCACTTCTTGAAGATCTTAACAAAGTCCGGAGTTAATCAGATTAACTCCGGTCAGCAATCGATTTATGATTTTTCGTGCTGGTCCAATATCTCACTTCCTATAAATATTTTCTTCTTCAGGAAGTCTCGTTGCAATAATAAAACCTTAAACTAGCATGTGAAATAAGTTATAGATCCAAACAATTGAAATAAATTGATTTATTAACAAAATTAAAGAATGATCGATGTTTAATCGATTTTGAGCAATTGTCGACTCCGTCTCAGGAAATAATCGATTTGTTCATACAGGTTAAAAATTATTACAAGTATTAGAAAAGGTTCTTGGAGCGATTATATTATTAATAGTCAGAGAAGGGTAAACGAGAAAGTATAATATTTACAAATAAAGTGTTTTCAATAACTATTATCTAACAAAATGTGAATAAATTTTATAAAATATGTAATATAGTTGAGTTGTCAAACCAATTCTGCAAGCTCTGTAGTCAGGCGATGTTGGAGGCACTGCTTCGCATTTCCAATATGGCCGCTCAAAAAGATGACGAGGTTAATTGCAATACTCTTAGCGAGAAAATTTCACAGCAAAATTACCTTCATATATGTTTTAAATGTCCCCGAACTTGTGTAATCTGTCTAATATGTTGTTTGGTGTATTCTGGAAGAATGTTTAGTGTCCACTGGTGTTAATTATGTTATATGTTTTTGGTGTTCACTTCTCTTTGTTCGCTACGCAAGAAACGGTTATACTGTTGTAAACTGAATTATCACAAATATGTCGTTTTACTGTTTTTATGCACTGGTATTATGTAGTGTTGGTGTTGTTTTCACTGTTGTGGTTAAAGTTTCTGTGGTTTTAATTGGAAAAGTGTTTAATTTACGTAACTCTCGTTTCACTGAATTTATTAGGTAACCTTAGTACTCCATTTTTTTCGGTTTCAAGGAACGTAATCTCACATAAACTGTTCAGCTTGATCATTAACAAAGAACTAACTAACTACCTTCACGTTAGTCAAAATCTGGCCCAGTTAATATTTGAAAAGTATTGTTAAAATAATTTCGACTTCCCCTATACATGATACAAAAATACATTATATATGGAATTAATTTAGTTTATTATTCACTTTCATGAATTATTAACCTTATCATTTGTTTAACCATCTCATTCTATTTAAATTGATATATTGTAGTCCATATCTGTTGACATTTTCGTGGAAATTACCAAATTTCTTTCTTTTTGGAAATCTAGGCTTAAAAGCTGGTTTCCGCCGTCATATATTTTTTCTGCCATTTTAAGTGCTATTAGTACCATTATATTGAATTTCAAATAGTTATAATTCCCTTCCTTTCCTTAATTACATATAAATTGAACATTTGAGCTGGGTTTTAGTGATAATCTCTGAATTTAACACTCCTCTTTTAAAATAATTAATTTATACATTTCAAAAATTTACAATAATTTAAGGTATATTTCCATATTATCATTTTAACTCATAGGTTCATTCACAGTAGTTGTTAACTGATTTACCTTACCTAAATCTTGCCAGTTTACAGGATTTATAAGTGAATTAACTGGTTTCTAGTGAGTTTCTGTGAATTCATTATTTGGCCTAGAGTTTAGAATTTTAAATGTCTGGTTTTTTTCTAATAATTTTAATCCTACTCCTCATCTGACTTTAAACAGTTATTATGACATTAAAAATAAAATGGTTCATAAACTTATTGTGATGTGTAGCATCTAATTCATACTACTGTTACATAAAAATAATAATGAACATTACTCAGCATTCTAAAAAATTGAACATATTGCTGACATTGTTTAAAAACATACATTTAACTCTTTTTTTAATTAACACAGCATACCTACTGAAACATGGTAAATGGTATGTATGCTGTTATTTAACAAATAAACAAATTCTAAACACATATAAATCTTATTGACTAAGAACTCCTTCACACATATGGAGTTCATGGCTGTGAATAAATAGCCATTTTAAACATTTTAATCCTATGAACTATATTAATTCCAGTCCTTTCTGGTCGAAACCATTATTATTTATTATCCCCTTATTGAGTAAACATGTCCACCCATACTTTAGTTATTATCATTTCTACAAATGTCTTGTAATAACAAAGTGACATTAAAATAATAAAATATTGGAAATCTTCCATTTTATTATTTTATGATTTGTGAATTATTAAATATAAAAGTTGTTATCTAGCATATTGTTAAGTCATAGTATCACTACAACTTTAAGTTTATTGTATTTCTAAAAACACTTACACTAGTTCACTTTCACTGGTGGTTCTGATATTTTGAGTCTTATTATCTCAGACCAGACCTTTAGTCATCGTGGACTGTTAAGACTTGTTTATTTTTTTTATCACACAATAACTTCAGTTGGTGCACCTCTTATCATGCTATACAACACTTTTGGTTTAGTAATAATTACAATTTTATAGGGTTTTGGGATGTTATACTTTCTTTAATTGTCTCTATGGGTTTGGGGTTTATGGCAGTTAATAATAGGTTTATAATGGTGTTTCTTCCATACTATTTCTTCCTTTCTTCTTGTCTTCTTTCTTGTCTTCACTCTTGTCCTTCTTCTTGTCTTCATTCTTGTCTTTCTTCTTGTCTTCATTCTTGTCTTTCTTCTTGTCTTCATTCTTGTCTTTCTTCTTGTCTTCACTCTTGGGTAAACCAAGATACTTCGTGTCATCTTGACTGATGTTTGGTTTGGAGTATCAAATTTATTTTCTGATACTGACTTTGCTCTTCGCTAAAGGTTTCAGGGTATTGTTTACTTCCTGATAATAAACTCTAATCTTCTTTCTTCTTGTGTTTGGGGTATTTTGTTGTTTCACCACTCCTAAACTGATTCTTTCTTCTTGATTTTGTGGTATCTAGTTTGTTTACTGCTCCTAACTTCCTGGGTAGATTCCTGATTTTATAATATGAGTTACTCTTAATTATTTCTTTAATTTGTTATAGTGGTTTTTATATAATGTAATGATGGTCTTTAATTTATTGTGGTTTTTTTCCTTTTAATTCATTAAATTTCATTCGATATTATATTAGTATATGTAATGTAATTATTGTTTATTACCTTAATTGAATTAATAAATAGTGGCTTTTCTGTCACGCTACAGAATGCCCTTCTCCAGAAGTGATTTTTTCAGACTATTCTTGCTTTGTCTGAAACAATTGCTTATGATAATTATTCTAGGTTTGTTATTATTCTTGACTTCCTTCCATTTAAAAAATTTTTCTTATTTATATTTGAGCTTATATTCTTCTCATTCTCACTTGATCTTCCTTGATAGTAATAGTCATCTGAGTTTCATATTTATTATTTTATTTTCATATTTCTTCTTAGTATTTTCTCCTTGGGATATTGCCTCCCTATCGTTCCCTACTTTGTGAGCTGGTTCAGTTCAGAGAGGCACTGTACGCTACTTCCTCTGCTGTCCAATACTTCACACATATTTGAGTACAGAGGCAAATCATCTCTGCTCAAAAAACATATCAATACTGCTGGAATTATCTACAAACAGATTAAAAAATTATTCAGAATAGTACACATTGGTTACTATTTAAAAAAAATATCTTTGGGATACTTCACTTATTACTTATTATATTGCTCAGAGATTTTAATATTCCTATCTCAGTTGTTCTTCTGACTCTTTAACTTGATGGTTCATTCATTTGATATTATGGTAGGAAGCTCTTCTCTTAGTACATTTTTCAACCTTTCTTATCATATAAAGTTTTTGGTTACTAAAGCTTTATTACTTTCTGGTTTTTTATTACAATCTGCATTGGTTTATAGTAGCATATTTTTATGACATTTTTGGTTTGTTACTCTGTTTTTATTAGTTCCACTTGTTCTATGTTCTAGAACTTTCTTATAACTGTCGTTATTACAATTGACGTTTAATTCATAATCATTTCATATTAATTCGTTTAATTACATCATATTTTGATATTATTCTCACATTACTCCTGTCATGGTTATTGTTCTTTCGAATGAATATTTTAATTAATTTGATAATGAGGTCATAATTTCTCCTCATACCACTTCAAAGTTTTATTGCCTCATAATTCCACACAAATTTGTGTACTTTATTATATTTAATCACTTAAATCGTATCACATATTTTTATTCCCTTTGGTATCATTTTATGGAAAGTTTTTTACACTTTATATTGAAATTAGACATGATCATACTTCTCCAGAATCATTTGTTTTAATTCTGAATTCTGTTTCCTTTATTCATCTCATTATGATCCTTTATTAACATGGTAAATATATTTTATGATTACCATAAATATGGTATTAATTTTCTTCTGTTTATTTCACAAAAGTGTTTTATAAATAATTGGCTGGTAAGTTGTGCTTAAACTTTATTTTTAATTTTTGATGAGTAAGTCAAAATTCATTCTTCTTATATTTCTATAAAGTTTTCACCAATAATTGGCTTGTAAGGTTTGCTTACAATATTTTTAAATTTATACGGTTTATATTTAAATTCTTCTCTTATATTTCCATAAAGTTTTCACAAATAATTGTCTTGTAAGGCGTTCTTACAATCTTTTTAGAATTTAGGCGTTTTCATTCTAAATTCTGTTTTGTATTATTGCCAAATAGTTATATAAAGTTTTTCAAATCCTTGGTTATAATGGTCCTTACTTTATTTTTAGAATTTAGACGATTTTAATTCAAAATTCTCTTCTTCTTATTATATATATATTATTTCCAAATAAGTTTTTTCTCAAATAATTGTATGTAAGGTGTTCTTACAATCCTTTTAGAATTTAGGCGTTTAAGTCAAAATTCTCTTTTATATTGTTCCATAAAGTTTTTAAAATCCTTGGTTAGTAATGGTCCTTACTTTATTTTTAGAATTTAGATGATTATTCAAAATTCTTCTTATTTTATTGCCAAAATGTTTCCTTCAAATCTTTGGTATGTAAGATGTGCTTACTTTATTTAGAATTTCGATGATTTATTCAAAATATTTCTTACATGGATGCCTGGTTAAAGACACCCTTAATTTTATTGGAACCCATCTCCTTTATTTCGTAAGTGTTGTTATTATTGTTTTTGGAGATTATATAGGGTCCAGTGTACAAAAGTAATAATTTTTTGGTTATCCCTTCTAATGAGCTGGGTAATTCTCTATTCTTCAACAAAACCTTCTCTCCAATTGTATAGGTAATGACCTTACCCATACTTTTATTGTATTTATTCCGCCGTCTCTCCTGATCTTCGGCCACCTTATTATAAAATTTAACTTTATTAAAGATATATTTATTCTCTCTTGGGAACTCCAATATTTCCTCGATCTCCCTTGGGGGTTGTCTTTCGTACATGGCGGAGTATGGGGTAATTCCTATGGCTGGGTGGTATGCCAGGTTGAGGAATTCTTCTGTGGCCTCTAGGTATTCTTGCCACCTCCTCTGTTGATCGTGGCAATACGTCCGTAATAGGCGCCCCACCTCTCGCAATACTCTTTCTGCCGGGTTACTGCTCGGGTGGTATACCGATGTTTTATAGGTATGAACCCCCATTGACAGTAGTGTATCCCGCCATTTTCTCCCCTTGAACTGTGTTCCGTGATCGGTGATGATCGAAACTGGTTTTCCGACGTCTGGGAAGTACTGGTTGGTCAAGATGTCGAGAATCTTAATTGTAGTCGCCCGATTCGCTGGGTATAGCTTGACGAACTTTGTGAAATGGTCCATCACGATGACTAGATATTTATATCGGTGACGGCCCCCACTGCGGGGAAATGGCCCGCAGATGTCCAGGAATACTTTCTCTAGCTTCGATTGAGAGGTTATCGGAATCATTTGCCCTTCTCTTTTCTCGTTGTTGGTCTTCACGAGTTGGCAAATGCGGCAATTCTTTATGTACTTTCGTACGTTCCGATTAATATCTTTTATGTGGCAGCTCTCTTCCAGGGCCTTTACCACCTTTAAGGCGCCCATATGCCCATATCGAACATGATAATTATACACTATCTCCTTTTCGACATGGGTTGGAATAACAACCTTCCATTCCTCCTTATATAAGGATGGTCGTAAAAACAGGATTCCGTTATGTACTTTATAATATTGGGCGATAGTCTCGTCCCCTGCTTCCAATCTTGTTATAATAGATATTAATTTCGGGTCAGCTTGTTGGTGTGTGCTCAGGTGTTCCTAAATTGATTGTAGACCGGCGCTGTTGCTTAGAATATGGTATACTTTAAGTATACTCTCCTTTTCCCCCTCGAACGTCTGTTTATCAATGTCTACCCTAGACAACACATCCGCGACGACATTCTTCTTTCCGGGGATGTACTCCCACTTAAGGTCATACTCTTGCAGCAATAGTATCCACCGTGTCAACCTTCCGTGGCTTAACTTACATCTCTTTAGGAACGATATTGACTTATGGTCTGTCCGGACGGTAACGGAGTAACCAAGGATGTAAGTGCGGAATTTTCCACATGCGAACACTACATTTAACAATTCCTTTTCCGTGACGTGATAGTTCTTCTCACACTGA
The DNA here is from genome assembly GCA_034769895.1 of Magicicada septendecula. Taxonomy (NCBI): domain Eukaryota; kingdom Metazoa; phylum Arthropoda; class Insecta; order Hemiptera; family Cicadidae; genus Magicicada; species Magicicada septendecula. Next base: position 448,311,361 of record CM068370.1, on the reverse strand, counting down.
TTCAATGCTCTACTGGCAAAGCAGATCACGAGATGTTCGCCCTCCTCATCCTCCTGATACAATGTAGTGCCGAGGCTGAATGTCACTGGCATCGCAATTAAGAAAGAACGGTTTGCTAAAATCCGGATGGCGAAGTATTATGGGTTCAAGGAATTTTTGTTTAATTAAAGATAATATTGTTTTGTTCTGTACCCCATATCCATTTATTTTTGGATGACAGTTGCGGCTGAAATCTGGCGGTCAGTTCAGAGTACTTTTCCTGGAACTTGCGGTAGTAATTACAGAGTCCCAGGAATGACTGTAATTGCCTTCGATTCTTAGGTGTAGGAAAGTTTTGAATCGCTTCGACTTTTTCAGCCGACGGTGAGATTCCCTGGTCATTCAATATGAAACCCAAGAATTGAATTTTCTTGGCGATAAAATGAGATTTTGCTAATTTTAGCGTAATATTATTCGCCGCTAGCTTCTTTAGTACGTGTTCCACACGATAGCAGTGTTCCTCCCAAGTTTCTGAGGACACTAGCAAGTCATCAACGTACACGGTGGTGAACTGTAGTGCTTCTTGGCCAAGTATCTGGTCCATGCAGTGCACAAAGACTGCGACGGAATTTACCAGTCCGAAGGGCAACCTCTTAAACTGGTAGTTCCGTCCTTCGAATATAAAGGCCAGATACTGGCGACTCTGTGGATGTAATTCCACCTGCCAGTACCCGCACACCGTATCCCAGGTACTAAAGTACTTGGTGCCGTGGAACCGTTTCAAAATCTCTTCAATCTCACCGGGCGAAGTCCTGTCATTTATGATCATTTTATTTATTTCACGCCCATCTAGGCATAAACGGACTTGTCCGTTTTTCTTAGGAATAGCCACGATAGGACTTGTGTATGGGGATTGGCTACTCTCTATTATGTCACGGTTAATCATTTGTTTTATTTCAGCTCTTACAGCTTCCTTTCGTGATTGCGCGATGGGGTAAGACTTCCGGTTAAAGTCCACTGTGTCTCGGAACTGTAGAGTACACTGGAAGTTTTTCACTTTACCGGGCTCATCAGAAAAGACTGATTTATATTTGTTATAGATTTCGATTAATTTGTTCGCTTGGTTTGGGTTTAATTTTTCTCCGGTTATACCGCTACGGAAATCCCTGATCTCCTGGATTTTTTGTGACCATAAGTCTTCATTGGAGGTGTCGTCTATCTTTTGTTCAATTATAGATGTAGGATGTGTATAGTTAATTTGGCGAATTTGTTGGTGGATACTATCGGGAATGACTTGGTCACTACCCACCAAGTTAGCCGTCCAAGTATGTCCGTTGGTAAATAGAGACAATTTCTCGGTTCTCAAATCAATTATGGCGGAATTCCGCCTGAGCACATCACAGTATATTAAACGGCAGCCCGCTCGCCACCAAGAATTCCATATCTATTGCTATACCGCAGCTCATCACACTGGCGGAGACTTGCCTTCGTATTGTTTTATTTTGTCGGCCGGTTGCACCCAACAAAATAACATTGTTTAATGGCAACGTTGGTAAAGTTCTTCCGCACTCTCGCTGTATTCTCTCCAACTCAGTCGTACTTATAATTGATACGTTTGAACCAGTATCGATCATCAACCTAGCGGGGATGCCTTCTACCTCCGCGTTGACATGTATGATCTCGTTATTAAAGTTATTGGTGGGATTATTGTCGTCCTCTTCCAATAACTCATGTCGGATGTTCTTGAGGTAGTTACACCCTATGACCGTGATACGATTATTATTATGTGTTCTATCAAACTCATTATTATGATACCCAGTATTTAGGAGCAGTAACGGGTTCTGGCGATTTATTACTGCTTGCGCCCGTTTAAAGTCTCGACATCATTGTTCCGTTGTGTCGTGCTTGTTGAAGCATCATTTGGGATGCTTAGAGTGGGCCCCTGTCGATCTGTCCTGTGGTCTTCCGGTCTTTCGTTGTTGGTCCTCCGTTCAGCATCGTCCAAACTAGTACTCCTTCTCGCCGGATAGTACCTTGGTTGGTCTCGTTCCAGGCTCCTCCGCCTATCTTCATATTCACGGTAGCTGTTTCTTCTATTGTTGTTGTATCTTCTCTGGCGACCATCTACTGTTCGTATGAAATTCACTCGTGGCCGGGAAAACCTATTATTACTGGGATTACCATTATTTGGACTTACACGATTGTTATTATTATGGTAACGATCATTACCATAATTGGGGCTTCTCTGACTATTAGGTTTAGGAGGGTAGGGATTTCGGTTACCCTGATAACCATTAGTGGGTCGACTCGGGTTCACATGGTTTGGACCCGTATTACTATTATTATTATTATTATTATTATTGTTAACGTTATTATTTTGTGGGTATGCACGGCCTCCTTGGTACCCAGTGTTGGTGTTGTTCGTACCCAGGTTGTTGGTTGGATACGTCCTGGGTTCGGGCCTATCGTTTCTTCTACGGCTTTGTCGGTAGTATTCCTCGTTCTCGTAGTTTTCGAGGAGTTCGGTCATTGCCTGAATTGTTTTGATTTGGCTGCCTCTCCTCGCTCGAATTACTTCTTCGTCATAATGATATGACAACTTATTTATTAGGCACTCCTCAGGTATGGCCGGTTCTAAATGTTTGCCCATACATACCTTGCCGAGGAAATATGCCGTCATAGAACTACCGACTTGTGGTTTGTAATGGCCGTGGCATATGTTATCCCTTATTAAGTTTTGTGTCGTTTCCGACCAATACTTAGCCTTGAAGAGGCTTTTAAATTGTTGATAGCTTTCGATGTCGCTTCGGTTGGCCATCCACCAATGGTCATTCACCTCCCGAAACGACTCGTCTAGGACTTCCCAGTTCTGGACCCATCGGTTCCCTCTGTGCTTTCCCAGGTACTCTTCTATGCGGGCCAAGAACTCCATGGGCTTCAGCTTATACTGCTGGAAATTAAGACATTCTCTATTTTCGGACATTGGGAAATGATTGTAGCCAGTTGGTATGTTCCTTATTATTTCTATCTCCTCCTGACTCTGTCGCACTTGTCCCGTGATGTTCGTCATAGCGGCTTCCATGCCGTCGCATCTTTCGGTGACATGTGTCCGCACTTTATTTATTTCTTCCAGGGTAAAATTTTTGTTTTCCTCCAAGTTAGTCCTCTGGTGTTCCTTGACTTGGGTAATCTCTGTATTTATTACCTCCCGGACTTCCAGTACTTCGTTTTCTGTCTGACGACATCTTTCGTCCACTTCCCTGATCTGCTGGTTTACAACCACGACTTCCTGTTCCAATTTTTTGACGATGGATTTCTTCGTGTCTGTTATCTTTTTATTCAACTCTTCCTTCGCCAACTCGATCCTCTCGTCTAACTTGTTCATGTTCTCCTGGTTGACTTCCCTTAGTTCTTCTCTCAGCAGTTGGTTATCCTCTCTCAATTCTTCCAACCTTTCCCCCATCGTCTCTTCCATTTTCTTGTTATTTTCCCTTAATTCTTCTTTTAATTGTTGGTTGTCACTTTCTATTTTCTTACTGGTTTCTTCCATCTTGTCTTCCAAATTCTTATTATTTTCTTCCATCTTCTTTTCCATCTTCTTGCTGGTTTCCTCAATCCTTTTGTTGGTATTTTCCATCTTACGGCCCAATTCTTCCTTTGTGGATCAGTTGTCTTCGTTCAATTCCTCTATGTTTTTGTTTATTCCACTCAAATCTTCCTTGGTGGACTGGCTGTTTTTATCCATTTTCTTCTCCATATTTTTACTAGTTTCTTCCATTTGCTGACTTATTTTTAGGAACATTTCCATCATCTTCTCTTCCATTGTTTTAGATTTCGCCTTTTCCTTGTCTGGGACAGTGACTTCCCCTGTCTGTGTTGGTACTTCGGGTTGTTCCTCTGGTGGTGCGGGTTGTTTCGGTTCCACCTGGGTTAGTAACCCTTCCAGATCCTCCACGGGTGTTGCTTCCTTATCTCCCATGTCAATTTCCTTTTCGGCCTCTGCCGCCCTCTTCTTCGACGTAGCTCGTCTTTGCATTTTTCCTTCTTTTTCTATTAAATAATCGCTGCCATGCTTAAATGATTAAGCCCTCTAGTTGGACGCCAATTTGTAACCGTACGTACAAATAATAAACTAAGATGTTCGTTTAAATAAACCTCCACGCTAGTAAGGTTTCGCTCCGCTGTGGGTAGTGTCGCTTGGTAACAAGCCGCTGTTGACTCTTTTAAGCCCCACTGTTGCGAGCGTCAATTTGTAACTATCCCTGTATGCAGTCGTTACAAATAAAGATAAAAAAGAAAAAATTTTATTTAAAAAAAAAAATTTTCAAAGAAAAATTTTATGTTTTAATTGATGTATGTAATTGAGAAATAATTCTGTTTTAATGTTTTGATGGAAATTTTAAAATTTAATAAGGTTAATTAATTATTTAGCACTTCTTGAAGATCTTAACAAAGTCCGGAGTTAATCAGATTAACTCCGGTCAGCAATCGATTTATGATTTTTCGTGCTGGTCCAATATCTCACTTCCTATAAATATTTTCTTCTTCAGGAAGTCTCGTTGCAATAATAAAACCTTAAACTAGCATGTGAAATAAGTTATAGATCCAAACAATTGAAATAAATTGATTTATTAACAAAATTAAAGAATGATCGATGTTTAATCGATTTTGAGCAATTGTCGACTCCGTCTCAGGAAATAATCGATTTGTTCATACAGGTTTAAATTATTACAAGTATTAGAAAAGGTTCTTGGAGCGATTATATTATTAATAGTCAGAGAAGGGTAAACGAGAAAGTATAACATTTACAAATAAAGTGTTTTCAATAACTATTATCTAACAAAATGTGAATAAATTTTATAAAATATGTAATATAGTTGAGTTGTCAAACCAATTCTGCAAGCTCTGTAGTCAGGCGATGTTGGAGGCACTGCTTCGCATTTCCAATATGGCCGCTCAAAAAGATGACGAGGTTAATTGCAATAATCTTAGCGAGAAAATTTCACAGCAACATTACCTTCATATATGTTTTAAATGTCCCCGAACTTGTGTAATCTGTCTAATATGTTTTTGATGTATTCTGGAAGAATGTTTAGTGTTCACTGGTGTTAATTATGTTATATGTTTTTGGTGTACACTTCTATTTGTTCGCTACGCAAGAAACGGTTATACTGTTGTAAATTGAATTATCACAAATATGTCGTTTTACTGTTTTTATGCACTGGTATTATGTAGTGTTGGTGTTGTTTTCACTGTTGTGGTTAAAGTTTCTGTGGTTTTAATTGGAAAAGTGTTTAATTTACGTAACTCTCGTTTCACTGAATTTATTAGGTAACCTTAGTACTGCATTTTTCTCGGTTTCAAGGAACGTAATCTCACATAAACTGTTCGGCTTGATCATTAACAGAGAACTAACTAACTTCCTTCACGTTAGTCAAAATCTGGCCCAGTTAATATTTGAAACGTATTGTTAAAATAATTTCGACTTCCCCTATACATGATACAAAAATACATTATATATGGAATTAATTTAGTCTATTATTCACTTTCATGAATTATTAACCTTATCATTGGTTTAACCATCTCATTCTATTTAAATTGATATATTGTAGTCCATATCTGTTGACATTTTCGTGGAAATTACCAAATTTCTTTCTTTTTGGAAATCTAGGCTTAAAAGCTGGTTTCCGCCGTCATATATTTTTTCTGCCATTTTAAGTGCTATTAGTACCATTATATTAAATTTCAAATAGTCATAATTCCCTTTCTTTCCTTAATTACATATAAATTGAACATTTGAACTGGTTTTAAATGATAATCTCTGAATTTAACACTCCTCTTTTAAAATAATTAATTTATACATTTCAAAAATTTACAATAATTTAAGGTATATTTCCATATTATCATTTTAACTCATAGGTTCATTCACAGTAGTTGTTAACTGATTTACCTTACCTAAATCTTGCCAGTTTACAAGATTTATAAGTGAATTAACTGGTTTCTAGTGAGTTTCTGTGAATTCATTATTTGGCCTAGAGTTTAGAATTTTAAATGTCTGGTTTTTTTCTAATAATTTTAATCCTACTCCTCATCTGACTTTAAACAGTTATTATGACATTAAAAATAAAATGGTTCATAAACTTATTGTGATGTGTAGCATCTAATTCATACTACTGTTACATAAAAATAATAATGAACATTACTCAGCATTCTAAAAAATTGAACATATTGCTGACATTGTTTAAAAACATACATTTAACTCTTTTTTTAATTAACACAGCATACCTACTGAAACATGGTAAATGGTATGTATGCTGTTATTTAACAAATATAACAAATTCTAAACACATATAAATCTTATTGACTAAGAACTCCTTCACACATATGGAGTTCATAGCTGTGAATAAATAGCCATTTTAAACATTTTAAACCTATGAACTTAAATTAATTCCAGTCCTTTCTGGTCGAAACCATTATTATTTATTATCCCCTTATTGAGTAAACATGTCCACCCATACTTTAGTTATTATCATTTCTACAAATGTCTTGTAATAACAAAGTGACATTAAAATAATAAAATATTGGAAATCTTCCATTTTATTATTTTATGATTTGTGAATTATTAAATATAAAAGTTGTTATCTAGAATATTGTTAAGTCATAGTATCACTACAACTTTAAGTTTATTGTATTTCCAAAAACACTTGCACTAGTTCACTTTCACTGGTGGTTCTGATATTTTGAGTCTTATTATCTCAGACCAGACCTTTAGTCATCGTGGACTGTTAAGACTTGTTTATTTTTTTTATCACACAATAACTTCAGTTGGTGCACCTCTTATCATGCTATACAACACTTTTGGTTTAGTAATAATTACAATTTTATAGGGTTTTGGGATGTTATACTTTCTTTAATTGTCTCTATGGGTTTGGGGTTTATGGCAGTTAATAATAGGTTTTATAATGGTGTTTCTTCCATACTATTTCGTCCTTTCTTCTTGTCTTCTTTCTTGTCTTCACTCTTGTCCTTCTTCTTGTCTTCATTCTTGTCTTCCTTCTTGTCTTCATTCTTGTCTTTCTTCTTGTCTTCATTCTTGTCTTTCTTCTTGTCTTCACTCTTGGGTAAACCAAGATACTTCGTGTCATCTTGACTGATGTTTGGTTTGGAGTATCAAATTTATTTTCTGATACTGACTTTGCTCTTCGCTAAAGGTTTCAGGGTATTGTTTACTTCCTGATAATAAACTCTACTCTTCTTTCTTCTTGTGTTTGGGGTATTTTGTTGTTTCACCACTCCTAAACTGATTCTTTCTTCTTGATTTTGTGGTATCTAGTTTGTTTACTGCTCCTAACTTCCTGGGTAGATTCCTGATTTTATAATATGAGTTACTCTTAATTATTTCTTTAATTTTTTATAGTGGTTTTTATATAATGTAATGATGGTCTTTAATTTATTGTGGTTTTTCCTTTTAATTCTTTAAATTTCATTCGATATTATATTAGTATATGTAATGTAATTATTGTTTATTATCTTAATTGAATTAATAAATAGTGGACTTTCTGTGACGCTACCATACATAAAATTAATAGTGAGTAATGTAAAGTGATAATCTCAAACATTAACTCCCTTAATAATGGACGAAAACATATCATGTGTGGACTCTAAATAAAAAGAGCCAAATGTTTACCATACAGTGATGATCTTAGATTTAAAATGTATGCAGTAATAAGAAAGTTATATCAATTATAAAGTATTTGTGTCAATTTGAGAAAATGTTTAGCATCAGTGTACACTCTCAAACCCAGCTACCTCACGCTTAAAACGACAATTAAAATATTTCGCGAAGGGGGTATGTGCGCTAGATTAAAGATCGTCAGCCAATCAAATCAGAGAGCGGCAATTTGAATTACGGTAAGTCAATCTAAAAAATTAGATTGCCACGTCGACCCTGCGAAGTCAGCCAGACTCACTCCAAGTAAGTGATCATCCCTTACATAAATATATGTACTTTCAGTGAGGAATCCACGTCACCGATTCGCCTAGTCGACAGAAGAAAAATACACTGAACTAAATTACCAATATTTTAAATACCTTCCTTAACCAACTTCATGAGCGATTCACCGGATTTATTTATATTGGATTCAATTAAACAATTGAATTTGGTTAAATAAATCATAAACTAAACTAAATTAAAACTTCGAATCGAAAAGTTATTAAACATAAACCCTGAACTCTAAACTTTAAAACAAACTCAATAAACAACAACCCAGTAATAAAGGACTTTATACAATAATGATAGATCGTATTGTTCTGTTGCCGTCCATTCTGTCAATATGTCTTGTCCACTTATCCTTCTGTTCATTTACTTCATCGTTTATAAAAAAATTTAGATCTTTATTATCTGTTCATTTCTTATCCTCTACGCCCTTTTACACGCCTACGGAATACGGTTTGTATTCAACTGATACCCAAGCATATCATATTGACTTCCTAGCTAACACTCAGAATTTGTTCCCATACATTAACACTGGGATAACCATTTCATTATAAGATTTGACCTGTGTTTCCAGTAAGGCCTTTCCACTTAAAGTTCTTAGTATCGTACCGTACATGTCTTTTCTTATCGTGCCATAATTATGGAACTTCTTAGAAAAGTAGGCCTATCTGTAAAGTAATATCGCAGTCTAGGTGATTAACATTTACGCACGAATCAAAATATAATATAATATGATGAAGCAGGAGAAGTTTGAAATTTAATTTTTGTTTTCCTCTTGCGCTTCACCCTTCCCGACCTCTCCTTACATTGTGTTCTTTTATTGTACTTGGAACTGTCCGTTCGGTACATCCAAGTCGTATATAGATCACGTACATTGTTTTATTGATCAATAAATTTTATAGAATTATGTAGGTAATTCCGGAACAAAAAATCGCCGATTTGCACGCTTTGCAATACAACTGCTTCACTACACCTACACCTACACAGGATTTCTGGGCATCGGCTTGTAACGGCACTTTAACCCTAAACGGCTGGCTACTCTCTTTGACTACAACCCTGCACGTTATACTTTGTTCGAATGTACGAATATTCCACGAACGTATGACAAACCAGCACTGCTGTTTTTCGTTTCTCTAAGAGTCGTCCACATGCTTCTCCATTATGACGGCTCAGCTAATGTTTGCTTCGAAGTAATGCAAGGCACATTTTTTAACAAACTTTATTTTATATTCGAGTCTTCCTCTCCTGATATGCGAGACGTTTAGCTAAATAATCCATTCTAGACTCCTAATTTTTTCAAATACGAGTAGTGCTTAGTATTTAAACTTGGTTTTTGCGAGTTGATATGCTATAAAAATGGCAACTCTCAGTGATGTATTTGTCTAGCTGGATACCACTCCTGTTCCAAAACTTAATTGCTAACAGTTTTTTTAAATACGTTTATGGTTTTTAAAAATGTATGATGTAGAAAGCAAAAATTGGCTAGTCATGATTATGTAACAAAACCATATATAGGAGGCTTGAATCTCCTTTTTCCTCTGCACCTCACGGAGTAGGCACTTTGTCTGTTCCCTCTTCACAGCGCATATCTTCATCTCACTCTCGATTTTCCTACAGCTGTTGAACCAAAGGGTCTATATGTCTGGATTTTATCATTTATGGAGAAACCTGTAGCTCTTCGCTAATATCCTCATTGCGCAAACCATACTGTGTCGTGCAACTCTTTTTTCTTGTCAGAAACTTAATTTGCAAAGTATGAATCTGGTGTTTAATGTTCTTTGTAGGAACCCGTGTTCCACATTTATATAGTAAAACAGGCACTGCCATTTTTTTATAAAATTTAAGCGTTGCCTCTTTCCTTGCCTTTTCCCTCAACGTTCTGTGTATGACGCCACACATCACCTGAAACCTCGATACTTTAGAAGTCTTGAATTCAAACACAATTTAAAATAAATATTAAAATGCTTCATATTTGTTTATACGAGGCGCGTCTTTTAAGTAAGGTCTTTTTTTGATGGTACCACCTATTGTGGCAACTAAAGGGACAGCGCCTATTATAACTTGAAGTAATACTCAGCTGTCGGCTACTTTTCCAGCAGAGACACACGGGTGCTGTGACGCGTGAGCGATTTACTGATACGGGAATCACGCTTACAAGCCAACTGTAAGGTTTACCCTGTGACATGTTTTGTTAGAAAAAAACAAAATTTCTGCTGAAAGTCAGAAGAAACTTTTGTCAGGTTTATAGACAAAAGATTACTAGTTACAGATGTAGTGTCGTTTCTTTAGGGAAGAAAACACAATGATATTTGATGAAGAAAGTAACGTTGGCCCAAAAGTGATTACACACGTTTAGTGGAATGAGTGAAAATAGGTGATTTTTGTTTCGGAATTATCTTGTACGGTAGCGCGATAATTTCACTTTGTAGGTTGGCTAATCTGCTTACTGCTTTTGTCCAATTTTGCATGTTGGAACTTTGTACAGTTTGTGTCAGACGCTAGCGGCGGTCGGTTCGCCGACTATTTTACTGTCATATTTTCTTGTCGACATTTAATGTAGGCCTTAGGCCGGCACATTTTCACTTATGGCCAACTAGGCCCGCTATCAATTCAATTCAAAATTTTAATACTTTTTGGCAACATGCATTATTAGCCAACCTTATTTCAATGACTTAATCATGTAATGTAACTTGGGAAAATTCATTAAAATCAATTAAATACAGTCCACAATTTTTATCATTTCTTATACCTACTGAATCAATGCACGCATTACAAGCTATTTTTTACAAAACGTTTCTGGTACATGCCGACAGGATTCACCACATTTGTTGAATCACTCACGTCACAAAACATTTTTTAGCCCACTTGGGCCTGATATTCAACATTTTTTGGTCACTCCGGACCTGGATTTTCCATCTAATATTTTCTACCACTATTTCTGGCCATCACGGGCGAATTAGCACATCAGCTGATACGACCGTGGCGTGATTTTCATCAGCATTTCGCTCGTCATCTTGCAGCCTTCTGATAACATCTTAGCAAGTGCCTGCTAGCTACAGTGCTTTACACAAGGCGGTCATCTCTACTAGCTGTTTGCCATCTTCACCAAGGCGTCGACGCTGCAGGACATCGCCAACAAGTTATCATCAACAACAGTGTAACAAGGTGCGTACAATGTCTGAAGAAGGCCTCAAAGTGCTGACCAGAAAGAGAGGCGGCTTAAAGTCCGCAAAAGTGCGGATACAATCCGCTGTAAATTCGTTTGATGTAACTTTAAGTACAAAACATTTTTTAACTGTAAGGCTGGACAGTCTCAAAAGCTTGGCCTCGAAATACGACGAGGTGCAGTCTGTAATAGAACTCATTAGTAAAGACACGAGCGTTGCTCAAGAAGACCGAGTTGAGGTCGAAGAAATGTTATATTCGACTGAAGCAAACATTTTGCAATTACTTGACACATTTAATGCTCAGACTGTACCTCCCGTATTATCGACGCACATGCAATTAAAACCAATAAGTTTGCCCTGCTTCTCAGCCAACATATTGGAATGGCAACATTTTTACTAAATTTTTACCGATTTAGTGCATTCAAGATCCGATTTGACACCAGTGCAAAAATTACATTATTTACATTCTTCTTTGAAGTGTAAACCTTTAGATTTAATCAAGTTATTACCTATCTGTAAAGAAAATTATCCAATAGCGTTGAGTTTGCTGTCCGAAATGTATGACAACCCATTCATACTAGCTAATACTATGTGCAAAACTTACTTCAGGTCAAGTCGACAATAAAGGACTCGGTCCAAAGTTTGGCAGAGTTCACTAACACAATAACGTCTTCCGTTAATTCACTGGCAGCAATGAAGCTGTCAATGAATTCATTTGAATTTATCACTATACAGTTACTATCCACTAAGCTCGACCCTATTACTTTCAAACTTTGGAAGGAGTCAATAGACCCTGACAATTTACCTAGCTTTCAAGATTTCACACATTTTTTAAACTTACGTAGACAGCTGTTAGAAAATACAATGCCTATTGAACCCGGACAGCAACTCAACAAACTTAATGTAAGACCTAAAAATAAATATGATAAATGTAACTCAAGAAACACTGCTGGCAGCACTACATTTAAGAGCTATCACGCAGCGGCAAATCATTATTCATGCGTGTGTTGTAAATCCAATCACCCGCTTTACATATGTAAAAATTTCGTATATTAAGCACCGCTGAGCGGGGACAATTTGTTTCAAATCATAAATGTTGTAGCAATTGCCTTAGATCAGGTCATCTTATAGCTAGCTGTAAGAGTAAACATGTGTGCAAAATCTGTTCAAAACGACACCACACATTGTTGCACGCAAAGTACGTGCCGAACTCAATAGCTGCTAGCAGCAATTACTGCTCGCTTAAATTACAATGCAAGAATAATGTTCTTTTATCCACAGCAGTTGTATCTGTCGTTGACCAGGCTGGCAACAGACATAGGGCTAGAGTTCTTCTAGACGCCGGTTCACAAATAAATTTCTGTACAAAATCATTTGCAAAGAAGTTACAGCTCAAATTAACTAAATCTAACATACCAATCGCAGGAATAAACAATACAGCTTGTTACGCAACTGATTTTGCTTCTATACGTATTATTTCTCGCTATCAAAGATATAGCTTCGAGGCGAAATGTGCCGTCTTATCTACGTTAACTCACAATCTGCCTGCAAATTCGTTTGATATCAACCAGTTCCACATTCCAAACAAGATCTTCCTGGCTGACCCCGATTTTAATATATCGTCGCAAATCGACATACTATTAGGGGCACTATTTTATCTGGACTTGATCTTAACCAATAAATACATACGCGGCCCCAATTTTCCCATCATTCAGGAAACAAAGCTGGGCTACATTTTGGCTGGCAACTTGCCCAAACACTGCCGCGACGAGGGTCCTGCTGTTTCGTTCCTAGCAAGGAACAACGACAGTCAACTTCTGCAATCTCTCGAAAGATTTTGGGAAGCAGAAACTATCCCTGACAACACCCCTGATAACGAGTCAGCCTGTGAAGAGCATTTTGTGCGCTCTACCCAGCGCAACTACGAGGGTAGGTTTGTGGTTTCACTTCCATTTAAGCCTGATAATCTCCACTTGGGGGAATCTTACACGAGTGCTGAATCAAGATTGTTAAGCTTAGAGCGTCGCTTTAGGCGAGATGCTAAGCTCGCTCGCGACTACGCGGACTTTATCAAAGAATATAAGGATCTTGGGCACATGACACTCATCGATGATGGCGCTATCAATTTAGGAGCGTCAAATATTTACTACCTTCCTCACCATGCCGTATTTAAACAGTCTAGCTTGACCACAAAACTGCGCGTTGTTTCTGATGGTTCGTCCAAGACTACTAATGGCCTTTCTTTAAATGACATATTGTTAGTAGGCCCCAATGTTCAACAAGACCTTTTTTCCATTCTTTTGCGTTTCCGCATACATAAGTATGTTCTCATTGCCGACATCGAGAAGATGTATCGTCAGATTCGCGTAGCTGAAGGGGATTGTCACTATCAACGCATTCTGTGGCGTGATTCTCCCCTCGAACCACTTAAACATTTCGCATTGCGAACGGTAACCTACGGCACAGCTAGTGCTTCGTTTTTGGCCACTCGCTGTCTTCTATAAAATTGGTAGGGACAATCAGGCTTCCTTTCCCCAAGCGGCGTTAGCTATAACAAACGATTTTTATGTCGACGATCTACTTACCGGTTCGGACACTATCCAAGCTGAAATCCGATCTAGGTGCGTTACTAAGTCAATATGGTTTCACGTTGCACAAATGGGCATCAAATGAACCCACAGCGGTCGCAAATCATGACAATTTTTCACGCCCCCTAAATAAACAGGACAATGTGCGTACCCTAGGCATTCTTTGGAACAATACTGCCGATTCATTTTTGTTCGACATCAAATTATTTCCCGTTGATTCAAGCATATCCAAGAGAAAAATTCTTTCGATTATTGCTGGAATATACGATCCTCTTGGTTTAATCGGTCCAGTTGTCTTTTTGTATAAACATTTCATGCAGCGACTTTGGCTTTGTAAGCTTGGTTGGGATGAACCGATTTTTGGTCAGTCACGTTCGGATTGGCATTCTTTGTGTGACAAATTGGGTCTGATTGGCAAAATTGTGGTCCCGCGATCTATTCGTTGCAGGCGTGAGGCAACTACAGTTCAATTGCATGGTTTTTCGGATGCTTCTGAAAGGGGGTTTGGCTGTTGTATGTATGTCAGAGTCATTTATCAAGATTCTACTGTCTCCTGTCACCTCTTGTGTTCCAAATCTCGCGTGGCTCCCCTACGACAGGTGTCATTACCTCGCATCGAACTCTCCGCTTGCTTGTTGTTATCGCGACTCGTATCTAAGGTCATTCCTGCTCTTTATTCGTTTATTGATAATGTACATTTGTATTCTGACTCTATGGTGGCTCTTTACTGGATTCATGCCCAGTCTACGCGGTGGAAAACATACGTCGCTAATCGGGTTGCTGAAATTCAGCGTCGTACGCAAACTTATACTTGGCATCACATTAATTCACGACACAATCCTGCTGATATTATATCAAGGGGGTGTCTCCCTGACGTTTTGCGCGATTGCTCGCTTTGGTGGCACGGTCCTAGCTGTCTGTCTCAATCGTCAGAGTCTGATCCCTTCCCATCCTTCGTGCCGGCCACTCCGTCGTCTTCTGAAGTCACTGCGGAAGAGAAACATACACATAACCTTTCTCTAATGTCTACCCTGGCTGTCGACCTCTCTTTGGACTTTTCCTCGTTGCATCGTCTAACGGGCGTATACGCTTACTGTTTTCGGTTTATCAGAAATATTAGACACTCAAGTGCTGACAAACTTACGGGCGATCTTACCCCTGTAGAAATTCATCAGTCTCTCAATTTCTTCATAAACCAATCTCAGTCGATCCACTACGCAGCCGAAATTAATTGTCTTCGTAACGGATCTTCTGTGTCCATTAGGAGTAAATTGGCTTCTCTCGACCCGTTTCTTGACGACTCTGGAGTGATACGCGTAGGCGGACGATTACAGCATTCCCAATTACCCTACGACTCTAAACATCCTATTGTATTACCCCCATCGGCGCATGTTACACGCCTTATCATTGAACGTGAACACATTCGTTTACTTCACGCTGGTGCTCAACTCGTGCATCATTCACTGCGTCAACGCTGGTGGATTGTTAATGCCAGGTTAGTCATTCGCTCCATTATTCGAAAATGTGTGAGGTGTATCAGGTTTAGTGCCAAACAGCAGGTACAGAGGCTTCGTATTTTACCATCTCCTAGAGTCACTCCTTCTAGGCCGTTTCTATTTTGCGCGGTTGATTATGGTGGTCCCTTCATGATTCGTCATGGCGGGCAGAAGTCTAGAACTCTTTCTAAGGCATACGTATCTTTGTTTATTTGCTTAGCGACTAGGGCTATTCACATGGAATTGGTTTCCGACCTTACGGCCAGCGCGTTTATAGCCGCATTACGTCGTTTTATGGCCCGTAGGGGCATACCCAGTCAACTGTACTCCGACAATGGCACAAACTTCAGGAAGGCCCGCATTATCTTACATGATATCTACAACTTTTGGCACAATAAGGATGCCACCTCATCGACCAAGTCATTCACGTCCTCTCAGGGGATATCATGGTCATTTATTCCGCCCTCCTCACCTCATTTCGGTGGCCTTTGAGAGAGCGGCATAAAGAGTTTGAAATTTCACCTGCGCCGCGTGGTAGGCAAATCTATACTCACCTTCGAAGAGTTCACGACTGTTTTGTCTCAGATAGAGGCATGCCTGAACTCTCGACCTTTATTTGCTATTTCTTCAGATGTTAACGACGCGGTGCCACTTACACCTGGCCATTTTACTTCCATGTTCCTTAAGGAAATGGAAGTATGGTGATGGCAAAAAAAATCGTGTTCGAGATTATTGCAGAATATGATTCTACTACACTCAAAACATGAAAAAAAGGCATTTTTCGAAAAGTGTCTGTGTGTGTGTCTGTCTGTGTGTGTGTCTGTGTGTCTTGTGTGTCTGTCTGTAGATTTTTTTCTATGGCAAACGATAACAGCCGCAACTTCGAACAGAATCAAATAATTTTTTGCATACAGTCCTGATTTATAGAGTACTCGCGACCTATTGTTTTTGGTGAAGATCGGTTGAGGGAAAGGGATAGTTTACCGGCAATGGTTTTTTTTTTATCAAGGGTAATTTTGTTTGTTTGGCAAACGATAACAGCCGCAAATTCAAACACAAGCAAATTATTATTTGCATACAGCCCTAAATTGTAGAGTTCTCAAGACCTTTTGTTTTTGGTGAAGATCGGTTAAGGGAAAGGGGTAGTTTACTTGCAACGTTTTATGTTTTAAAAGGGTATTTTTTATGGCAAACGATAAAAGCCGCAAATTCAAACGGAATCAAATAGGTTTTTGCATACAGTCCTGATTTCTTGAGTACTAAAGACCTATTGTTTTTGGTGAAGATCGTTTAAGGGGAAGGGGTAGTTTACCAGCCACGTTTTTTGTTTTATCAAGGGTATTTTCTATGGCAAACGATAACAGCCGCAAATTCAAACAAAATCATATAATATTTTACATACAGCCCTGAATTGTAGAGTTCTCAAGACCTATCGTTTTTGGTGAAGATCGGTTAAGGGAAAGGGGTAGTTTACCAGCAACGGTTTTTTATCAAGGGTAATTTTTACTTCCATATTCCTTAAGGAATGGAAGTATGGTGATGGCAAAAAAAATCGTGTTCGAGATTATTGCAGATTCTGATTCTACTACACTCAAAACATGAAAAAAAGTCGTTTTCCGAAAAGTGTCTGTGTGTCTGTCTGTGTGTCTGTCTGTCTGTCTGTCTGTCTGTCTGTCTGTCTGTCTGTCTGTCTGTAGATTTTTTTTCTATGGCAAACGATAACTGCCGCAAATTCAAACAGAATCAAATAATTTTTTGCATACAGCCCGGTTTTGCAGAGTTCTCGCGACCTATTGTTTTTGGTGAAGATCGGTTGAGGGAAAGGGGTAGTTTACCTGCAACGGTTTTTTTTTAGCAAGGGTAATTTTGTTTGTTTGGCAAACGATAACAGCCGCAAATTCAAACAGAATCAAATAATGTTTCGCATACAGCCCTGAATTGTAGAGTTCTCAAGACCTATTGTTTTTGGTGAAGATCGGTTAAGGGAAAGGGGTAGTTTACCTGTAACGTTTTATGTTTTAACAAGGGTATTTCCTATGGCAAACGATAACAGCCGCAAATTCAAACAGAATGAAAAGATTATTCGCATACAGCCCTAAATTGTAGAGTTCTCAATACCTTTTGTTTTTGGTGAAGATCGGTTAAGGGAAAGGGGTAGTTTACCTACAACGTTTTTATAACAAGGGTATTTTCTATGGCAAACGATAACAGCCGCAAATTCAAACAGAATCAAATAATTTTCTGCATACAGCCCTGATTTGTAGAGTACTCAAGACCTATTGTTTTTGGTGAAGATCGGTTGAGGGGAAGGGGTAGTTTACCAGCAACGTTTTTTATCATGCGTATTTTCTATGGCAAACGACAACTGCCGCAAATTCAAACAGAATCAAATAATTTTTTGCATACAGCCCTGACTTGTAGAGTACTCGCGACCTATTGTTTTTGGTGAAGATCGGTTGAGGGGAAGGGGTACTTTACCTGCAACGGTTTTTTTTATCAAGGGAATTTTTTTTTTTTTTTGCAAACGATAACAGCCGCAAATTCAAACAGAATCAAATAATGTTTCGCATACAGCCCTGAATTGTAGATTTCTCAAGACCTATTGTTTTTGGTGAAGATCGGTTGAGGGAAAGGGGTAGTTTACCTGCAACGTTTTTTTAACAAGGGTATTTTCTATGGCAAACGATAACAGCCGCAAATTCAAACAGAATCAAATAATGTTTTGCATACAGTCCTGATTTGTAGAGTACTCAAGACCTATTGTTTTTGGTGAAGATCGGTTAAGGGGAAGGGGTAGTTTACCTGCAACGTTTTTTTATCAAGCGTATTTTCTATGGCAAACGATAACAGCCGCAAATTCAAACAGAATCAAATAATTTTTTGCATACGTCCCTGAATTGTAGAGGTCTCAATGACTTTCGATTTTGGTGAAGATCGGTTAAGGCGAAGGGGTAGTTTACCTGCAACCTTATACGTTTTAACAAGAGTAAAGTACTTGAAAATTTATTTAAACTTTTTGAAACAATGGTAATTGTTAAAAATAAAATAATTTTGTTGCCAGGCAATAAAATTATAATTTTTTCATTTTAATGTAATATAATATTTTTCATTTAATACAGCAATAAAAAGGCAGGTAAGACACAGCCTGGCTGTTTGGCTGAAAATGATTTTAAATATAAATCTTAGAATATGGAAGTCATGTATGGTTCTCCATACCGATATTTTCTATGGTAAACGATAACAGTCACAAATTCAAACAGAATCAAATGATGTTTTGCATACAGCCCTGTATTGTAGAGTTCTCAATACCTATTGGTGTTGGTGAAAATCGGTTAAGGAAATGGGGTAGTTTACCTGCAACGTTTTATGTTTTATAAGGGTATTTTCTATGGCAAACGATAAGAGCCGCAAATTCAAACAGAATCAATTACGTTTTTGCATACAGCCCTGTTTTGTTGAGTACTAAAGACGTATTGTTTTTTGGTGAAGATCGGTTAAGGGAAACGGGTAGTTTACCTGACACGTTTTTTGTTTTATCAAGGGTATTTTATATGGCAAATGATAACAGCCGCAAATTCAAACAGAATCACATAATATTTTGCATACAGCCCTGAAATGTACAGTTCTCAAGACCTATTGGTTTTGGTGAAGATCCATTACATTAATGAACTGCCGTACATTAAAACAGAATCAACCTGCATACCTTTTTGAATTATACAGAACTCAAGGTCTGTTGATTTTGTTGAAGATCGGTTAAGGGAAAGGGGTAGTTTACCAGCAACGTTTTATGTTTTAACAAGGGTATTTTTTCTATGACGAACGATAACTGCCGTAAATTCAAAGAGATTCAACTAATGTTTTGCATACAACCCTGAATTGTAGAGTTCTCAAGACCTATTGTTTTTGGTGAAGATGGGTTAATGGAATAGGGTAGTTTACCAGCAACGTTTTATGTTTTATCAAGGGTGTTTTCTATGGCAAACGATAACAGCCGCAAATTCAAACTAAATCAAATAATTGTTTGCATACAGGCCTGAATTGTAGAGTACCTAAGACCTGTCGTTTTTGGTGAAGATCGGTTAAGGGAAAGGGGTAGTTTACCGGCAACGGTTTTTTATCAAGGGTAATTTTTTTCTATAGTAAACGATAACAACCGCAAATTCAAACAGAATCAAATGATGTTTTGCATACAGCCCTGTATTGTAGAGTTCTCAATACGTATTGGTGTTGGTGAAGATCGGTTGAGGGAAAGGGGTAGTTTACCAGCAACATTTTATGTTTTAACAAGGGTAATTTTTTATATGACGAACGATAACTGCCGTAAATTCAAGCAGAATCAACTAGGTTTTTGCATACCTTTTTGAACTAAAGAGAACTCAAGGTCTGTTGATTTTGTTGAAGATCGGTAAAGGGAAGGGGTAGTTTATCAGCAACGTTTTATGTTTTAAAAACGGTAATTTTTTTATGACGAACGATAACTGCCGAAAATTCAATGAGAATCAAATAATTTTTTTGCACCCCCTGAGTTGCAGAGAGCTCAAGGTCTATTGATTTTGGTGAAGATCGGTTAAGGAAAAGGGGTAGTTTACCTGCAACATTTTATGTTGTAGCAAGAGAAATGTTTCCATGACGAACGATAACTGCCGCACATTCAAAGAGAATCAAATATTTTTTTGCATGCTTCCCTGAATTGTAGAGGACGGAAGGTCTGTTGATTTTGGAGAAGATCGGTTAAGAGAAAGGGGTAGTTTACCTGAAACATTTTATGTTTCAACAAGAGTAAAGTACTTTATTTTTATAAATAAAGTATCCTGATAAGAAGCTCATAGTAATCCACTGTAGAAACGTAGATGAAATATCTATAAATGAAGAAGTTAGGAGAACGGGGTGGCGGTAATTTTCTATTATTAAAAATTATAGTTGAAGGTGTAGGGGAGAATTTTTTATATGTGTACTACGTTATCGGCAACAAAGAAGTAGTTTTCTGTTAAAATTGCTTCCCGGGCTCTTTAGCCGTAGTCCTATCTTTTCTGCAAAACCAGACTTTTCGGCAGTGCCATCGACTCCCATCATCGGTGAAAATCGAGTGCGAAAACGTGAGGTGGTGGTGGTATACGTTAGTGAGCACAGTACTGTGGTTAATGCTGAAGCAATAAGTAGAAAGACGTAGTTTCTATGGAAATATTTCATTTTGAATATGATTTTAAATATAAATCTTAGAACATGGAAGTCATGTATGGTTCTCCATACCGATATTTTTGATTTGCGCACCCTTAACGGCGATACCGGACCCAGACCTTTCTCACATTCCTGTTTCTCGTCTTGGGCGTTGGCAACTTCTTCAGAGGTTTGTCCAAGGCATATGGAAGGCATGGTCTCGCGATTATTTGCACCAGTTGCAGCAGCGTCACAAGTGGAAGTTTGCCAAGGATAATGTTTCCATTGGTGACATAGTTTTGCTTATTGAGGATAATTTACCTCCATTAGCCTGGACATTTGGCGTAATTATCGCCACATTTCCCGGCCCAGATAACTTGGTTCGTGTCGTGGACATTCGCACGCCTACGGGTGTTTTGCGGAGACCAATACATAAGTTATGTCTGTTGCTAGCGCGAGACGAGATTTTACAAGATTATGATTACTTAGCACAATGCTATTTTACTTAGCCACTGGCTTATTGCTTATTACGACCACTTGGTCAACCTAACTGTGATGAATTATCACAACATTTTCTTATCAATTTTGCGCCATTGCATGCTTCTATAATTATCATAGTTTTTGGTGGTATATTACTATTTGTATTTGTATGGTAATTTTGTGTGGCAAACTATGTCTTACACATTTACATTTGATGTTTTGGAGTATATTTCATGTTTTTGGTGGTCTCATTTTATAAAATTTTATTACATAATATTTGCATGTCTTGCAGCTGAGCAATCATGCATTCATTTCTTTATACTGTTGCTAATAAAAGTGTGTATTGTTCTGTGAATGTCTTTAAATTGTTCAACTCATGTACTACGTTTGTAATCACAGTATTGTACCTGTTATTTGACATTGCAATTATTTATATTGTAATTATCTAAATTGTTGTTACTGTATTCACATAACTTGCGTTTATGTAAGACCTATCGTTTTGCGTTTATATTGTATTTATTTTGCGACTAAGCATACACAATTATTTTTACTTAAATTATGACATACGTGTCATATTTGGGCTTGCATTCAGTCAGCATCTAGCTTGTTCATACATTATTACATATTGTAAGTTCCTGAAACTTCAGGAACAGCACGACTTGCTTGAACATGTAATTGTAACATGTTCAATAACAATTTTGTTCATGTAATTAATTCTCTGTACAGGTCCACGGGCCTCAACTGATTTTACAGTAACCATCTATGACCTGCATAGGGTTACAAACTATCGGTCCATCATGTGATGAGCTTCCGATCATGCATTAAACATTGTATAATTATATATTTTTTCATGTTTTGTAATGTTCTATACTGTGCACATACATTATGTGACGGTAATATTTGTCAAACCAGACGTTCATATTCATGTCTGAAAACAGCTGTTCGCCAACCTTGGCTTACAACGCTTATCTTTAGGCTTATCTTATGCATGCTTATCTCTAAGCTATTAACGGACTGCCGTTATCTAATCTCATAACACAAGGTTCAACTTGAAACCCCTACTTCATTTTGAGTAGTTAAAACAAAAAGAATATTTCTTTTTGTAAAGAGGGGCTACAAGTTATTTAAAACTAGGCTAAGGCCTAGAGAAGCTAAAAATTGCTCTGGATCCAGTAAGACGGGACTTGCAATAAAAACTCAAGAATTAAATAATTAACAATCCCATTTTATTATTCTATTTCATAATAAAAATAACAAAAAAAACAACAGTGATTTATAATTCCCCTTTTAAATGGTTAACTAAAGAAGTATACCCTCTCAACAAGGCCACCTGAAAAATATTAACTGAATCCACGAAAATAATTGCTATGTCACCATCAATGAATTGAAAATTTAAAATAATCATTAACCTCAAAATAAAACTCCCATAAAACTATTTATTAAAATATAAAATTTATATCATATGTTTCTTTTAAAATGCAGTATATAAATTGATGAAGGTAAATGATTTCATTCCCAGTTACTATTAATAATTAAAATAATTACTCATCCAATTTAAATGAACTTTAAAGGTGACACTTACTATACTTGTTAAATAAAATAATTAATTTAAAGAAATGATCAGCCACGATTATTGAGATAGAATACTCGTCTACTGGTGTATATAAATTCTAATAATAAATCCCTATATCCCACCAAAAGTACAGTAATGCATAATATTTATATATATATATATATATGTCCCAAAATGTACACAGAAATATACAGACATAACATGTTCCACAAGACAAATTACATATACAATAGTATACAAATACATAAAGGTCTCTTGCCACGCCCTTTTTTTATATTACCCTTCTGGTGTATATAAATTCTAAACTTCTTCTTTATAGGAATCCCAATTAGGATTAAAGATTTATTTCTATAAATGTACCCCCATGGTGTGGGTTAATTGCACGTCATGTGTATCATAAACTATTGCATACAAATGTCCCCAGGACATTAAAATTTAAAACCAAGTGCCTAAGTGGCTAAGTGCTAAAATACTTAATTAAGGTGAGAAATAAAATTGTTTAAAATAATTAACGCCCCCCCAGTTACCATGATTAATATAAAGAATTTATATAGACTAAAATAGGGCCAATTAATGAAAAGAGAAAAATTGCACAATATTAGCACCTTATATAAAAAAAATACATTTGTGTGTCAGAGACGGACATGTTTCTTCAACTTATAACCAGTCTCAACAACCTTGTTTCGACAAACAAGTTGAAAAGTGTTTCGACAGGCACAGCTTGGTTGAAACTAATTTAAAATAACACCTACCTCCCCAGTAATCTTTTTATACAAATGACATAACCTGATTTTAAAAATAATAGAAAATATATGTTTTTATGCCTAGTAAATTAAACTTGAGAAAATTACTAATAAAAAAACTGACTTTAAATCTGTAGCGAAAGCCCTATAAAGAAATGAGTGGAAATCTAAGTTGGATGCTGTGTTGTAGACATGTCAGTCTCTGAACTGACAATTTACTATACATATATTGAAATTTTACAATTAATTCTTAGTGTTCACACTAAACTGTCCCATCAATTGGGGATCCAAATGAATGTGTACTTGAACGGTAAAAACTGATGATTATGTATAACTGGTGCCATGTTGATTCTACGTGTGAATAATAAATGGATATTTTTCACCTGCTTATATGTGCCCAGAAGGATGATCTCTTATTTGTAGCGTGGCGATCTCATGATTGGCATGTTGTTGTGGTCTTATTCTCTTCGGTGTCGAGTGTGGAGCTTTTAGGATGTCATTCTTTCAGTATGTAGCAGGACTTGTCTCTATTCGGTGAACCCTGTTCACACATTACATTTTTAGTGAGAGACCACACACAAATGCCCCCACTGTTTGGACACCCTCCAAAATACATAAATAAAAACAACACCTAGTTATGTTGTACATAATAAAACTTGGTAACATTATTTTGGCCAACATGCCTTACTTAAAAAGTTCTCTAACAATGATTCTTTATAACTTGAACCTCACTGAATGTGAGTTGCTTTTGCAATATAATAATTTATCTTGGCTCTGTAACATCTTATGAACTTATTACTTTGAGTGAAATTGAGGTTACCACGTGGCGAAGAATTTATTTAAAACACATAGTTTTTTACTCCATAGAATCTGAGAATACTACTACTTTGAATGAGACATGATTTACGTTTAAAACGTGCCTGAGTAAGTTCCCAATTATATATGTATAAAGTTTTACTGTCATTGTAGCAAAACTTTATACCACTTAATGACGACACATTGTGTAATAGGTTAAGTGAACAACACAATCTCGTTACATCAGTATTAATGAAAGTTCAGTATTAAATATATTGTGGTTATTGTACTTTAGGTATTAAAGCCGAGATTCTGACACTCCAATAATCAAGCTTTATTGGTTTATAAAAACTTTACGAACAATTACGTCTCTCACCATGCATGATTCAACAAGTGGGCACGCTTACTCAAGCTTACTAAAAAAAAACGTTTTCTCCTTTAAAATTTTAGTATATAATTAATATAATGAAATCAAAACTCACCGCAGTCGTTAAGAAACTTATCTCATAGTTATAAGAAGTAGATGCTAGATTTTCACACTTCTCTCCACCGAAGAGATTTTCCACGAGGTCCTGAGTTAGGCTTCCATGTTGAGACAAAGCCTTAACAGAAAATTTCCGTTCGTTGTCCGTTTGTAAGGAAACTCTCACCAGGACGCAGCACTGTTTAAATCTGCTGCAAAAACTCAGCAGATGGCAACACGGATCAAACAGTGAAAATCGAAAACGGTAGCCTCTCCTATCCGCGGGTAGAGAGCAGCACTCCTTATTACATTAAATTTCGTACTGCCAATAACGTCAAAACTGTCGAAAAAATTACTGAACTCGCGCTGAATCTTTTGACTCAGCACACCCTCACCCCAAAAGGGCAACATAGTTGCCCCAACGTTAAAGGCCAGGAGGGTACCCTGCAGTGTACCTCTCCCCAAAAGATACCAGTGGACGTCGTGGTTGGGTTGGCTCAGCTGAGCTTGCTCTCAGGAGAACAGAAATCAAAAAGGGAAAATGAAAGAGACGAAAGAAGATATGTATTATGTAAGTGTGCGGGTGCTGCATGCTGACCTGATCAGAGTCCGCATACAGCACAAGAGAAAGAGCTAAAGACAAAAGAAAGATTCTTGTATGCATCTTCCGATCTCCTGAGGCTTGCCCACCGACTGAGACACAACTTGATACCTACTTAGGACAACAACTAACCCCCCCCTTTCTTACTGGATTAGAAATCTCAACGCCAATGCAACCATCCTCATGCGACCCTCTCCGCCAGACCAACCCCACAGGACCGCCCCAATACGTCACACTCTCTGGTGACCACCACCTACTCCTCCTGCTGCCACTCACACACGCGTCTGAAGACCAAAACAAGGTAACTAATACCTTGTTATGTGAGCGCCCATAACTTTATTGTCCACATATGGACTGACCAGCCATATGCTAAAACAAGGCATCACATATCCTTGACATATCTAACTAGTCGTTAAAAAAAACATCCCTATACTAGGGCGGACGGCCCCTATTAGCCGGACAGAGAAAACCGCATCGAGGGCACGCGAACATCAATCCCTTCACTTGGTCATCAATACTGCAGAACTAACGAGGGAGGTTTTACTTCAGTACGACCACGTCGAACAACCTACACTTAATCAAAAATAACTACAACGGAAATCAACTAGGGAATGCGGCATGGCCAGGACTCTACAAAAATCAACGACAACCTACAACAAAGAAAAATGAAAACGACACTAAACTTACTACCCACGTAGTCACCACTCTTCCAACTAACTTCTCTCTAACTCCTCTCGGATATTTTTTTTCTTTTTCCATTTCTAATTTTTATTTGTTTTTTGGCTTTTACTTTGTTTTCTGAGGGGAGGGGTAGGAAAATTGGGAAGATGAAAAGGGCAAGGATCATTGAAAGTTCAACAGCTAGGACTAAGGTAAAGGACATGGTTCCCTCCGGTAATAAGGATGGGTGGAGAAAACCAAGGCTCGCGGAGGCAGGGGCGCAACCCTGAAGTAGATGTACACCACTGGGATTGTGGGGAACATCTACCCGCTACCCGTTAACCGCTTTGTCTCACCCTTTTATGACGAACTTTAGGAACCCGTTCCTTGTGGACATCACTCTCTGAGAAACTATCTTGTGTAGAGCAATACTGATTTATTTCATGTAAATTATAATCAAGGTAACTTACCTTTCTACGTTTACCCCGATTTGGATTATCCTCAACCTCTAACTCCTCTGCTTCTATCTTCTTCTCTTCTACCATTGCTTCTGGTTCTATTTCTTCCACCTCTTCCTTTTCTTCCTCTACATAATCCAAATCATCATCTCGACACTGCACATCTTCATCTTCTAGTTGCTCACCTGGTCCCCCTGGAACTTCTTTCCACTCCTCGGAATCCTCAACAATACTTACAGAAAGCGTCTGCACATCTTCACACACTACATCATTCTCACCCCCAAACTCTACAACGCTGCCACCCAGTTTCTCCCCAACTTCTACCTCATCTACTTCTACCACACTTGCAGACTGGACATCCCCTAGTCCATCCGCGACCTCAGAAACACTTGCAGCCTCCGAAACACTTACACTTATACTCCCCTGCGTAGCATGTGCAGACCACTCTTCTGTCTCCTCCTTCGATTCCTCTTCTTCACCACTCTCAACAACTATAACTTCTTCAACCTTAGCCAACCTGGAATCCAGCTGTCCAGGTCCATGTGCAATGTCTAAATTAACTTCTACTGACGATGGTAAAGCTCCACCATCAAGTGACTTTTCATGTTCCGGCGTAGGCGATGATGATGTTATCGGCTCTGGATCCACCTTGGGCAGAAATGGATTTACCGGAACAATTACTGCGACCTTTGGTCGGACCGTATTTGTAGCAACACAACACCGGGCCATCTCCGCGAAATTATTTGGACGATTCCCAAACCTTCCCAAACGGGAACCGTCTTGGGAATTCAGTCCTCCTATAATTATATCTAGGACTTCGGTGTCGGTCAACCCTAATCTTAATACCCGGGCAGCTTTTCGTATGTCCTGCACGTAATCCCCCAACGGCTCTCCGTCGGCCTGATAACGATAGAACCAATCCAGCCTAAGCTGGGAACGTCGTGGAGGATACATGAAGTAATCCAACACTTCCGCATGAAAAGTGTCGACCGTGCCGCCCCGACGCCAAGTGTTGGTGACCTTCTGTTGCAACGTACCCTGGCAATACGGGTATATAAGGCACAAGACCTCCCCATCGGATATACCCGGATAGGCTGCCAACTGCAGGACAAGGTCCAAGAAAACCAGCAGCTGGTCCTCCTTAAATCCATCTACCACCGAAAATTTCTGGAGAACTGGGGTGAGAGGGTGGGGCAATTTCTGTTCCTCCCGGTGGTCGGGGGACGACAATTTCTGAAAGCATAGCGCCGCCAGAATTACACAATTCGCAAAACACTATTAACAAAACACAACACCCTACAAATACCTAACACCTATAAACATATTGACAATAATAAGATTGGAATAAGAAAAACTCACGTACTGTTCTTCCAAAGAGTAGACTGCGGGTCCACCTACCGATGCGAGAACTAGCCCACTACCTGAACAGCTCACACTCGATTACACCAGACAAAAGGAACGCGACACACACACAACACACACAACACGAAAAACAAAATACCGACCAACGAAAATTTATTTTAACCATTTCTTAGGTTACCTCCGGCTACCATTTATCGGCAGAAACCGACTGCCGATCGGGCCATACCGCCTAATCACAAAAAAACCGCAACACCTCCCCAAACATGGGTAAGGTAAACTCAAACTAACTAAGCACCGACTGCGATAAGTCTTGCCCAGGGATTTCCCCTTCTAAAATTTCCTACCACGTGGCACTATTCACTATGCAAGGCGGGCAAGTACATATACATATGTTTCAAACCTTAAAACTAACAAAATATTTTCAACCTTGGGATATAGGGCCTTTAAAATTTTTCTAAGTTCAATTTGAACTTACCATTGTGAAAATTCCAAAATATTTCCTAAGCTTGCAAGCCCCGTCACACCCACAGGACCCTTGTCGTAAGCGCGTTCTGCTACCAAATGAAACCCCTACTTCATTTTGAGTAGTTAAAACAAAAAGAATATTTCTTTTTGTAAAGAGGGGCTACAAGTTATTTAAAACTAGGCTAAGGCCTAGAGAAGCTAAAAATTGCGCTGGATCCAGTAAGACGGGACTTGCAATAAAAACTCAAGAATTAAATAATTAACAATCCCATTTTATTATTCTATCTCATAATAAAAATAACAAAAAAAACAACAGTGATTTATAATTCCCCTTTTAAATGGTTAACTAAAGAAGTATACCCTCTCAACAAGGCCACCTGAAAAATATTAACTGAATCCACGAAAATAATTGCTATGTCACCATCAATGAATTGAAAATTTAAAATAATCATTAACCTCAAAATAAAACTCCCATAAAACTATTTATTAAAATATAAAATTTATATCATATGTTTCTTTTAAAATGCAGTATATAAATTGATGAAGGTAAATGATTTCATTCCCAGTTACTATTAATAATTAAAATAATTACTCATCCAATTTAAATGAACTTTAAAGGTGACACTTACTATACTTGTTAAATAAAGTAATTAATTTAAAGAAATGATCAGCCACGATTATTGAGATAGAATACTCGTCTACTGGTGTATATAAATTCTAATAATAAATCCCTATATCCCACCAAAAGTACAATAATGCATAATATTTATATATATATATATATATATGTCCCAAAATGTACACAGAAATATACAGACATAACATGTTCCACAAGACAAATTACATATACAATAGTATACAAATACATAAAGGTCTCTTGCCACGCCCTTTTTTTATATTACCCTTCTGGTGTATATAAATTCTAAACTTCTTCTTTATAGGAATCCCAATTAGGATTAAAGATTTATTTCTATAAATGTACCCCCATGGTGTGGGTTAATTGCACGTCATGTGTATCATAAACTATTGCATACAAATGTCCCCAGGACATTAAAATTTAAAACCAAGTGCCTAAGTGGCTAAGTGCTAAAATACTTAATTAAGGTGAGAAATAAAATTGTTTAAAATAATTAACGCCCCCCCAGTTACCATGATTAATATAAAGAATTTATATAGACTAAAATAGGGCCAATTAATGAAAAGAGAAAAATTGCACAATATTAGCACCTTATATAAAAAAAATACATTTGTGTGTCAGAGACGGACATGTTTCTTCAACTTATAACCAGTCTCAACAACCTTGTTTCGACAAACAAGTTGAAAAGTGTTTCGACAGGCACAGCTTGGTTGAAACTAATTTAAAATAACACCTACCTCCCCAGTAATCTTTTTATACAAATGACATAACCTGATTTTAAAAATAAGAGAAAATATATGTTTTTATGCCTAGTAAATTAAACTTGAGAAAATTACTAATAAAAAAACTGACTTTAAATCTGTAGCGAAAGCCCTATAAAGAAATGAGTGGAAATCTAAGTTGGATGCTGTGTTGTAGACATGTCAGTCTCTGAACTGACAATTTACTATACATATATTGAAATTTTACAATTAATTCTTAGTGTTCACACTAAACTGTCCCATCAATTGGGGATCCAAATGAATGTGTACTTGAACGGTAAAAACTGATGATTATGTATAACTGGTGCCATGTTGATTCTACGTGTGAATAATAAATGGATATTTTTCACCTGCTTATATGTGCCCAGAAGGATGATCTCTTATTTGTAGCGTGGCGATCTCATGATTGGCATGTTGTTGTGGTCTTATTCTCTTCGGTGTCGAGTGTGGAGCTTTTAGGATGTCATTCTTTCAGTATGTAGCAGGACTTGTCTCTATTCGGTGAACCCTGTTCACACATTACATTTTTAGTGAGAGACCACACACAAATGCCCCCACTGTTTGGACACCCTCCAAAATACATAAATAAAAACAACACCTAGTTATGTTGTACATAATAAAACTTGGTAACATTATTTTGGCCAACATGCCTTACTTAAAAAGTTCTCTAACAATGATTCTTTATAACTTGAACCTCACTGAATGTGAGTTGCTTTTGCAATATAATAATTTATCTTGGCTCTGTAACATCTTATGAACTTATTACTTTGAGTGAAATTGAGGTTACCACGTGGCGAAGAATTTATTTAAAACACATAGTTTTTTACTCCATAGAATCTGAGAATACTACTACTTTGAATGAGACATGATTTATGTTTAAAACGTGCCTGAGTAAGTTCCCAATTATATATGTATAAAGTTTTACTGTCATTGTAGCAAAACTTTATACCACTTAATGACGACACATTGTGTAATAGGTTAAGTGAACAACACAATATCGTTACAT
The DNA here is from genome assembly GCA_034769895.1 of Magicicada septendecula. Classification (NCBI taxonomy): domain Eukaryota; kingdom Metazoa; phylum Arthropoda; class Insecta; order Hemiptera; family Cicadidae; genus Magicicada; species Magicicada septendecula. Next base: position 448,280,974 of record CM068370.1, on the reverse strand, counting down.
CAGTATTAAGGAAAGTTCAATATTAAATATATTGTGGTTATTGTACTTTAGGTATTAAAGCCGAGATTCTGACACTCCAATAATCAAGCTTTATTGGTTTATAAAAACTTTACGAACAATTACGTCTCTCACCATGCATGATTCAACAAGTGGGCACGCTTACTCAAGCTTACTAAAAAAAACGTTTTCTCCTTTAAAAATTTAGTATATAATTAATATAATGAAATCAAAACTCACCGCAGTCGTTAAGAAACTTATCTCATAGTTATAAGAAGTAGATGCTAGATTTTCACACTTCTCTCCACCGAAGAGATTTTCCACGAGGTCCTGAGTTAGGCTTCCATGTTGAGACAAAGCCTTAACAGAAAATTTCCGTTCGTTGTCTGTTTGTAAGGAAACTCTCACCAGGACGCAGCACTGTTTAAAACTGCTGCAAAAACTCAGCAGATGGCAACACGGATCAAACAGTGAAAATCGAAAACGGTAGCCTCTCCTATCCGCGGGTAGAGAGCAGCACTCCTTATTACGTTAAATTTCGTACTGCCAATAACGTCAAAACTGTCGAAAAAATTACTGAACTCGCGCTGAATCTTTTGACTCAGCACAAACTTAGCCTTGAAACTAACTCTTATTATTAAGAAAACTGTATCCTTTTAAATTAAGTTATAAGATGTATCATAATTTACTAAAAAATGTTAAAAAATCACTTGATTTTGACGGGCAGCTTATGTACGGTAGCGCGATAATTTCACTTGGTAGGTTGGCTAATCTGCTTACTGCTTTTGTCCAATTTTGCATGTTGGAACTTTGTACAGTTTGTGTCAGACGCTAGCGGCGGTCGGTTCGCCGACTATTTTACTGTCATATTTTCTTGTCGACATTTAATGTAGGCCTTAGGCCGGCACATTTTCACTTATGGCCAACTAGGCCCGCTATCAATTCAATTCAAAATTTTAATACTTTTTGGCAACATGCATTATTAGCCAACCTTATTTCAATGACTTAATCATGTAATGAAACTTGGGAAAATTCATTAAAATCAATTCAATACAGTCCACAAATTTTATCATTTCTTATACCTACTGAATCAATGCACGCATTACAAGCTATTTTTTACAAAACGTTTCTGGTACATGCTGACAGGATTCACCATATTTTTGAATCACTCACGTTACAAAACATTTTTTAGCCCACTTGGGCCTGATATTCAACATATCTCTTCAATCCTTTAAGGCTTCTCTGACAAAAAAAGCAACATATGTGATCAATGTACGACATTGTGTCAGAGAATCGTGGTTACAGACATTCATATCAAACATTTTTGTAGAGTTTTGTAGCTAAAGGAAAATATTGTTCGAGCACATCGTAACTGGAGATGTCACGTGGTTCGGCAACAAGAAAGGTTTGCGAATTAGTTTAAAGCGGTTCAAAAATATCGAAAACTGAACAGCGGAGTTGCTAAACAGTTCAAAACACACCGGGTGATTGTTACAACAAAGGAATAAAAAACCTTTAACAAATTAGAAATATCCGTGGAAGTCGATGGTGATTTTTAAGTAAATAAAATCTGTAGGTTGTTTAAGCTATAATAAATCACTTTATCATTTAATGTTTCCTTCACACTTTCTAACTTATTTTCTCCTTACTAAAAAAAAAAAAAACTCGTATCTGTAGAAAAGATTAATCGACAGCTTTTTGTTTTACTTCTTCATTAATAGCAAAACCGGTATCAAATGACTGGAATCTTTAGTTATGAGCTCGTCTTTGTCAGAATTTTATAGCTATTTGCTGACTTAATTGCCGAGTTAATTAACCTTATAATTAACCGTAACGGTGTTTTACCTTATCAGAGACTAAACAGTAAGCAGAATACTTAATTTAAAAAGGTTTTCCTTGTAGTCGTCGTCTTCGTTGTCATCCTTTACGGTTTAGGCTAGTAGCCTGTTCCAGTCTCAATGAAACTCATCCAACCATCGTTTACGGAGTCTTCCCACACTTTTCTTCCCCCCTTGGACGATAGCCAAAGTTTTTCTTGAAAACCAAAACCTAGTTAGATCCATTCTCTCTACCTGTAACCTCCACTCCATTTTGTACCGGGAAATTTTCTCTTTAAGCTTTCAGCTGTGCCAAGCCCTATTATAATATGATCATTTCTGATAATATCTCTCCTGGTACAACCCTTTACAGCCCTCAAGAATCTTTAGCCTTTCTAATCCAAATCTCCTTACCATACAATAGTTGAGGTATGGCCATTAATTGTAATATTTCAATTGCTTCTCTTTACTTGATTTTTCTTTAAGTTTTCCTTGCCCTCTCGTTAACTGCCACTTTCTTCTAATCGAGAACTGCCAAATCTTCTACTGCATTCCGAACGAGACCACAACGACTTCAGGTCAGAATCCACAAAGAATCGGAAAATAAATTAAGTAAAATATAAAATATTTTTCTATATGTCTGACAACTGTGTATAGTTGCAAAGTGCAGTTACAACCGTCACTTCCACTAGCATACAAAAAAAAAGTCATCTGAATTACGGATAATGTGATGTATTCATAATATACACACACTTATTGCTTAATATTGGTACCTATAATCTCAATCTTCTATTGTGGTGTATTCATTATTCATAACCTAAAGATACCGTACAATGCAGAGTGTTTATGTTTACATTCAGGTTTATATGTTGTATCAGCTGATTACTGTATGTGGATTTTCATTTTGCCGTAATTCTCAAATGTGATACAATTTTTGAAGTCTGTCATGATGTTTAATAGATTTTCGTGTCCCTCTTCTTTACATGTTTGTATATGCGGTATTGTTCATATATATATATATATAGATATAGCAGCCCATCAGTTTAACCAATACCCCATAGAAATTAGCTGTGATTGTAGAACATTTTTGATGCAGAATAATTCGCCATCAGATCAGTGTTCAACAATCGATGACGTTGAACTGATGCCCTAAATTGAAGAAAATATATACAAACGTTTATACAAGTAACAATTCACCCATCAATTCAAACTCGTTTTATACACTTTTACTCGTTATGTCTACGTTTATATAAACTTTGTATATATGAATCTACATAATTACGCTCAGAATCTTGATGGCTTATCTTAATATAAAATAAAAGTCATTGTATATATGTATGTATGTATGTTCCACATCTCCTTCTAAACCACTGGACCGATTTCAACCAAACTTGGCACAAATATTTTACGCAACGAGAGAACCAACATAGGACAGGTGTTTTTTTTCGATACGATCCTTTGGGGGGGGTCCTTTAGGGTCTTAAAAACTATTAGATCTGGTTACCATGGCAACCCAATAGAATACATTCTGGTTGCCATAGCATCGGTGGAGGCATCCCGCGTAGACTAGCCCGGGAGTCATCCGACGGCCCTTCCCCGGAGTCCGTCCAGGGAACCCGGGGAATCTTATGTCGGATCTCGCGAAAAACGGCCGGGCCCGAGTTCCAGCGCCTCGCCCGGCATGTCGAAGGCTTTCCCGGCCTTCGGAGAAACTTTCGTACCCCGGGGAGGTCTCTGACCAAGTCCTAGCGCGGGAGTTCAACCTGCCGGGATCCCGGAAAATGCAGGCGGTGTCCCGGCATAGGTAGAAGCCTCCTGCGTAGGGAATTGCGCGGGAGTCGTCCGACGGGCCTTCGCCGGAGTCCGTCCACGGAACCCGGGCAGTCTTAGGACGGATCTCGCGAAAAACGGTCGGGCCAGAGTTACAGCAGCACGCCCGGTATGTCGACGGCTTTCCGGGCTTCAGAGATCCTTCAGTACCCCGGGGAGGTCTCCGACAATGTCCTAGCTCGGGAGTTCGACCAGCCTGGATGCCGGAAAAAGCAGGCAGTGTCCCGGCATAGGTAGATGCCTCTTGCGTAGGAAAGAGCGCGGGAGTCGTCCGACGGGTCTTCCCAGGAGTCCGTCCACGGAACCCGGGAAGTCTCAAGTCGGATTTCGCAAAAAACGGCCGGGCCAGAGATCTAGCGCCTCGCCTGGCATGTTGACGGCTTTTCCGGGCTTCGGAGTACCTTCCGTACCCCGGGGAGGTCTCTGACAAAGTCCTAGCGCGGGAGTTCGACCGGCTTGGATGCCGAAAAAATCAGGCGGTGTCCCGGCATAGGTAGAAGCCTCCCGCGTAGGGAGTAGCGCGGGAGTTGTCTGACGGGCCTTCCCTGGAGTTCGTCCACGGAACCCGGGAAGTCTTAAGTCGGATCTCGCGAAAAACAGCCGGGCCAGAGTTCCATCGTCTCCCCTGGCATGTTGACGGCTTTTCCGGGCTTCGGGGAATCGTCCGTATCCCGGGGAGGTCTCTGACAGTGTCCTAGCGCGGGAGTTCGACCGGCCTGGATGCCGGAATAATCAGGTGGTGTCTCGGCATAGGTAGAAGCCTCCCGCGTAGGGAATAGCGCGGGAGTCGTCTGACGGGCCTTCCCTGGAGTTCGTCCACGGAACCCGGGAAGTCATAAGTCGGATCTCGCGAAAAACGGCCGGGCCAGAGTTCCAGCGTCTCGCCTGGCATTTCGACGGCTTTTCCGGGCTTTGAGGAACCTTCCGTACCCCGGGGAGGTCTCCGACAGAGTCCTAGCGCGGGAGTTCGACCGGCCTGGATGCCGGAAAAAGCAGGCGGTGTCCCGGCATAGGTGGAAGCCTGCCGCGTAGGGAATAGCGCGGGAGTCGTCCGACGGGCCTTCCCCGGAGTCCGTCCACGGAACCCGGGAAGTCCTAGGACGGATCTCGCGAAAACTGCCGGGCCAGAGTTCCAGCGCCTCGCCCGGCATGTCGACGGCTTTTTCGGGCTTCGGAGAACCTTCCGTACCCAGGGGAGGTCTCTGACAATGTCCTAGCGCGGGAGTTCGACCGGCCTGGATGTCGGAAAGTGCAGGCTGTGTCCCGGCATAGGTAAAACACTCCCGCGTAGGGAATAGCGCGGGTGTCGTCCGACGGGCCTTCCCCGGAGTCCGTCCACGAAACCCGGGGAGTCTTAGGTCGGATCTAATTACGGCCGGGCCAGAGTCCACGGTTCTTATAAATAAATATATAGGTTATGATATCGAAGGTGGTGTATGCGTCTTAAGAAACTTTTTAATAGTGCGTGAATTCAGAGTTGTTTCAGTTTGAATTTAAAAGTGGATATGTTAAGATAGAAGTAAGTTATAAGCGAGTATAAAAAACAATTTTTTGATAGCGAATGTATTCAGATCGTAGTGTTCAGACAATATAAATGCGCTTGCTTCAGTTTGAATTTAAAAATTGATAAGCTGAAATCTATAGAGGTATTGTATTGTTAGAATAGGTTTAGGAGACACTAATTTAACTAATACCTTATTTCACCATTAATACAATGAATTATAAAATGACAGTTAAGTACGCAGCGCATGCAAGTACTGTAGACATTTTATTGAAAACTAATTTAGCTGTTCGCCCTCTCCCAGAGTTAGAAATCGAGCAGGAGCATCACGCGCAACAGAATTCTTCTCCAGATATAAGAATAAAGTTTATGACATGTTCTTAAACAGGTGCGGTACAGAGTAATCTATTCCTCCAGTGAGAATGTGAACGTAACAGTATAAGGAAGATTATACAATATAGAAGTAATATAACGTTAGAACAAGAATAGGTGCCTATGAGCCTATGAATATATTATGAACCCGAGCAACGCTGGGTAAATCGGCTAGTATCTAGTAAATGCCACGATTTTTGTTTGTTTTCGCGTTGTCTTTACGCTAATTTTTTTTTTAACGTTCTATACATAGCCTATCTAATATTGCATACATGTAAAATATATATAACATGTTGCATGTTGTCAAAATTACTAAAATACGTTACTAAAAGTGATTACTGTAACACATACGGGAACAAGGGTCTTTTCAAGTATTTGTCTACAAACAACTCTCACAGCGTTCACGGCCCGCCAAGCTCCCCCACCAACGTTCCCGCCAGTCCCTTCTCCTACAGGAGCGGTGTGAAGGAGGAGTGATGGGCACACCACTACACACTAGGGATGAGCATCGCCAGAAAACCATCGATGTTAACATCGTGAAGAGTACATCGATGTTAAAAAAACATCGGTATGAAAACATCGATGTTTTAAGATTTCAAACATCGATGTTTTTATGCCAACGTTGCAATTCAAATTAAAATCTGTGCTTTTTACATGTTTGTAATAGTACAAATAATTGCGGATGAATAATAAATAAAAATAATTAAAGAGAAGAATAATATACCCCGATACTTTACTCATTTACCTTATCAGAAGATTCTGAAAAACCACATGCCCTTGGGTGACCACCACATTTTGACAGGCGGAATGTGGAAACCTCAACACTGTACCCGAGAAAACAATTTAAATACATCTAGCTTCCCCGTATCAGAATTTCCAGGGCCGTTGACAAACTCGTTGAGAATAGGTTAGGTAAAGGCGAGGTGACGTTAAAATAATTTAACTCACATTCATAATTAACTAAATCTGTTCATTATTATTTATTATTATAATGATTATAAAGTGTTTTGAACAAACATACATAAAACCACCCTTTAACAAAAACAGAAACCTCTTTACATCTATGTCAGGTTTGTTTACTCCTAGTGAAAGTTTAAATTAGTATTCCCAAAGAGAGATAGGCCTATAAATTCTCTTATTTTCTTTTAAACAGTAAAAGCTTAATAAAATCACAGTGTAAAGTAACACTGTTAATACTTTTAGATTCAATTTATTTTTTATAACAAATTATACAGGTACAGTAAAACCTCTCTAGTCCGACCCCCGGCTGGTCCGACCGCGGCTCAGGCACCGACTTGTTGATGACTCACCAGCTTGTTTACATACTTGTCAGTTGTTTTGCTGCCTCAGTGAGCCGGCATCTAGTGTCTAGTGCGCAGTGTTGCCAGGTCTTCCGAAATTTCGGAAGACCTTCCGATTTTTTTTAATGTTCCAGAAAATACGAAATTTGGTGTAAATCTTCCGAATTTTTTCCTAGTCTCGTTTCAGTGCTATGTCGCATTTCTAGAGTTTTGTTTTTGCGTACGATATGACGTCAAATCTCGTGTTTCATTGCAACCGCAATTATAATCGCTTTCAATAAAATTTTATAAGAGGTCTTGTCAAAAATGATAGTTCCTTCCTCCTGTCACAAACAATAATTATGACCACCCATACACAATGATGTAATAAGCATTTTGCAATATCCACATATTGTATCATACTGCTATTCTGAGTGACTAATCGTTATAGTTTAGTCTCAAGCTGACAGAATCGCACTACATGACTGCACCTGAATAAACAGATACTGTAATGTCTAGCCTACACCAGGTCATAATAATAATACATTAATATTGTCTCTCCGGTTCTTTACGGATAGTTTACATCTGCTTGTTTTTTAACACACACACACACACACACACACACACACACACACACACACACACACACACACATTTCGCGTACGAGGCTGTTATTACTGTTACTTCTTGTGCTTATTAAGTGGTCTAGAAATATGAAATAAAGAAAGGTGAGCGTCATTGTTTGTTCTCAACTGGCCACATGTTATAGTACACTTCCACCATTATCTCACTAACGTTTGGTGTTATAATTCACCACACAGTACACTATTATTAAATGTTTTTAAAAAAATGTATCACTCAAACTTTACAGTTGTATTAATAATTTACAAGGCATGAACAACACCATCAGAACTAAACGCATATGTCTTAAAATCACACTCGCACTTCTAATCACTACAACACTCGCTGTGAACTGATTACTACTAAAAGCCAGCTGCTGCTTACAAAAATCACTTCACCTTCAAAAGTAGGTTCATTGCACAAAGGTAGACAAAATTTTCCAAAAATATATATCAACTATACCATAACGAAGACGAAGGCCAGTACACTGTTGGAGAGACAAACGCAGAGGAAAATGAAAACACATTTTCAGTTTAGGACAACTTCGACAAAAATAAAACCTAATACATTACATGTAGAAAGAATGATGGATTTTTTCAATAGATTTTACACACTTAACAGTTTGTATTAGGAACTAGATCCTGTCTGTATTTTTTCTGTAAGTAACTGATGGCTTGTTTCACTATAACTGTTTTCCATACTTTTTTTTAATGTTTTGTAGCTCAGTAGTTTTCTGTATAAGCTACGGGAAAATTCATAGCAGATGGCAGGTAGGTGTATGTATCACATGTAATAAAATATAAAGATGATATTTCAGCTTTAAAAAAAAAACAGTCATGTGATGTTATTATATACACCCAATGTGATGTTTGACCTATACACCCAAGACAAATAAGTTAAAATGTGATGTTTGACCTATAACATGAATAAGTTATAAATCTATTGTGCTAACCGCGATTGAATTACTTAGTGTGTTAATTTAATAATTTCTTAAATTTATCTAGCCCTTAAGTTGGACGCCATTTTACAACAATCATTTAATTTATATGCGTATTGATAGCACAATAAATTAATTATTAAATATATAAATTTAACGATCACTGACAAGTATGTGTATAATTTAATCTTAATGATGATTCTAACTATCTACGTTCATCAACACATACGTGATATCATTTATTTAATTGAACATAAGAAACTCTTAAAATCTATTTGCATTCTTTCAAACTTTAAGTCAATATTCGGGTTGCATTGGTAATAATGAACGCATGTTTCTGGTTAACTAAAATACTAGTTTAATTATCATTTATGACATATTATAATAGTACATAGAATACGTCGCTGTACCTGAAATACATACATATTTATAATAAACAAAGATATATCTCAATATATGCTGAAATAAAGAAAACATACATACATATATAAATTCAATGATGTTACAATTCAATATTCTACTTATTTAATGCGTTCATTAAATCCCAAATAAGCTTTTGTTTGTACGTTCATTAACTACTTATTTCAATTTTACTCATTACTTTTCTTAATAATTTCTCAGGTGTGAATTCTTTGAAAGAAACCAGGTCAGTAGAAGTTACAAATTAGAAGTAATTATAATAATGGTTACTTGGTTAGTGAATATCCATTAGTTGTTGACGTAGTCTCGTTCTGGTGATGGAGATGGCTCATAGATACATTCAGTCGTTAGTTGTTTTATCACTGCCACTTATCACTTTATTCTTCCGGTCACTCGCGTAGGTGTTGTATAGGTGTGGGTAATTGAAGTTTAGTGTTCAATCAATGTTCTATCTTACTGTGGTTACTGTGTGTTCGTTTTAAAGTCAATAAACATGTCTAGTTTCATTTGTCACTGCTTCCACAAACGATCCTATAATTGGTTAGTTTGTTTAATGTTTCGTGTTCATTATGTTGTTGAGACACAATATTAAGTTCCACTAAGTTGTATATCGTTTAGTGATGCTGTCTGTTAGTGTAACGGTCTGATTGTTCACTTGGTGTAAATTTCACTAAGTCCGTTAATGCGCACGTCGGTAAAGTTCACTACCGCGATATGAATGTATTATTACGTTTTAAGTTCCTCGTTATTTATCTAACTTCCGAATGATTCGAGTAAACAATGGAAAGTTTATGATGTACCGTCTCTCGCACTTGAAGTTAAACTACTTGATAATTGGAATGTAAACTGTCTGAAAATTCTGTATGACTGACTAAAAATTTGAGTGTAACTGCGTAAAATTGAGTATCACTGACTAAGATTTAAGTATGACTGCCTAAAAATTGAGTATAACTGACCAAAAATTGAGTACAACTGACGCTCCGTCTTCCTGGACAGCTAGTTTTATTAATTCGTCCCTACTCAAAATTTTGTCTCTGGCGCGCTTCACGCCCACTTCTTTCCGAGATTGGTCAGTTTTTGATTTTCTCGGAAAATACTGTCCCACTCTGTCAAAATCCGACGTCTTAGTTCTTTCGATTGGTTCTTCGTCTCAGTTGCTATGGAAACATCCCTCACCATCAAATTTCTCGCTGGCTGAAGGTCTCTGATAGGTCCTTAGGTCTCCCTGCTCTCCAGCTAGACGATCGTTGACCCGCTTCGAAGAAACTCTGGCTATAAACAATTTGTCTAACAGCCTATTGTCTGAGTAAACTCTGCGTTTCTATAGATTCCCATTATCTGTACTTACAGTCTTCCTGGCGTATTGTTCTATGCCCTTACCCCTTTTTTCTGGCTATTACTAATTTCGAACATCTGCTGGTCGTTGAAGTCACTCCAACTTTCCCTTCGTAAATTCTTGTCTGTCAATTAGACGATACCTCCAGCTGTGTAACATGACTTTAGTTTTTGTCAGCCTATCTTCCAGTATTGTTACTTAAGGTGCAGCGTTTCCGTTTCATTGTAGTATGGAGCATTACTTGTTTTTGTCGCTTATCGTCTACTGACGTAATACGGCCACATCTGCTACAATTCTTGGTACGGGTGTGAATGTCCTCCTTACTTTGTTACAGCTGCGGAGAGCAATAATTCTGGACGAAACTTTCCCTGTCATCTTACGCCACCAAATTCTATAGTTGGATAGAACTTAATGCGTTTCTATTGTCAAGTCAGCAACGCTTCACTGACACCTTCTCATTACTCCTTATTTATTGCTCCACCATAAGTCGTTGACACTTGCCTCGTGTGAACGTACTCTGCCGAGGTGAGAATTTAAAAAATTTTAAAATTTTCTGCTCGTTACAGTGTCCTCAATTTCGATTTGACGATGTGACCTCTGGGAACAACTCAAATCTAAATTCTGCGCCCTGTACGTCGCCTCGCCGTGTCCATCTTCTTCGGGGAAGGTATACACAATAACCTACTTTCAAAAGCTTATATGACCAGTGGTACACCCCCTTTTGGTTTTAATTAGTTCTCTGAATTTATTGCCAGCTATTTGGGATAGCTGAACGCATTTCACATTGTCGAATTGACATATAAATACTTTATCTTTATAATTTATAAGATAAGTCATAAATTCCATAAGCAATTAAATAATTTCATCAGTTGAATAAGATCTTACCTTCTAAAATATCATATTCACAAGATATTATCAAACAGTTAAGCGGTTCAATGTAACCTTTACGTGATATCAAAGAAAATCTCCTATACATATACACCTTTGTGCACTATTAATGATCTTACCAATAAAATCTTTTAAACTATTATTTTAAAATTAGATTGTTAATTGACACAATCGCTACGTTAACTGTAATTATTTTAATAATTTACATACACGTATAACATTTAGTTTCAATGATTGACCTACTTCATGATACATCATTTATAATCCTAACCTACTAATTACATACATTCACATTAATAAAGTTCATTCACTATCTAGTTCGTTAAATATTATCACTTATCTGATTTAAGTGTCCATTTTTCTCACTTTGTCCTTTTAACTTATTACCATATAAATCAATTAATAGCAATTAAATGTCCTTTGCATTCACGGCAATAATTTTATAAAATGTCACACTAAATGTTAATTTATCTTATTATCTAACATTTAATTAGTGCTTAATTGACTAAATACATTTTGATGTTATGTTTCAACAATTAAAGTACATAACTTTCTTGGATAAGCCAGCTTGAATGATATCACCGCGTCAATTACCCTAACGCAGTTGATTCATCAGCATCGGCTAGCTTTTTAAGACATCTTCTTCTATTTCTTCCTCTTCCTTCATCTTCAATTCTCTGGTTCATAGTATTTTTTCAATTGTCTGGCATTAAATTTTCCACGGAGTTTCTTGTCATCATCGCAATCAACGAGTAGATAAGTAGCTTCTCCGAGAATTTGATGCACTTTATATGGTCCGCAGTACAGTTCGCAAAATTTTTCAATTCTTTTCTGGACCGCGTCCGATTGATGATATGTTCTGATTAACACTTTCTCACCAATGTTGAATCTTGTAATGGTTTTAGTCTCATTACATAATTTTGCTTGTTTTTCTCTCTTCTCCTTCATTTTGATATATATTTGTTTATGGTCTACCCCTTTAACTAGGAGCATATCCTTGTTGATGTATTTTTCCCACGCTCTGGGAGGTTTTCTTCCGAGCTGAGCTTCGTACGGTGTTACTTCTATCGTCTCGTGGTACGTTTCGTTAATACAAGTCTCGACGATTGGTACGTAACGCGACCACTTTGTATGTTGATCACCAACAAAGATCCTAAATAAGTTCCCAAGCTGTCTGTTGATTCTTTCAGCCAGATTCGCACAAGGGTTCCTTATTGCGGTAAATCGTGGTTGGATATTTAGTTCAGTTAATCCATCTAACCATTTTTTAGATGAAAATTGCGTTCCGTTGTCTGTGATAATCACTCTAGGAGATCCTAGTTCTTCACAATATTGGTGTACTCTCCTCAGTGTAGCGACGGTCGTTGCCCTTCGAAGTGTGAAAAGTCGTACGTATTTGGTAAAGTTGTCAACCATTATTAACAGATACCTCACCCCACTAGACGAAGCAGGTAACGGTCCGTAAAAGTCCGCGCTCACAAGGTCACCCTTGCATAACGGTATTATGGCTTTTGTTCCTCCAAACGAATTTCTGTTGCCGGAATCCTTTTTTTTCTGACAAGTGTCGCAAGTCCGCACGTAATTTTTCACCCTCTTTAACATTCCGTCCATGGTAAAGTACTCCTGCAATAATTTGATACATCTCTTCGCACCGGGATGCCCATACATACGGTGTATTTCAGCAATTATTTCGCCAGACACACTGTTCGGTACGTATAGTTTCCACTCTCCTTTGCGTAATCTGTACAATTTCTCATCGACAAATCTATAAAATTTATTTAATTTCTTATCTATACAATTTTCCCTAATCTTATCAATAATATACTTAAGCTTATGATCTTGAATTTGGTGCCTTCCAATATCCATTAGGATCTTGCTTACCTTCTTATCCATTTTGATTGTCAGGTGGTTAATTAAATATTCGGAAATATTGTCACTAATTACTTCTGGTGAGGCATCTTCTGGATTTCTGCTCAGAAGATCGGCAATAATATTGTCCTTCCCTCTACAATGGACAATGTCAAATTTGTATTCCTGAATACTTAAGATCCAGCGTGTAATACGCGAGTTGTTTAAATGACACTTATTCATAAAAGTCAGTGCTTTATTATCAGTAATGATGGTTAACGGTTGTCCTAGTATGTATATACGGAACCGCTCAAGACATCTTACTATACACAAAAGCTCCTTCTCCGTAGTGTAATAATTTATTTCCGCACCCTTGAATGTCCTGCTGGTAAAAGCTATTACTCCAATTCTTCCTTCTTCGTCCAATTGATATAGTTGTCCGCCATATGCAAAGTTGCTGGCGTCACATTGCATATAATATCTTTGGTTTATTCGGGGAAACTTTAAGATGACTGTTTCTACGAATAACCTTTTTACCTGCTGAAAACACTCATTTAATTCCTGTGTCCAGGTGAATTTCTGTCCTTTCCGTAGCAACTCGAGTAATGGTTTAGTAGTTTCAGCGTATTTGTCTGTAAAACGATTATAGAAATTTGTCAACCCCAGGAAACCTTTTAATTGTTTTTGGTTCCGAGGTGCAGGGAACTTCATAATGGCATCTATCTTCTCGTCCGTTGCTCGTATTCCTTGCGTTGTTAGTTGATAACCGAGGTACGCGATTTCTTGTCTGAAGAACTGCGACTTCTCCAAATTGATGGTTAAATTTGCCCTTCTTAAATTAGATAATAATAAGTCTAAATGTAACAAGTGCGTTTCTAAATCTTCTGAATAACACAGGCAATCGTCGACATAAATAATGGTATTTTCTTTTACTTCTTCGTCCAATACCGTGTCCAATCCCCTGGTCAGTGCAGCAGAACTGGTACTCAGGCCAAATGGTGTAACTGTAAAACGATAACACTTGCCGTCGTACATAAAAGCGGTGAAGTTCCGGCATTCCGATTTCAGTGGTACTTGCCAGAAACTGCTAGTTAGATCTACGGTAGATAGGTACTTCATCTCTCCACATCTCGCCAAAATGTCGTTTATTGGAGGGGCTCCCTCGTAGTCCGGGATAGTCACACTGTTCACCTTCCTCGCATCCAAACACAATCGTACGCTACCATCCTTCTTGATTACCGTAACTAGTGGGTTGATATATGCGCTGTTGCATCTCTCAATGACCCCATACCGTAACATTTTCCGAATCTCCTCATCTACCTTCCCTTTATAGGCTAATGGGACAGGCCATCCTCTCTGGAAGTACGGTGTCTGGTCGGTGACTCGGAACTCGTGGACATACCCATCGATTCTTCCGGGGCATTCTCTGAATAAACTACAATTTCTTATTAGAATCTCCCTTAACCTTTCCAACGTTCCTCTATCTCCGCATTCTATACTTTCTATCTTCTTGTTAATGTTTCTGATGATCTCTTCTTCTTCTTCTACGTCCACCACTTCTATATGCATCATAGGCACCGTGTACGTCGCTTCGTTATCCTCTCTTCTTATCTCGACGATTCTTCTTCCCATGTCAATGAGACACCCTGTTTCTTGAAGAAAATTGGTTCCTAATATGCATGGTTTTATCAAATCTGGTATTATTAGGAAAACACATTCATATTTAATTTCTTCAATATAGATATCACATAATATTTGTTTTCTGATTAGCTTTGATTTATTACCAACTGCGCTAACTATTAATGTGTTAGACATCGGTAATATTTCATAAGGTGTAATGTCATGTTTGTTTTGGTGAAACCACGACTCAGATAACCCAGCTATTACCGATCCAGTATCGATTAACGCTTGCACACTAACATTATTATTGAACTTGATATTTATCTCTGGACACCTGATTATTCGTTGAGAAATTTCTTCATCATCATTACACAATAAATCGCTTCGTAAGTCCGGTAGGATAATATTCGTCTGGTAGTCATTTGTTTTGATGGCTATCTTCGTTAATGGGTGGAGGGATTTTTTTTTTCCTCTTCTTGTTGACGATTTCTCTTAGGTTGAATGCCCGATGCACCAGCTGTCGTGTTTGTAAACTCTATTGTGTTGACAGCGCGCCGGTCCGTGTTACGGGGCTGATTATTTATGGCGGGTCTGTCACCCCATGTCTTCTTCTGTATACCGCCTCCTTTGTTCAAGTTACTTTCACCTTCCCTATACGCATTTCTGCCCTCGTTTGCCGCTGCATAGTTCGCTTCTCTATTAATTCTTGGTTGAATCTGTGAATACTCGATGATCAGAGATTCGAAGTTTGGTATCGTCACAATTCCTCTTGTAACCACCGCAAGCTGGATGTCACGCCCAAAGTGACGAGAGATCTTACGTATTAACTGATAATCAGATAAAGTAGGTGTTAACTGCTTACTTTCCAATAAAATCCGTTCAATATATTGAATAGCAGTAACTGGTCCGCGCCAATCAAATCTGCCAAACTCCAAATGGTCCCGAATACTGTCCTGTCGTTCCTGGCCCCAATATTTTAGAGAGAACGCTTCCTTGAATTCTGCGAAGTTTGATATCTGGTCACGTATCACTCGCCACCAAATTCCTGCGTCTAACTCCAGATGTCTGCCAATCCACTTGATATTGTCAGCGGGATAATATAACTCTTGAACTTCGGACAATTCTTTGAGGAATTCCATAGGGAATCTGTCTGTGCCATTATATTTGAGATCATTGTGGTTAGGTCCGTTAATTCGATTTAACATTCCACAATCACCTTCCATCAATTGTCGCTGTAACCTCTCTTGGTTTTCTCTTACCTTATTTAAATGTCCCTTTAATTCTTCGATCCTAGTTGTCTTTTCTTTCGTAGTCTCGTCCAACTTCTGTTCTGTTGAACGTTGTCTACCGTCTACGTCTTCTAATTTTTGTATAATATTATTATTTGTTCCTTCTTGCTCCTGTTGTCTCTGCAGCATGGTATTGTGCATCTCGGCCTTAAGTTCTTCGTGCTTCTTATTGTAATCCTTAACGTGAACATCGAACTTGTGATTAATCTTTTTAACGGTCGTCTGGGTAGAGTGTACCGCCGCCATCCATTCTTGTCGATCGTTATCTTGTTTCTCTTGTATTTCTACGTACTTCTTGTCGGCTTCTTCTCTCAAGTCCCTCACGAGATCATCTTGCTTCTTCTGTAATTCATCGACCTTTCTTTCCCAAGTCTGCTGGCTTTCACGTATCTCCGACCTTATTTGTGTAATCTCTTCCTTATGCTGGTCGAGTTTTTCATTAATTAATCTACTGTTTTCTTCTTGTTTTTCTAATTTTTCATTAATTAACCTATTACTTTCTTCTAATTTTCTGTTAATATTTTCTTCTAGTTTCTTGCTTCGTTCTTCTTGTTTCTCGTCTCGTTCTTTGCTAATTAACTTCATATTCTCCTTTTGTTCTTCGTTCTGTTGACGGATAAACTCCATCAACATTTGTATAGTTCCATCTTCTAGTTTTGAAGTCTGTCCTCGCGCCCTATCTTCTGGACTCTCCACCACACTACTTGGTTCGTTAGGCGTAGTATTGTCCTCGGTATTTACTGCGCCTAATTGGTTATTAATGTCATATTCTACACTGTCTGAATTGCTCGCCATTTTAGCCCTACTGCGTGTAATCATTCAAACTGACTTACACTAATAACACTTATCTAACTTCTACTTCTAAGGCACTACTTTTCTACTACTTCTACTGCCTGTTCTTTACCTAAGCTGTACGTGTTAACAGTCTGTGTTAATACGTATCATGCCGTGCGAATGGGCGCCATTTTATAACATGAATAAGTTATAAATCTATTGTGCTAACCGCGATTGAATTACTTAGTGTGTTAATTTAATAATTTCTTAAATTTATCTAGCCCTTAAGTTGGACGCCATTTTACAACAATCATTTAATTTATATGCGTATTGATAGCACAATAAATTAATTATTAAATATATAAATTTAACGATCACTGACAAGTATGTGTATAATTTAATCTTAATGATGATTCTAACTATCTACGTTCATCAACACATACGTGATATCATTTATTTAATTGAACATAAGAAACTCTTAAAATCTATTTGCATTCTTTCAAACTTTAAGTCAATATTCGGGTTGCATTGGTAATAATGAACGCATGTTTCTGGTTAACTAAAATACTAGTTTAATTATCATTTATGACATATTATAATAGTACATAGAATACGTCGCTGTACCTGAAATACATACATATTTATAATAAACAAAGATATATCTCAATATATGCTGAAATAAAGAAAACATACATACATATATAAATTCAATGATGTTACAATTCAATATTCTACTTATTTAATGCGTTCATTAAACCATAAGTCGTTGACACTTGCCTCGTGTGAACGTACTCTGCCGAGGTGAGAATTTAAAAAATTTTAAAATTTTCTGCTCGTTACAGACCTATACACCCAAGACAAATAAGTTAAAATCCATAGAGAACTAAGAATATTGATTTTCATATAATTTAATGCTATCTTGTGTTTTGCATATGGTTTTACTGTGGTTTAACTGTTAAGACCTGTAGAGATTTTTTTTAAGAAAATGTACACAGTAAAACCCCTATAGAGCTCCTTAACAGACCATAAAAAAAGAGCTTTATATGGTGGTCAAATTTCTACGGATGGGGGGGGGACATTCTTAACAAGGATTGACACCAAGCATCTTTCATCAGTGTTAAGTGGAAAGGGGACTTTCAGCTCCTTTGACATTAAGTGATCAGAATATTTTAGGAATGTGACAACAATAAGCCAATGCCACCTAGATCCACTTCTGTTGCTGAAGGTCAGAGTGGCACAGTGGCACTGGTTCACAGCAGAAAGAATACCCTATTATGACAAATTATTTTCGACGGCTACCTGCTATAGGAACCCTTTAAATTAAACATGAAAGCTACTTTCAAATGAGCATGATACTTTAACCCAAACAAATTAGGTACCGGTATCTGTTGTTTTAACCAATTTGTAATTAACATTTTTTGACAGTCTAAAATAATCCAGACAGCAAGAACATAGGCCTACAGTATATGTTATTAAATTATTCTTTAAATTTATTGGGTTTCTAGAACTGTTATTTTCCATATGCATTGTTCTGATTTTCAATCCCTGTCGTTGAGGTTTTACTGTATTTTCTAAAACCTTTCAGAAAACCGCTGTATTCTCATTCTCAGAACAGTAACCTATGTGTTGTTAGTAAAAATCATTAGTAAAAGTTGTGGTTAATTATGCATTTATTATGTATTAAATACTAGTCTACCGACTAATTAATACAGTACCATTTTTTTATACAGAATCAGGCAAATTAAATTAACCTGTTTGAATCTGAGAGCCTGATGAACTCAAACAAAGCAAATTTTATACAACAGGTATGTGTAAGACAAAATTTCAAAGACAACCAGATCAACTAATAGTGTGTGTGTGCGCGTGTCTGTCCGTATGGGGGGGGGGTGAGACAGTTTGTTTTACATCAGCAAAATAATTACATTTCTTACATACAGTTTTACTTAAAAAGATAAGCATAATTATAATATTCCAAAAACCTAATTAATACAATATTACAATTTTAATTATTGATTGTATAATAATCCCTTAATTATGTTTATAAATAATTGTAGGAGTATTCATCAGATGTATACTGGAATTGGTACAGGTAGCCAGGGGTGCCCATCCCCCCCAAGGCCTAATGCGCAAATCCCCCCCAAAGTCTCAGCACCCCCCACCTAAATTGAAAAGTGCCCGCCGGTCTACAAGCTTAGCACACGGTCACGCACACATTTTTACTTTCACGATTTATTATTCACGTACCCTCTGACTCATTGACAGGATGTTGCTGCAGGCTGCCATGGTCAGTTTTCCAAATTCCAAAACAAAATTTACTACTAGTTGTACTGGTAGAGACATTTATGACGCCAGTTCGTTAAAACAATCATAAAGATATGCAATTGCTTTAGTTTTTTACTAATAGCTTAGTTTGTTGCACAAACATGGTAAAAATTTCCATCAATGTTGGATTTAAAATGTTATTCTTGAAAAAATCCCCCCCAAAAATTCTGAAAGTTATTATTACTGTACTGGAACTGAACACATTTGTCCATAAATTAGAGAATTATAACAGAATTACAAATATTAAAAACACAAAATTGTGTTAAATCAATCAGTCATGTAACAGTGGTTATTATTTGTTATTTATATTCTTGTAAAATAATATTTAATGACTGTATGGTCTATAGAGAATAGTATTTTGTATTGTAAAATTATGTAGACGTCGACATTTACACTCTTCCCCCTCTCACTCGCATGCTCTCTCACTCACTCTCTCCTTTACTATCTACCACTCCCTCTCACTCGCTGTCTCACGCAGTCTAAAACACATACATAAATCTCTCTCCCCCCCCCCTCTCTCTCTCTCTCTCTCACACACACACACACACACACACACACACACACACACACACACACACACACACACACACACACACACACAGCAAGATACACAGGCTCGCGCGCACACACACACACACACAGACGCACAAATACATATACGAGTACACTTACACACACCCGCACAGATTTCGTAATCTCCACAACACGCTCTCTCACACTCCCCCAGTCTCATTCTCTCTCTCTTTCTCTAAATTAAGGATTTTATTATTATTTGTATTTAGTATTTTTAATATTATTTAACAATTATACATCACTCTTAACTACAGGAATCACAGTTTCATTCACAAATTACAAGTGTGTGTGTGTGTGTGTGTGTGTGTGTGTGTGTGTGTGTGTGTGTGAGAGAGAGAGAGAGAGAGAGAGAGAGAGAGAGAGAGAGAGAGAGAGAGAGAGAGAGAGAGAGAGAGAGAGAGAGAGAGAGAGAGAGAGAGAGAGAGAGAGAGAGAGCGTGCACCTGTCAATGAGAAGTAAAATAACTTATTTCCAAGAAGTCTTAAAAGTAATTAAGTATTTCAGGTCTACTGCTGTTTTTTAAAGGGACCTGATGCATATTGTCTTATACATTTTTCAGAAGCCTGCAACTTTCACTTTGAAATTTTTTATTATGCAGTAATAGTGCCTTTGCACGTGCATCTTTAGCGAATAATCGTCTTTATTAAATCATGATTGCTCATTCGGTTGGGACGAACAAAGTTGATTAAATACAGCTGTAATTAAGAAAATGAAAATACGATTGTGAGACAGAAAGCTGAGCTGTAATGTTTATTTGGGGGTAAAGTAGTGAGATATTTTAGCGAAAATACAATATCTGTATCCATATCCTCTGAATTTTGTATGTGTTACTACAAATTTGACAGAATTAATATGTCTCAACATTCATTTCAAATTTTGAAGCGCTTTCAAGAAGTTTGTAAACTATGTTAACAAAAACTATATTTTGTTATCAGTTATATATTATATTTATGAATATGGTTAAATACAGAGATCTACGGAAATATACACACAATGAAAAGCTATGACTAAACTATTTGTCATTTAGGTATTATGGTTACAAATTTAACTAAAATACTAACTAGTAGTTCAGAACTTTTAATACTTATTTTATGATTGTCTGATCTACGGTTATGTTACTAATAACTTGTTAGTAAAATAGCAGAGTAGTTAGGTTTTTTAAATTTGTATGATAATATAAGAATTGTCTCATATTGGAATTTAACTAACTTAATAATAAATGTAATATCTTCAAATAAATACACAGCAAGTTTATTTTCACCTGACGCAAGTTTCACAGAAATTATTCTGTTTCTTAAGAGGTTTGTTTGAATTGTCATTGAATGTTCAATTGTAAGCGAAACATTCAATTGCAATACAAACAAACCTCTGAAGATACAGAATAATTTCTGTTAAACGTGCGTCAGGTAAAAATAAACCTACTTGTAGTGTATTTATTTGAAGATATTATATGGAAGACCTCAGGAAACTCACCGAGTTACTCACAAAATATTATTAATAAATGTATTCCGTTCTGGTAGTTCTGGTCGCTTACAAGTGCTATGATAATGTCTTAGTGGTATGACTTGTACAAATGTTTATAGGACCGCTAGCGAATTATATTACTACTACAGAGTTAGCAAACAGCGGATAGTCAGATATGCAACCAGGTGTCTAATAAAGCATAGATAAGATCGGCGCTTAGAGCACGCTACCCACGAAATACGTGGTTTGATTTTTTGTAGAATTTCTATTGCTAATTGTAAGAAATACAGTCAACATAAAGTAGAGTACAAGGAGTGATGCTTACACGTGATTTTACATACTATGAATTACGACAGATAATAGTTGCTTTGATGCCTGTCATTCTTTTAAACGGGAGAGTAATAAGTGGTATTGATCCGCTTTTACTATTAATCTCTGTACTATCATTAAGAGCCGTCGCTCTAATTTATGCAAACTGGCAACTCGAAATCAAAGTGGCGGCCGTACTAGTGCTCGTAAATAAAGACTGCATTGCATTGCATTGCATTGCATTGCATTGTGGATGCGGGGTGTCTTTGCACCCGTGGCTTATTTGCAGCATCTGGAGCGTGTCCAATGGCTGCCAGAAGTGAACATAGTGCTGGTACATTTTTGACTGGTAACCTAAAACTGGAAAGGGAAACCGCCAACCAGTTAACTGTGAAGGCGGGGGAGTTTAAATTTTATTTTGATTTGTGCACTGCCGCTGGTACCGATTCGAGCAACACATGTTGCCCGTTTCAAGTCCAGTCAGCAGACGCCCTGAGGGCGTCGGTCGCTCCCCTCGAGGCGGAGAGCCTCCGTGCCAATGATTGATGACAGCGACAAGCAGCCGACTCAGCGTGCTAGGAAGTGGTCAGGAAGGAGAGAAGGACAGTTTAAGTGAAAAAAACTCTGGTCTAGGACTGATGATTACATTTTTAGTTTAACTGAAATAGGATGGCGTTATGGCGGGTCATCAAGAAGCGCCGAGGGCGCTTGACCGGAATGGGCGGTGGTGGTTCTGATGCACTGATGGTTCGTAGGTATGGGAAGGTGGAGGTCGAGGCTTTAGTAAACAGAGTTAGAACCAGCGACCGGACAGAGGCAGACAAGGTAGGAACACGGAGACCCCTTCGAAACACGTCGTTCCTTACAAACCAAGGGGACCCCGTCCAAGGATCGGAGGGTTCGGGACTGGAACGCTTCCAGCCTACACCTGTTGGTGGTGGATAAAAGAGACCACCAAGCGGGAGCCGCATAGGTCAGTACAGACCTGAGAAAAAGCAGATAGATGGTAAACTTCATGCGCATGGCCAGGCGGCTGCGACACGAGAGGAAATGAGATAATTTGGCTCGGACGCCGCGAGCCTTGGCAAGGGTTTCTGTCACGTGGGCGTTGAAGCAAAGTCGACGATCTAGCCGAACGCCTAAATACTTCACCGATTCTTTGTAGGCGATGGGTCTCCCTTCCAGGGAGAGGGACTGGCATCGGGAGATGGACTTACGGGTGAAGCAGATCGCATCGGATTTCTCCGTGTTGATCGTCACCCGCCATTTCCGTAGCCAGTCCGGAAGCTGGTTCAACTGACGCTGGAGCTTGTACTCGCAAATCGCGGGGACAGGGAGCTGCAGTGATACATAGCGTCGTCAGCGAACAAAGACAACGTGACTCCGGGCAATACAGGCAGGTCGTTCGTGTGCACAAGGTACACAACGGCGCCGAGGACAGATCCCTGTGGTACGCCGGCCTGTAGAACAGGACCCGTCGACGCTCACCCTGAAGGTTCGGTCGCTGAGATACGACCGGAGGAAAAACACTATGGACGATGGTAGAGGGGAATTGGCAAGTTTGAAGAGAAGACCTTCGTGCCAGACTTTATCGAAGGTGGAATTTATCACGTCCAACAGTACGGCGGCCGTAGCCGCTCGCCTGTTGGTGGCGTCTGACAAGTGCTTAACAACGCGGACCAATTGAAGCGTGGTCGAGTGCTCTCTGCGAAACCCGAACTGTTCGCTGCGGATGAAACCATCTAGCAGCGGCGAGATGCGAGCCAGCAGGAGACGCTCGAACATCTTCGAGATGACTGGTAAGAGAGAGATTGGGAAGCATTCAGGCTTTCAGGAAGCATTCGCGGCTTGCAATCTTCGGAATCATTACGATATTTGCTGTTTTCCACAGGCGGGGAAAGTATTGTTGCCGGAGACAGTAGTTAAACAGCTCAAGAACGAGGTCAACGCCTGAGGCCGGTAGATTTTGTAGAGCAGCGGCCCCGATCCGGTCAGGACCGGGGGCGCGTCGGCGATTTAGTCGGCAGATAGATGAAACTAGTTCATCCCTGTCGAACGGGAGGGCTGGGACATCGGGAGGGCGAGAAAAGTGTCCAGATAGGAAGTCACGGGCTGCTGCCGAGTGGACAGGGTCCGAGACGCCTTGGTGAACAGTAAATTGTACCTCCATGCAGTCGGCGAAGACCTCAGCCTTGCCTTCTGACGAAGATACAACCCCGTTCAGAGTTTCAAGCGGGTTGCGAGTTCTCTTCTCGCGGGTCAGTCTACTCGCCGCTCTCCAGACGGAGGCGTGGTCGACTTCAAGAGACTCAAGATACGAGTCGCATCGATCAGACGTAAAGAGACTGGGCCTGAAAGCGCCTTTTGACGCCGGGGTCACGGGTCCTTTGCCATATGCGGCGGAGCTTGCGCCGTAACCAGATGGCGTGGAGAGCTTCCGGAGGTAGGGCCGAGCGTGGATGGTTCACCTCGAGAGTATAGGTGTGTCGATCCATGACACCTTGGACCAACTCCTGAAGATGAGTGGCTCGGAGATCCAAATCGTCACAAGTGACGATCGGGTCCGCGGGGAGCGATGGAAACCGCCGTGAGAACTCGTCATGCTAGGAGCGCCAGTTGACTCTCCTCACAATCTGAGCGGGAGGTCGGGATGACGCCGACATCTCACGGGCAGTTATAAAAACGGGATTGTGATCGGATGAGAGATCCGACACTGACGAGACCTGGATGTCATGGGTCAAGTCCTTGGCTATGACAATGTCAAGGACGTCCGGTTGATGACCGGAAAAGGGGAAGTGAGTAGGGTCTTCTGGGCCGACGACTTGAAGTACCGGGTCGTCGGAGACGAACTGATACAGAGATTTTCCATAGGCGTTGGCTACTTTGCTGTTCCAAGAGGGATGCTTGGCATTTAAGTCGCCGGCTATAATGGTTGGTAGGGGATGATCGAGGAGAGCGTCCCACTCCTCGGGCGGTGGAGGTATCCGCAGGCTGGGCCGGAGATACGCCGCAACAACGCGCAACTCCGATCCGCCTGCGTCTATCGCCACCGCACAACCTTCAACAGGAGATGTATCGAAAGGGGGTAGTGTCCTGTGGGATAATCCGCCTGTGGACTAAGACAGCTGTCTCCCCCGAGGGGCGACAGCCAGGCCGCTGGGGACGATCCTGACGAAAACAGATGTAAGATGGCAGGTTGAAGGTATGGTAGCGAGCCAGATGAGTCTGGCAAAGGAGGACGACATCAGCGTCGTACTCCGTTACGAAAGTCATCAGTTCAGATCGTTGAGGGACTACCCCATGGGCATTCGACGCAACGATCCACGCAATGACTTCTAGCCATTCAAAGGAAGAAGAGGAAAGAGGGTAGACAAGGATTGAAACACCAGGGCGAGAACCGTGGTTGTATCTGGAGCAGAGCGTAAATAAAGAAGCCAAGTTTATATCAGCGATACTGTAAAATTACATTAATGTTTATTGAATTGCTATGTGCATTTGTTTGTTAGCACTGGCACACCATAATCAACTATTAGCACTGTCTTCGTTTCCATATCAGTCTTTTTTTCTATTTCCCTAGAAAATGTATAGATATTGTTGAACTACATTTATTTCTATGCTGCGTTGTATCAGTGGTCTCTTTATACTTTAAAACCTGCGCGATAAGAAATTTTTATTCCTCGTTTGTTTTGGCAAACTAGAACCTATATTCAGCTTGTGGTCACGTCACGTTCAAGTGTTGTGTATTGTTTTGTAAGAGTGTCAAAAGCTTCAAGGTCAGTAGACCCTGCTGTGTATCGCCTTCCACTTCACTCACGCGCGTTACACTAAAAACACAAACAACAACGTCAGCACATTCTCGTACGATAGCCATAAAACACACACACACACACACACACACCATGCTACTAAGAACAAAGAAAGAAAGAAATCATCTCTTTTCCTCTATTTTTTCTGTCTTTATATAATGTTTTTGTTGTTTTCAATTTTATAAGTAGGAGTTCGAGGAGCCTTAACAGTTTGAAAATTATTATCATCATTCATCGTGAATAGGCCTTATATAATTATCAAATAACAATAACACTACAATAAAATAAAAATAATTAGTAAAAACTTTACACGCGTAATCTTGGAACTACCGAATGTAACATGTACGCGGGTAATATAGAAAAGACGGAAATGATTAACGCAGTAGTAAGGTGAAACTCGAACTTGTCAGTGGATGTGAAGTGTTTGCAAGAGACCCGCCCCTCACCACCGTTGCAAGCGCATACTGTATAACGCTCAATGACTATTGTTACTGTAAGCTGTTACTACTGCGTGACTTTGAAACTTATTACGGTTCTATCATTTTTTTTAGTACATGTCATTTATCGCACATTAGGTCGTCAATTGTTTTGTTCCGGTCTGTCTGATTTCATGGGTTTGACTTCTGTAGAATGCCGAATAGAAAGAAAGTTGTTTTGTCACTTAAAAATAAACTGGAAATTGTAAAGTGGTTAAAAAATTGTGAATCCAGTCGTGCTTTAGTTGATCGATACGACGTAGGGACCCCCACCATTTCAGATGTAACGAAAAATTCCGATTAGTTGATGCAATTTCGACAGTAAGGATGTAAGTGTACATCGAAAAATTATGGAAAAAACAAAATATGAGGCTGTGTTTTTACACAGTTCCTATACAAACGAGCAAGCGGTGAAGTAGTATCTGACCTTCTATTATTAAAAAAAACTGTGGATTTTAACCAAAAACTTGGCGGAGACTCTTCTTTTATAGCAAGTGCTGGGTGGTTAGGCAAGTTTACTAAATGATACGGGGTTCGTGAGCTCGAAAGTCTCTTCTACTTCTTCTTCACACCTTACACTGTTTAGCCTGTTCCGGCTCCAAACTGGTCGGACCATCTCTTTTTGGGTCTTCCCAGGCTTCTCTTCCCTATAGGCTGATACAATAAGGCTATTTTGGGGATTCTGTCACTGGCCATTCTGCTAATGTGTTGTTTCCAACTTTCTCGATACTTATTGATAATTTCGTTTACTTCTTCAACTTTCAGTTCCTCTCTTATCTGATTGTTTCTTTTCATATCTAATTTTGTGTATCTATGGAACGCAAAAATTTCATTTCTGTAGCCTGAATTCTTGATATTCGTCTAGCAGAAATTGTCCACTTTTCTGAGCCATAACTAAGGGTAGAAAGTGCCATGGCTTTGTATAATTTTATTATGGACTCTTTCCTTGCGTTGTCTTTTAGAGCACGTCGCAGAATTCCTTTTATCTGGTTAAATTTACACTGTTAAGGCAAATTCTAACAATTCCGTCCAAAAACAAGTTGAAGAAAATCAATTCTGTTCTGCTCCGTTCTGTTGTTAATGAATTTTAAGTAGGCTTCCTTCTTCTCTTTCACTAAAGAATATATTTTCCTATTAATATATTCTTTGTATAGGCCTACGAGAGGTTACAGCGTAAACAGTTAAATTCTGAGACTTGTTCTACAATTTTACTATCCAAAACAATTTTTGATCTAACCGACTATGTTCCTTTAAAAGACATGCATTTTTTTTGTCAGATATTTCCACATTAAATTCTTTCGCAGTGTTATTTAACGAGTGGAGCATCCTTTGCAGGTCATCTTCATTTGTGGCCAATAAAATCTGATCATCTGCAAACATCAGTCTTAAGCATTTTGCCCGCAACTATGATTCCTCCATTTACACTGTTAAGACAAACTAACAATTCAGTCCAAAAACAAGTTGAAGAGAATCAATTCTGTTCTGCTCCGTTCTATTGTTAATGAATTTTAAGTAGTCTTCCTTCGTCTCTTTCACTAATGTTTATAATTCAGGATCCCATGTCTTAGACCACGCTTAGGATTTGATATTTTCTTTGCTCCCAATACTTCTCTTGCGGGGTTTTGTACTACACCTTTTATACATTCCCACTCAGTCTCAATTTCAGGATTGTGGTCTATTTATATTCTTCTTTGATACAAATCTTTTATGGAGTCCTCTTTCCGGTTATCCTGCAATAATGAGGAAGTCATTTTTATTTACCTTATCAATTACTCTTTGCAGTTGTTGGTAGAATTCATCAGATTCTTTTGCCTTCCTTCCTCCGGTGCATAAACTCCCACCACTGTTAGACTCGCTCTTTCCACTCTTAATTTTACTGAAATTATTCTTTGACTTATCTATTCATAGCATCTTATAGTCCTTTTAAATTCTTCATTTATTAAGTGGCCACTCCTGCTTGAGCTCCTCGCATATTTATGTTGACACCAGTATGTAACATTGTATAGTATTTTAAGTTTGTACTTCCTTTCTGTTTTTCTTTTTGGTTTCTGTTAATACTGATACATCCACTTTCCTTTCTTTTAGTTCTGTTTTCAATTCGTCTGTTTTATATTGTATATCTCTTACGTTCCAGGCAGCATTTTTATTTTCTTAAAGAAAATAATTTTAAATAATTTTTAAATTAATTTTCCTAATGCCTTCTTCTTGTCCTTCTTCTTTGCCTGGTCATTATCCGTAATATCCGTCCGGCTATTAATTTCCCTTTGGAGCTTGCGAGTAATATAAGTGTCCCTTCGATATACTACCAACATTTCGCAAGGCAAGCTGAGAGCGGGGCTGCCTAGTCAAGCCGAAAAAATAACCGCAGATGTTGCAAGTACGACTTCATTTGTCAACAAATTCGCAGAAATTTTTAAAGACGGCAAGTACGATTTAGACGTTCTGTACAACGCGGGCGAAGCGGGTCTTTTTCTGAAAATCCTATCATCTAAAACATCGGAATCTAAACGTGAACATTAGGGCCCAGGGTATAGCCTAAAGTAAGTAAGGACCGGGTCATTCTGATGGTTTGTGCTATTGCCCAAGGAACACACAAAATCCCAAATGTTCCTAATGGGTAATTAAAAAAGCTCGATGTTTTAAAAATGCAAAAATCTTTTTAATTTACAAAATTCAGAGAAAGGAGTGGATGAACACCGAAGTGTTTGTCGACTGGTGTGACAACACCTTAATACCCCAAGTGAAGAATTTCGCAAAAATGTCGGCAAAGAAAATGGAAAAGTGCTGTTGGTGATAGATAATGCACTGGCACATCCTTCCACGGAAATGTTGGAGCAAGAAAATGATTTATTCACTATTGAATTCTGGCACCACCACTGGCTCCTCTCAGCCGATTGATCAAAGCGTTATTGCAGCTTTAAAGAAAGTTTACAGAAAGCAACATTTTACGTCGGCTGCTCTGCTGAAAACGATCATGTTGATAGTGTTTTGTCTTTTTTTTCTTTAAATTAATTTGAAAGATTGTTGCTACATGATCGTGGACGCATTGTATTCAACTGAGACTTGCAATTTAAAACGAGAATGGAATAAATCGATAAAGGAGGAAAACAAATACGAAGAAAAACAAAAGGACAACGCTGCAACACAAGAAGAGGAAGCAGGAAATGATATAGTAATAAGTAAAATTTCAGAGTCGCTGGTCGCTTCAAAAGTCAATTACTCAATCAATAAGTGTGATAATAATGATATCGTGAACTGGTTTGAATAGTGTGCCAACGATGGCGGTTTTCAAATGATGGCGGACGAAGATACCGTTCAAGCAATATTTAACGTAAACAACGAAAAAACTGAGGATGAAGAGGAAGAACCTGAAAATTCTGGAGCATCTCATGCGAAAGCCTTTGAGACCCTTAAGGTAGGATGTAAATGGTTTGAAAAGCGAAAGGAATCCAACGGCATCCAATTGTTGGAGATCAAAGAAATTCGCGATTTAGCGGAGGTAGTAAGAATTGTTTGCGCCAAAAGACAATTAACTTTTTCATGAGTCAAAATGTATAATGATACTGCCGCCACCGTTATTTACAAACTTTAAACCCAAAAATCGTTATAGTTATTACTATTATATTATTACCATAAAACATCTGTATTATTTTAATATGGTTTCCTTAAGAATACAAACAGCCTTCGAATAAATTAGTAGTACGAACACGTCAGCCTATCAACACATTTGGTTTTTTTAAATTTATTTTATTTTTGCAAATTGTTTACAAAATAAACATTTGGCAAAATTGGTGACAATATATATATATGACATGTAGAGAGTTGTCCAGTGATCACTCCTCCTTAAGCACTAATATTACATAAATCTAGCCGCAATGTCCACTTGTTTGTGGCGTTTGAGTCTTTTTTGTTGGTGCCTGCATCTTCCATGAGTTTTTGAGCTAGTTCGTTGGGGTGCGCTGCTAGTCTCTTACTGTACTTAACGAAGAATCGTTTGATTTCATGTCGGACAGAAGTCACTTGGAGGTCGTTCTCGATGACGACATTATTCAGTACGTACCTACCAAGGAGCCTTGACCATAGCTCGGAGCACCACATTCTGGAATCGTTGTAAAATCTCGATATTTGAAGTACTCGCTGTCCCCCCACCCACAGCTGGATGCCATGTCCAGATTGGCTTAAGTATGGCTTTGTAGATAAGGAGTTTGCTTTCCAGAGTTACAGGGGATCTCCTTCCGAGTAGCCAATACATTTGCCTGTATTGTAGTCTGAGCTGTTTGTTTTTGGTAATTATGTGCTTTTGCCAGGTAAGGCGGCGGTCCAGATATATACCGAGGTAATTTACATCTTCCTTTTGCGGTAGTTGGCAGTTATTGAGTGTTACCGGCGGGCAGCTGTCATGTCTCATAGTGAAGGTAATGTGTGATGATTTAGTTCCGTTCGCCTTTAGCCACCACTTCTTTAACCATTGAGTTCAGACATTGCATGAGTTCAGACGTTAGCTTTGTATATGTTTCAACCAAAACAGTAGTACTTTTTGTAAAAATTCACTGCTGTGTCATTAAAACATAAAGAATGTTGTTGGCGGGAATTTGATTAATGAGAAATCTTATCTCTGTGCTGGAGATCTGTTGCTGAATATTGGTAGACACAACACATTATCACTACACATTCTTATAAACAAATGCCTGTTTCGAATTACGTAGTACATGTTCTCTTGCGATTGCACGCAGTTGGGTAGCGTCCTCAGAGCGCCGATGCTGATAAGCCCGTGTTCTGTGCGCCGAGCTTATCTATGCATCATTAGACACCTGGCTTCATATCTGTATATCTGCTGTTCGCCAACTTCGTAGCAAACACTAGCGGTCCAATGAAAATTTGTACTTACTAGAACCATTATCACAGCACTAGTAAGGTCCCAGAACAAAATACATTTATTATTAAGTTAGTTACATTCCAATATTAGACAATTTTTCATATTATCTAAACTATTACAAAAACCCAACTGTTCTACCATTTTATTAGTAACATAACTGTAGAGCAGGCAATCATAAAACAAGTACTAAAATTTTTGGACTACTGCGTCAGTTTTTTTAGTTAAGTGTGTAACCATAATACCTAAATGACAAATAATTTAGTCATAGCTTTCCAGTGTATCAATGTTTCCATCGATCTCTGTATCTAACATTATTCGCAAATATACATAAATGATAACAAAATATAAAGCTTTTTTGAAACATAGTTTACAATCTATTTGAAAGCGATCCAAAATTTGCAATGAGTGTTGAGACACATTATTTCTGTCACATTACAAAATACAGAAACTAAAGATACAGATTTTGTATTTTCAATAAATTCCTCGTAACTTCACCCCCAAATAAACTATAACAATTTTATAAAAATGTTGAGTTTTATTTTATGCCTTTGGTGCTTCCAGATTTAGGTATTTGCTTTGATGTACCTTTGACTGATGTTTTTCCTTCGTACACAACCAGAACATAATACATTTATTTGAACGTTTCATCCTGTACTGATATCACTCGTGAAGAAATAGAGGATCATTCTTACTTACTTTCTTGGAAGTAATGACTTCATTTAGATCAAAATTTACGACTTTAGTACTACTGTGTCACATCGATTGTCAAATGACAACTAAGGAAAAGTCGGCGTAACAAGCTCATTTACGAGTCATATGGTCAACAAATTTAAGGTATGCGGCTATCTAGTATAGACTAGCAAGTTTTGCCTTCTTATCAAAAACCCGCTTACGTTGTGCATCCCGTGTTTACACATAGGCCTATATACATACAACTCAGGTCTCCGTCTCATAATAGTATTCTCCTTTATTATTTACAGTCGTATTTAACTTAATTCATTTCTTCTCAAATGTGTTCGTCCCAACCAAAAAAAGCACTATTACAGGCATAATACAAAATTTCGAAATGAAATTTTGCAGACTTCTGAAAAAGGTAAAGGAATAAGATAATAATATTCATCCGTTCCCTTTAAACAGCAGTAGACCTTAAGTATTCAACTCCTTTTAAGACTTCCGCGGAAATAAGTTATTTTACTTCTCTTTGACTCGCGCTCGCTCGCGCGCGCACACACACACACACGCATGTGTATATAGAGTCTGTTCTAGTATGTGTAGATGCGTGAAGCATTCGTATAGGCCTACCTGGCTGCTAAAACGTAAAGAACCCTAGATGAATATTATCTGTACCTACGATATGTGGAATATGCGTAATTGTGATTTGATTGTGTTGGGGGGGGGGGGATCTCTTGTGTTTTTGATAGGAGAGAGAGAGAGAGAGAGAGAGAGAGAGAGAGAGAGAGAGAGAGAGAGAGAGAGTATGCGAGTGAGAGGGAGGAAGAGTGTGAATGACAACGTCTGCATAATTTAACAATAGACTATATTACTCTATATACTACTCTGTATAGACGATGTACTCGGTAAATATTATTTTAAAACAATATAAATAATAAGTAATAACCATTGTCACATGATTAATTTGTTTACCATAATTTTGTGTTTGTAATATCAGTAGTTCTGTTATTTTGTACCTAATTCTCAAAATTTATGGATAAGTGTGTTCATTACTAGTAGTTATTATTAATAACTTTTAATAATATACATTATTGAACATCTTACCATCTGCATTCAGCTATAACATACTTTGACATTTATTGCTATTTGCACCAGTTCCAATAAACATTCAATTATTACTGGATCTATAATTATTTACAAACGTAATTAAGGGATTATTATATTATCAATAATTTAAATTGTAATACTGTATTAATTAGGTTTTTGGAATATTGTAATTATGTCTACCTATTTAAGTAAAATAATATGTAAGAAATGTTATTATTATTTTGTCAACGTAAAACAAAACTGCCACACACACACACACACACACACACACACACACACACACACACACACACACACACACACACACACACACACACACACACACACACACACACACACACACACACACACACACACACACAAAGAGAGGAATGTTTATAAACTCCCTACGTAAGCGTAAAATATGAAAGATGCGGATTGACAACTGCACCGAGTTTAAAACCAATCGAATATGTGTCATTATTAGCCTAATTACACATACCTACTTTGAAACTAACTAATACTAGATAATATTATGACTGTCTACAACTGTAAGGTACCTACAATACACACCCTATTTATAAACATAAACCGGATGACATTTGTACAGCGTCCTTTTGACCTGTAAAGGTAATTAAAAGAACACATGTTTAGAAGGCAGTAGGGTGTTGGTTCTAGTTGGTAGTTATGTGTTTGACTTTTTCTGTATTGTCCGTACACAGGTCCTGATGATAACAATAAATATTATCAAAACGTCGATACAAACAATGTAAAATTTGTGTTATATTTATTGACCGACCCTCACCTTCCATCGTTAAAATTTATTGATCGACGGTCACTACTAAAATTAAGAATTTTATTATTATTTTTATTTTCATTTTTTAATATTTTTTATTAATTGTAAATCACACTTAACTACAGAAATCACAGGTTTGTTCTCAAACTACAGGCCTGCGTGTGTGTGTGTTTGTGTTTGTGCCTGTCAATGAGAAATAAAATAACATATCAGCCGAAGTCAAGTGTTTCAGGTCTACTTCTGTTTAAAGGTAACGGATGAATATTGCCTTACACATTTTTCAGAAGCCTGCAACTTTCACATTGCAATTTTTTATTATGCATGTAATGATGCCTTTGGACGACGATCATTAGCGAATTATCCTATTTATTTTCCCAGGATTTCTCATTCGGTTGGGACGAGCAAATCTGAGGGGACAATAAAAGAAAGTAATTAAATACAACTGTAATTAAGAAAATGAAAATACGATTATGAGACCGAGAGCTGAGCTGCATATTTGCGTAAACACAGGATGTGCAATGTAAGCGGATTGACAAGGAAGACAAAACTCACTAGTGAGGTTATCTAGCCGTATACCTTAAATCCGCTGACATACGATTCGTAGATGACCTTGTTATTTGCACCTTTCCTTAGTTGTGGTTTGACAATCGTTGTGACGTTGTGACACAGTAGTATTAAAGTCGTGAATTTTGATCTAGAATTTTTCTGATAATATAAGAAATTGTCTAATATTGAAATTTAACTAACTTAATAATAAATGTATTTCAATTAGCTTGTTGGTACATCCTCTTCATTCACTTATTAATATTTATATAAATATATATTAACACTTTCACTGTGAACTTACTTTTAGGTTTTGATTACCCAGACGTTTCGACGTCGTATTCGTCTTTCTCAATGGGTTTTTAAATACTGAATGTCTGTACAGTAACGGTTATGGGATGTGGGTGTGTGTGGTGGGGGTTGCTGGTGGGAGGGAATTGGCGCTGGGATTCAAATTTTGTGTAGGTATCAGTGTATCGAAAAGTATGTGTGATCTGTAATGTAATTGTTCATTTAATATGTTGTTTGGTTGTAGTGTGTGATATCTGTACTACAACAAAACAACATATTACAGATATCACACACACTACAACCAAACAACATATTAAATGAACAATTACATTACAGATCACACATACTTTTCGATACACTGATACCTACACACAATTTGAATCCCAGCGCCAATTCCCTCCCTCCAGCAACCCCCACCACACACACCCACATCCCATAACCGTTACTGTACAGACATTCAGTATTTAAAAACCCATTGAGAAAGACGAATACGACGTCGAAACGTCTGGGTAATCAAAACCTAAAAGTAAGTTCACAGTGAAAGTGTTAATATATATTTATATAAATGTATTTCGTTCAAAACCGTTAGAGAGGTCTGCAGCTCCGGGAGTTTATTAGTGGTGTGATAATTCCTTTTAGCAATGAATTGTATAAATTTTCATAGGACCGCTAATGTTGGCTACGGAGTTGAACAACAGATATGCAACCACGTGTTACCGCGTCTAATTATGCATAGATCAGCTCGGCGCTCAGAGCACGGAGCCCGCAGTTGTCCGACAATTATCTTATCTCTTCACACACACACACACACACACACACACACACACACACACTGTTTACAGACACATGCTCTGACTTAAACATTCACAACTGTTATGTGACCTTGCACACTTTTGTTGGCGGGAGTTTCATATGCTTGCTTTTTAAATGGGATTATCCATACCTACTGCACTTGCAGGCTTAACAATAACGTTTTGCCTGAACTGTGCTGACATACTCTTTCATATACTGTCTGTTTCTCTCTGTCAGCCTGTCTATCTGTCTACCTCTCTCTCTCTCTCTCTCTCTCTCTCGCGCGCGCGCGCGCGCGCGCGCACGCACACACACCGAGGCGTAGCAAGAGGGGCAGCCGCCCGGGGCGGCATAGCCAGGAGGGCGGCAAAGTGAGCATACGCTAAAAAAATTGTTATCAGTTTATAAAACTACAAACAATTTGTTTCATTGATATGACTATTCCTTTCATAAAAGAAGCATAACCAGGCAGCTTCTCCGTTGTCATAAACTTCGCGTGGTAAACAGTATTAGTCTATTTATACTCAACCATCGTAATTACTGTTCATTATGATAAGGTAAACCGCACTTGTATGTATTTTTCTCCAACTAGAAAATCCCGTTTTGATTTTGTTGCACTTCATTTCCACACAAAAAATTATCAAAGAACCCAATTCAATAGCGGAAATGTGTTTTCATCGTGACGAAATTTATATCCCCGTATTCAGGATTATGAAAATAGTCCTGCTCATCGCTCTGCGTTTTTAGATTGGAAAGTTCTTTAAACAAAGGAGAACTTATTGATGATCTACCTTAGGAACAAATGAGTAAAGTAGCTAAGTCGTGAAAAAAGTTCTCGTACAGGTCATTGCCGCAGTACAAAGTTTTGCATAACAAAATCTGGCACTGAGAGGACATCGAGAGTCAGTTACTAACGATCCAAATCCTGGAAACTGTCTGGCTTTGCTAAAATACTTGGCTAAATTTGTACCTTGTCATGAGATCTCATTTAGATTCAGTCTCTCGTAAATCTGGGTGTATATCGTATCTATCGCCAGCCATTCAAAATGAAATAATAAGCCTGTTAGGAGAAGGAGCTCAAAAATATATTATTACTGCATGTAAGAAGGCGAAGTACTTTAGTATTATATTTGACACAACACCAGATGCTTCACATGTAGAACAAATATCTTAGATTATAAGATTTGAAATTAAACGCATTTGTGTTGATATCAAGGAAGCCTTCATAGATTTTATTCCTTTAGAAGTGAAAACAGCGGAGGGGATCACAGAAGCTATTACAAGTAAGCTTGGGAGAGACGGATTGAATCTTAGCGGCTGCAGAGGTCAGTCTTATGACAATCAATCAACAATGGCTGGTGTCCATTCAGGAGTTCAGAAGAGAATATTAGATTTCAATCCACTATCTTTGTTTGTTCCTTGTGACAACCATTCACTTAACTTGGTTGGAGTTCACGCAGTTCATGAAAATGTTCAGGCAGTGACATTTTTTGGGACAGTAGAACGTCTATTCACTTTCTTTTCCTGTTCCACTCATAAATGGAGTGTTTTTAAAGACTTCGTAAATATTACTCTAAAAAGACATTGTGATACCAGGTGGAGTTCAGAAACTGATGCGGTGAAAGCAATATCCACTCAGCTGGATGAAGTGGTCGCTGCGGTGGAGAGACTGATAAATACACCGACTGAAACAGTTGATACGAAGGAAGATGCACCATTAATAATTAATGTGATAGAAAACTTTAATTTTGTAACCTTGCTCTTTTTCTGGACAGATATTCTTTCTTCTATAGACACAATCCAGAAAATCTTGCAGACCAAAGGAACAAGCTTTATTCAAGCATTGACACTTCTGGAGACGCTAACGGGCAAATTAAAAGTTTGGAGGAATGAGTCGTGTAACAATGTCATTACTAAGGCAGAGCAGGTATGTAATGAATGGGGTGCCAGTATCACATAAAGGATAAGAAGAAAGCGCAGGATGCCAGGAGAGTATGCAGACGATTCTGCATTAAATGCGAACTGTTCGGCAAGAAATGCGACGTTCTCTTATAAAAATTTTGGACAAACTGTCAGTTGAAATTTCAAGCCGTTCCTCTAACATAAAAGAGTTAAGAAAACGCTTTGGATTCCTCTGTAAATTTGAGGCGTACGTAAATTATGGGGATATACATTTTAAGGAACAGCTTTCCCAAATCAATATTAAGTGCACAGTGCTTGAAAAACTGTATCCACATGACCTAAACAGTGTAGAATTGTTCAGTGACTTAAAAAAAGTCATACTTTTATTAAAAAGGGCAACAGTTGATGGAGAATAAATAAACTTTACACCTCAGGGCCTGTTACAATACATTTCTTCAATGGGATTAGAAGCCTACAACACTAGCAACAGCTTTAAAACATTTTCTTACTTTACCAGTGTCTGCGGTTTCTTGCTAAAGATCGTTTAGTAAACTTAAATTGATTAAATCGTATCTACAATCAATAATATCTCAAGATAGGGTATCAAATTTAGGAATACTTTCAATTAGAAAACGACATTCCTTTGTCTTTAGATTACAGTGATTTAATAACCAACTATGAAGCAATTAAGACAAAGAAAGTTACATTTTAAAATATTTTGTTTTAAATATTTATTAAATATTAAAAACAAATATTAAGTGTTTATTAATAAAAGACAGAACCATTCACCTGTAATTGTAAGTTATTAAGTCTATTATTTTTAGTGTAGTTTTTTGTTTAACTTTATGTTGCTTTAGGATATTGTTTTGACGATGCGCTTTAGACCTACAATGAATTTGCATGTTTATTAGAACATTTTTACGTTAAAAATTTTTTATTTTCCTACATTTTATAGTCTCTACATTTGTTACTAATAAATGTATACAAACTATCTACCAGTAATATTATAATATGTAATTTCTTAATTTTGACTTAACAAATATTCTTAAGACGTTTGCTGGACGTGTTTTCTTACAAAAAGCTACACATTTGTATTTATTAAGTACTTTGTTCACTGGATTGGCCGTCATTTTTGCTCTTTTGTCCCCTTTTAATTATAAAGGAGAGGCGGCCGACGATCTCCTTGCCCCGGGCGCCATAAAGCCTAGCTACGCCACTGATGATACATTCAGGTAGGCCTATTATAAAAATTATTTTTGAATGTAGCCTATCTTTTTTTGTGATGTATGCAAATAATGTACAGCATAGTGTTTTCTCATTTCTTTGGGCCTTCCCTATTTTTGTAATTCTCATATCAGCATTTTATATCATCCACACTGGCCCCAATTGACCCGGATAAGGGAGTTTTTGCAACGTATTTTAAGTGAGTTAGCTTCAATTCAATTAACATCTGTAGATTATACACAGCACAAAATTAGTATGTATAAAGCTAACCACTTATACTAAAACCTAATACTCATTTAATAACTATTTAGGCGGTTACTATGCAAGAATGTCCACATTTTTTGGAAAATAAATAATTTTCTTTGTATCGATATCTCTATATGTTATATAACAGAGGTATGAATAAAGCTGAGTTTGGTTAGTTTTTTCGCATTCACGCCTGTTGCGACGTTTAACGGCGGTCCATAATGACTTGATCGATTGCGTATGTACCCCAATTACAGGATCTAAAAAATCCGGACCGCGAATGACCGTCCCGTACTACTACGGGATTATGGAGCACAGATTTCACGCGTAATAACGCTTTCAGTCTTGTAGCAGTACGGGGAGACATCGACCTTGTCAGCGCAAAACTTTGTGGTTGTATACTCACCACCATAAGTGTAGGTAAAAACTATAGTCCTAACTGTATCAAACAGTAATTTCGATTTTTGTGACCAAGTGCCCTTGCGCAATGCAATTTACGTGCGACAATCTTATTTCGTACACTGCCATCCATCTGTCAGAATTATTCTCGTGTGTATATAACATCGTTGAATGACCGCGATCGCACTGCTAATTGTGATAACGAATGTGCTTATTTTGCAAAAATTCAATGGAACTGGGATCTGTTGGGAATATGGGGAATTAATGTTAACTACGACACTGTTACACTGGAATAGTTAAAACACAACTGAGGTTGTATAAGATTCTGCATGTAATGTGTCGTATAACGTGTTACTTATGAAGCTGTTGAGACTTTCTGGTTTACATTTAGTCAGAGAGAGTGAGTGAGAGAGAAAGACAGACATCGTGTGATAAGAAATACCGTTTATAGTACGATAGCCAAAACACAGGATGTTTACTGCAGGTGGCTTCTGAGAAAGTCCTTGAAAATAATGAACGAATAAGTCAGTGGTGGGGGGGGGGGCCAAAGTGTATAAAATAATTATACAGCCCAATTCTATATCATTGACTCATCAATTCTTACACCTGAATACAGAGTAACAATTGGAGCGACCTGTTAAAGGTTTAGAATCTTCTGTTGCGCAATTGATGTGTATAACTGAAGAAAACTGTTGTGTTAGAATTGGAGGTTATTGTTATGAATGTATAAACAAAAAATGTGGTACTTTTCTTATGCGGTTTTTATCACTGAATCTGATGGTGGTAAAATAAAATGCCTCTGATAATTAGTACTTTTTATATAGTGGGGTCGAAAAAATTCAAGAATTGATGCCTCCTGTAACATGATGGTGAACTGATGGGAAGATACGTTTATATATATATATATATTTAGTCACTTTTTGCTACAGTCCGTTTCTTGATATATATAATACATTTAATATTTATAATTAAATTTACCTCAAGATGTTATTTTTATCCTTTATTGGAACATGTTTCGGGCACTATCTTGCACCCATCCTCAGCCTTCCTGTTTTTCTGTCTGGTGAAGTACATATGCTTTGCTGGTTGACTACTATTATTGTGGCTTCCTGTTGGCTTCTGGTATTTCAAATTGGTTTTATTGTGTGTGATTGTGGTGTATGTGTTAGTTTTATATACATAGAAAATACACAAAAAACTAACACATACACCACAATCACACACAATAAAACCAATTTGAAATACCAGAAGCCAACAGGAAGCCACAATAATAGTAGTCAACCAGCAAAGCATATGTACTTCACCAGACAGAAAAACCGGAAGGCTGAGGATGGGTGCAAGATAGTGCCCGAAACATGTTCCAATAAAGGATAAAAATAACATCTTGAGGTAAATTTAATTATAAATATTAAATGTAATATATATATATATATATATCATAACATAACAAATTGCAAAACAAATGTAAATTAATTTGTGCTGTGACAACATGTACCTAACATTACTGTTAATACGTACCAATTACTGGGGGTTGGGTGTAATCGTAATAAGAGTAGTCATTTATTGAATTTTAACAAGATTTCATCAATTTATTCAAAAAAAACAAAAGCATTTTTAAAAATTTCATTTACTTCGTCATAAACCTTCATTAGTGTTTGCTTAACGTTCAATCGTTGCAGTACATTTATCATAAATGAATCTTATATCTTACAGTAACAAGATTATATTCTAAGTCTTTACTTGTTAATCTTAAAATTTCGACTGCTCAGTCTGATTGTGTGCTTTTACTGCAGTTTTGTTTTATTTTCTTTACATAATTTCAAACTACGTTACTGTATGCAATGCATACCCTCTTAATCATTTATTGCTTTACAAATTTTAAATAAAATTTAAATTTACTAAATTAATTGTTAATCATCAAAGCAAATATTTATTAACTTTAAATTAATTTTTAATCATCAAAACAAATTCTTATTGAATTTAAATTAGATTCTCTTATCTCTATCTACATTTTACATAACTTTTATTTATTTTTAAATTTTAAAGTGTCTTTCCAATGTCTTTATTCTCTCATTTACAAATTATAAATTGATTATTTGTCACCTAGATTTTGTAGATCGTAACCATGTCCTCCGTTGATCCGAAGGTCCTCTTCTAATGGAATTCCCTGCACGTTCCTCCGGTTCCACTCGTCGTCCTCCAGTTAATCGTCCCTCGTGGTCCATCTGGTTGCTGTAGTGTAGAGTGATATGTTGTTCTGCACTCACTGCTGTTGTTCTAGTAGAAGCCTCTATTGTTCTGCCTAGAGTTCCTCTGCCTGATGTGACCTCGTCGCTTGTCTTGAGTGATGAACGTTTGTGGATGTAGACATTCTCAAATATTCTCTATAATCGTATTTGTAATCAAACTAAGAGTTGTTGTTTGATACTTAGATGAACATATCGTCCATCTGACTTCGTAGTTCAATTAACAAAATTTGCAAATCGCGTCGATGCTGAACATAGCGTCCCGCCGCTCCTGAAGACTGATTGAGAATTTTCGCGTCGTTAACGGACATAGCGTCCCGCCGCTACTGAAGACTGATTGCGAGTAACTTGGCTCCATTCGTCCCCTTATTTATATTCGAGCATCTTACTGTGATGGATCTTCCCACACTTCTTTATAAGTCTGAGAATTGGACTTTAACGAAAGGTCAGGCCATTCGCATCCAAGCGGCTGAAATGAGATTTCTCAGGTACGTAGCAGGGTCTACTCTCAATGATCTTAGAAGAAACACAGATATACGTCAGGAAATGAATATTATGAGTATACTCGACAGGATCGCCCAGTATCGGCTGAATTGGCGGGAACATCTTTGCCGAATGGATGACTGCCGCATCCCCAAAACAACTATGGAACTATAAGGCTAGGAGACGGAGAGGTGTGAGAAGTCCGAGGAAGCGCTGGATTGACCAGCTGTAATATTTGCCTATTTGAGACCAGAACAAACTATTGTTGGTTTAAACCTTGAGGATGATGATGATCATGATGACTTATTACATTCAGTGCAGATTGAAAAGAGGTCAAGTACTTGAAATATACAATCATTATTCGTGTTAAATATTAAACGATATTTTCATATCTATATTTGAATAATTTTCACAAAATGCTTAGTCGCGTTTAAAGAGAGTTGAATTATGTGAAACGTTTATTTCTGCTGTTTAACTGTATACGATGTTTTACAAACTACATTTAGTACTGTAAGAACTCCGTTAATCTTACCTTAACTTTGAGAATAGCCCAATCGACTAAAATAATCGTCAGGTTTTAATAATAAAATTTTTGTGAACCTACCAACCTTTGTTGTTTATTAAACATCTTTAATTAATGCGTTTCATAATTTGCCAAACGAGTATGTAATTAATACATTGTTACCGTACGTAATGCGGAAAAAGTATTACACCATTACAGAACATTCTAAATGTTTCTCGTCTCTTCCACCTGTAATGTGTGTGTGCGTACATATTGCTGCTACTTTCAGATGAAGGACAATTTCGCGACGCTTGTCACGCGTCCGCGACTGATCCAGATTTAACCAGTCCGCGCGCGCTGTATGCAAGGCCGCAATCAATTACTTTCTGGTGTTTTCTAGTAGCGTTCTTGACGCGTAATATGGAATATTCTGATATTTCAGGAGGGTATAAATATATGTAGCAAGCGACGCTTAGTTCAGTTATTGTTGGGCGATTTACACAGTGCGGTTCGAAGTATTGTGGCAAATTCTTATGTGTTTTATAATTGTGCGGGACAATTGTAATACAATTGTGTTTTGTATTAGTTGACATTATTATTGCGTGTGAATAATTTCTATTTTTATTTGTTGTAAGAGACTGTCTTGTTGATTACAAACTGTTTGTCATAATTAAAGCTGGTGATTAGTGACTTAATTAGTGTCTTGTGTTCTGTTTTCCACTGTACCATACGACGATCAAGGAGACGGTCGTAACATTATTTACACGACTCGTATTATTTTAAACATTAACAAAATCCGGCTCCAGCAAACACTTCCGTATTAAGAACATCTAAACAATATTATGTAGCAATAGTATTCATATTTATTTTGTACGCAACTCATCAATTTTTCTGCAGATTTTCTATGTTATAAACAGTTCTTCAAAGATTAACTACTTCTGCAAGTAAGAACTCAAGAACTCATTTATAATCTCTGTTGTTACTGATACAATCAGTGAAAAGTACGTCAGGTGAAAATACAACAATAAATTCTACTTGCAGAAGTAGTTAATATTTAAAGTACTATTCGTAATATAGAAATATTATTATAAGTATAAACATTTAATGAACAACAGGAGTATAATATATGTTTAACAAATGAGTAATTATTATTATGAAATAATTAGCATTAAATATTCATACATTAGCA
Organism: Magicicada septendecula; assembly: GCA_034769895.1. Classification (NCBI taxonomy): domain Eukaryota; kingdom Metazoa; phylum Arthropoda; class Insecta; order Hemiptera; family Cicadidae; genus Magicicada; species Magicicada septendecula. The sequence goes on along the minus strand of CM068370.1, from coordinate 448,238,247 downwards.
TGTAACAAAGGATTTCTTTCAGATGTTCCTAACGTGCCAAAGATTAGGTTAAAAAATTTAAACAATTAAAAGTCAAATTAAGTCGTACGTTTTTATATAGAAAATAATGTTACGTCGGCCCAGTGATCGTCGTATGGTACAGTGGAGAACAAAGCGCCAATTAAGTCACTAATCACCAGCTTTATTTATCACAATTAAACAGTTTGTAATGAACAAGATAGTCTCTTACAACAAATCAAAGTAAAACTTTTTTACAGGCGACGATAATGTCAACGAGTATAAAACAACAATTGTATTACTATTGTCCCGCACAATTATAAAACACATAACACTTCGCCACAGTACTATGAACCGCACGCGAATATATCGCAACTTAAATTAAACTGAGCGTCGCTGAGTACTTGTATTTATACCCACCGAAAATTCAGAAACATCCATACAACGCATCAACAGCCCTACTAGAAAACACCAGAACGTAATTGGTTGCGGCCTTGCACACAGCGCACGCGGGCCGGTGAGTCCGGAAGAATCTCGTTAACGCATGTTGAGAATCACGTACGAACACAACATTACAGCCGGTTCCACTGGAACATTCGAGAAACACGTAGATTGTTCTGTAATGTAGTAACAATAATATTAGGTAATTCGTAAATCCATATTTGTCGTTTTACACGCACACGCACGCACACGCACGCACACGCACGCTGTATTCTGTATCTTAATTTGCATTTTCTTAAAGTTACGATATTTCACAAGTATCTAAATAGCACGTATATTTGATTACTATCCTATAAGATTTTTATTACCTATTGTTTTAATCAGTCTGCAGTTATATACCGTATGTTAATATTTACATTAATTTTAATAACAATAATAATAATGACTCCCATGTGTACCACCAAAGCAGCTTAGGAATCGTGCAGGGTAAGCTGCCATATGCGAACAGTACGACATACGAGGAAGGCAGTGTAACAGCACCACGCTTCAGCCGCCCATTATTATCCCCAGGATGTTATCTCAGGTACTCATATTCAGCAGGCTGAGTCGACCTGTGGGCTGAAAAACGCACTTTGATTTTATGGTGCGGGCCCAGCAATCGAAACCGGGACCTCTAGATTAGTAGCCAGATGCCATACCCACTGATCTACTGAACCACCCTACATTATATTAATTTTACTTTGCTTAATTATTCACTCTACATAACGACTGACATTTTAGCAGTTATGTAACTTCACAAGGTAAGTAGATCTACATTGTGTAACGTATTACCCAACACTTTGCGTTTTTTTACCAGATATCTTGGTTATACTGGTTTGCATACGAAGAAAGGTCGAGTCGTGACGGGAGGACTATAACGTCTACAGCACGTGTAGCAACAATCACTCGTGTGCCACGTGTTACAAAGTCGGTGCACGTGACAGTCATCACAAACGGTACTACAGGACAGGGATTTGTGCGTGATTTATCTGCGCTCGTATACTATTTGGGTTACCAGCAGCTTTACCAGCAGTACTGCCAACATTAACAGTACAACGGAGCTCTTCATGTTGGTCGGATGTCAGTTAGTGTCGGATACTTGTCGCCAAATTCTTATTCTTCTTCTTCTATGGCGTCAGATTTCGAAGTAGAACCTTAGCCTCCATAATCATCCGCCTCCATTTTTCCCTGTTATTGGCGATTGATGTTCATCGTTTTATTTTAAGTAAATTATCACCATCCCCCGCCACTGCGTCAATCCAGCGTGTCTTGGGTCTTCCGACAGGCCTTCTACACCCGATCTGACTAAACAGTACCTTCCCAGGTATTCGGTTTTTTTCCATCCTAATAATGTGTCCTGGCCATTGTAATCTATCCAGTCGTATGGTGGTGGCAAAATAATTGTCTTTATAAAGCTTGTATAGCTCCTCACTATGACGCATTCTCCATATCCTGTTTGCTTGGATTGGTCTATATATTCTCCACAAAATTCTCCTTTCATATGTATTGACTATGTTAACGGCTTGTTAGTTCAGAGTCCAAGTCTCGCTGCCATATGTTATCACCGGTCTAATTATAACTTTTTTATATAATGTGACTTTGGACTGATGGTGGATATTCCTTGTCTTGAATATAGATGTCAACGAAGCATATGTTCTATTTGCGGCCTGTATCCTTTTCCTTATTTCATTTATTTCTTCATTGTTTTCTGCCATCCAACATCCCAAATATTCAAACTGATTCACTATTTCCAGCTTTGGTAGTCCAATTTCAAACTGTTCAGGTCCCATTTTTTTATGATATTTGAGAGGACCAATTGGACCTCTCTGGCGGTTCTGGAGCAAGCTCCCTTCAGCCGTGTGGGTATGGTTGAGTGGGTAGGATTCGCAGGCCAGCGGTGACCGGTCGATGAGAAGGTGGTGGTACCAGCGTAGAGAGGATGTTAGTGTTATAGTGTGAGTAGTCTCTAGGAGAGGGTGTGGCGGGTATTTAGTGCCAAACTTATAGATTAGTTAGCCAGGGTCGTGCAGCTAGTGACGCTAAAGATGGAAAGAAGCGTCGTAGGGGCGTCATGGGAGCGGTGGGGGAGAGGTTTTTAGGTTTTAAGATTGGAGTATTTATTAACGGGAGAGGGTGTTTTATTTTTATTTTTATTTATTATCTGTATTCACCTTGAGGTAGTTCTTGTAGTAGGATGATGCGGAAGAGTTGGGTCCCCAATTTCTACCGCCTTATATATATCCGGTTAAGATCCATTAAAGGTGGTCAAGTCAGACTTTAAAACACACCACCATGTTATATGCGGAACATTTCTATGACGTTAGATAAACGTTGACCAGTAACAGCTGATAACATTAACATTAAAGAGTTGTTTAATTAGTAAAGCGTGACTCCAACCGACCAGACCACCTGACAATTCAACAACCAAGAAATTGTTCACTGCAGATGATGCAATAAGGTTCTCAGTTGGATACAACAAAATTTAATTATTTTATTTTTACGTTCATTTATACAATATCTTCATACATAAAAATTAGCATAAATGTTCACAGAATACATGGTATGAACAGAACTAGTCTCTTGATTAGTCCTCTGTAAGAGTATATACTGTTACTGTTACGTAATGCAGAAAAAGTGTTACGCCATTACGGGACGTTATGGTACATTGGAGAACGTTGTTGTACATATTCCCGCAGCTGTAATGCGTACGTGACGCTTCCCACGCGAGGGAGTGTTACGTAAGCGAAACAATCTCGTACGTTCGATAGCGTTGTTTGAGAAGTTTCTCAGTTAACCCAACGGTTCGAGTGTCCTCTAGAATTTTCGACATCTTGTTTATGTCACGTATTATGGAACCCTGCAGACTATAAATAGCCCATACCTACTGCTTACTTACAGTTATTGTCGGGCGATTACTATGAGCTTTCAAGTGGTTATTAGTGAAAAGTAATTATCGTGGCGAAGTGTTATGTGTTTTTATAATTGTGCGGGACGTTTGTAACACAATTGTGTTTTTATATTAGTTGAGATTTTTTACTGCGTGAAAACAATTTTTGTTTGATTTGTTGTAAGAGATTATCTTGTTGGTTACAAACTGTTTAATTGTGATAATTAAAGCTGGTGATTATAGACGTAATTGGTGTCTTGTATTTTGTTTTCCACTTTACCATACGACGATCAGTAGACCGTCGGAACAATATGAATAACATATATATACAGTATATTTAGTGTTAAGTCTAAGTAAGTCCAGATTATCTAATAGATTTATGGCTAGAGAATTTTTGTGGTTTTCAAGCCGTTTTACATAGCATTCGCTGAACATCGCAATGGTCTCACTGACTGATGGCAGGTTCAGGTCGCTGTTTTTGATGCTGACCAACGACGGTGGGTTGGTTATGGCACGCAGCACCTTGGTCTGAAACTTTTTAATTATAGCGATGTTGGATTTAGACGCAGTTCCCCAAAGGTGAAAGCCGAATTTCCACACAGGCTTGAAGACAGCATTGTACACTAACAGCCTGTTTTGCATTGACAATAACGATTTTCTGCCTAGAAGCTTTTTTGTATGGAACAATAGTTTTCTTCCTCACAGGTTATCACTATTGCGTCCACTATTTGATGTACTTGTTGATGCTGTCTTCTGAATCCAACCTGTTGGTCAGGCATCAGATCCGTGTCTATCATGGTACTTTGTTAACCTCTTTGCCAGTAATTTTCCATGATTTTTTATAATATAGGTAAGAAACTTACATGTCGATTGGACGTCATCTCATCTGATAGTTTCCAAGTGTGGTTATGAGTATGACTTATATCACCTTCCACTAAGCAGAAAAATATTTCAATCGCAATGCATCGTTTAAGATTTGTGTAGCCATAACTGGTCCTTTCCAAGGAAGTTCTTTCATGATTTGACCTGTTAAGAGGTCGTAACCAGGCGCCTTTGTATGATTTACCTCTGTCTTGTTAATGCGTTGGACTTCTCTGGGAGTAACTGGCTGCACACAACCATTTTGTTGCTGCTGTGTATCAAGAAATTTGTAAGTTTCATTGTCAGTGTTTGTGTCAGTACCTGGGTATGGTTCAAATATGTCATACAAATCTTTAGCAAATCTTTCATCCTTTTCCCCATTTAAAATGTTAATTTTTCCCATCTGAAGTTAGCTGACATGTCATCACGATCATCATCATCTCTTCATGGGCAGGATTTCTACTGTTTCAGTCTTATGACTCCCCCCATTTTGGTACGGGTATGCCTATAGAGTTTCTTCCAATCGGATCATACTCATAAGCCAACTTCGGAAAGCGGGTATTTTTCCATTCTTTCTAGATGTTGTTTCCAGCAATTCATGTAATTCTGAGTATCAAGTTCTCGTCTAATGTACTCGTTTCGTATATAACCGAGTCGCGTATATCCCCTTACCGATCTCAACTAACTTATTTCGGCAGCCTGTAATTGGCACCAATCCGTCTTCCTTATAGTCCAGGTCTCGCATCCATACAGCAGTCAGTGTTGGTTCTGCAGTGTATAGAAGGATTCTATACACGTCTCTTCTAAAATGTCAATGTATAAACAAATTTTAAATATAAAAATCTGTCGTGAAACGCCGCAGTTGAATTTCTAAGGAAAAAATCACCCTTCCTGATCCCGCAGTTTAAGACGTTAACTGTACATGGAAAATAAATTTTAAAAAGTTCATTAACATTAACAAACATTACGATTCCCTTTTTATTGCTCTTGTCATTTCCTCCTGCCCCCAGGTTGTCGAATATTAACTATTTATGCATTTTCTCCGTCTCTACATACTTCTCACACTTCATCTACATTCATCTACTGATGAAACTCGTTTTCTAAAAGCTTCTTCAATCTTCTGTAATTATTTCTTGCTTGATCTTCCAGTTTTACGATCTATATGTCTTCCCGTTTCTAGCATGGTTTTGGACAATGCATTCTTGTCTATCCTGGTGATATATCCGTACGATTCTAATTTCCAGTTCTGTAATGTCAACATCATCACCTTCATATCACGGCATAGGCAAGAGGTGCTGCCTGTTCCGCCTTCAAAGTTCCTCCAGCCGTCTCTTCCTGGATCTACCCACACACCTGTTTCCTATAGGTTTATATTTCCGTAGCCTACTTGTTTAAACTCGTCTCGAATTCGAGGTTCCTTCCAAATTTTCTTTACACCGTTGTTTATAATCGTTTAGTCTTTCATTCTAAATGAAAATTGTAATTATTTCTTATGGCCTCATTCTTTATAAGGTCAAGTTTAGAACATATTTTAACTCCTCTTGAGAACGCCATTTCTGAGGCCTGTATTTTACTTTCTTATTTCTTGTTTGTTGTCCATAATTCACACCCATACGAAAAGACAGGGGCCAAAATAACTTTGTCATCATCATCATCATCATCATCATCATCACCTTCTAGGTTTAAACCAAGAATGCTTTGTTCCGCTCTAAAATAGACAAATATTATAGCTAGTCACTCCAGCGCTTCCTTGGACGTCCCACACCTCTCCGTCCCCTTAGCTAATAGTTCCATAGTGGTTTGGGGATGCGGCAGTCATCCATTCGGCAAAGATGTTCCCACCAATTCAGCCGATACTGGGCGATCCTGTCGAGTATACTCATGATATTCAGTTCCTGCCGTATATCTGTGTTTCTTTTATGATTATGGAGAATATACCTTGCCACGTGCCTGAGAAATCTCATTTCAGCCGCTTGAATGCGACTGGCCTGGCCTTTCGTTAAAGTCCAATTCTCAGACCCATAAAGAATTGTGGGAAGAGCCATCACCTTGTAGAATTCTAGGCGTGTTGTACAAAATGACTTTGTAAGTTAGAACTTTAATCTTACGTACTTTACGTACTACGTATTACGTGTTACGTACTTTGTTTATAAAAATAAACAGAATGTCCCGCAGACCGTCTGGAACTTACCTAACTTAACATCAAAACATAATTCGTATCATAGAAAATATCATTTCCTAAATATTTAAAATGGCTCACCAGTTCCACCATTTGATCATTAATCATGATTTTTGTACTCATTGGTTGCTTGCTTTGAAGTGACATTACTTTTTTTTTGTAGTAGACATTTTCATATTTTATTGTTTGCAAATCTGGTAAAGGTCAAAAACAGATTTTTGCAAATCAGACTCTGTATTTTGAAGTACAAGCAAGTCGTCAGCAAACAACAACACATTCTAATATCTGCCTCATGATAACTTAATACCATGGTTCACTAGATGTTTACACTTCCTTACCAGATCGTAAATATAAATGTTAAAAAGAGTAAGTGATATAATGCACCCTTGTCTAACACCTTGAGTGACAGATATTTGTTGATATATTCTACAGATATTTTAACTTCTATTCTTGTTCCTTTATATAGGTCTTGTATAGTTCTCATAAGTTGTTGTGTGTATACCGTTTTTATAATATTTGCCACAGCATATCTCTATCTATTCTATCAAAGGACTTCTTAAAGTTAACGAAAGCTGAATGCGTTTCTTTATTTAAATCACGATGCTTCTCAATGATCTGTTTTAAAGTAAATATTAAAATTTACGCAAACATTCTTTACACGTTTAAAAATGTACGCGTAAAACACTGTTTAAAAATATTTACTTCTGAAAATTCTACAGAAGTGTACAAACTTAGAATAGATGACACTGTCATAAATGTACCTGAAGAAAAAAAATTTTTTCTTAATTTCACTCAGTCAGTGGATATTAGTTATGCACTGTTTTGACAGGATTCCTTTATTAATTGAACGGCCGTTATATCATACATAAGAGACTTGACGTAATATAACATTTTTCACTCAGTTCCATGAAAACTAATAATCTTTAAAATCGTTCGTTAATTTAACGGATGACATTTGTTTTGATAACTAACATTAAAAGGGGCGCCAATTAAACTAAAAATTTTATTAGTCGCTTCTTGATTATATGTTTCTGTCAAAATTCATTCGTTTATTTTAAACAATATGTAAGGAAGTGAATTTTCGTGGGTTCCTATGACCACAAATTTAGTTTAATCTGAATAAGTTGGTTTTGAAGTGTTTGCCAAAGCAGTAGAATAACATATGTACTACAATTTATAACAAAAACAATTTATGTGTATATAAACATTTATTTCAGAATGGATACACAAAGTTCCACAGAGTAATCCTTATTCCATTGTACTTCACGTACACAATCGTCTTGAGGGCGCATCTTGAGGGTAAAATCTTGTTATTATGGCACGAGATAACCAATTAGTCTGGTTCAATTTTCAAATTATTACCTCCTCCTGTAACATGTTTAATAACGAGGTATCAGAATAAATTTCACTAGGAAATTTCTGCAACCTTATGTATCTGTTAAGTTGTAAGCGGTTAGTGGTTTGCACAGACCACAGTCTAGATCAGTGAATTGAACATAAAAAATAAACTTCTAGAAAGAAAATCGTCATTTTCAAGAATGATTACACAAACCACAAACTGGGAGGAGGCGAAATGGAGTGATGATGCGTTGTGGATGAACACCTATTTACATAATATAAGACTAATATAAGACTAATCTGAAGACTATTTTATTCAGGACTAATAATAAGTTACTGGATATTCTCAAACCGATAAAACACACGCCTCCAGAAGAAAAAACTGGCATACATAAGTTAACATGCAATGATTGCGAGTGCTTCTACATTGGACAGACTGGAAGAGGTTTCCTTAAACGATTTCGAGAACATTTACCTAAGAAAATAAGAAACATTGACAACATCAAATCAAATTACGCCCGACACCTGACTTCACACAATCATAATTACACAGATTTTAGTTTCAATTTAATACAGTTACATGTGTGTAAGAAGGACCGTTTCATGAATGCCTTGGAGGAATTTGAAATTTACAGTGCATATGCAAACCCAAGGAGTCGCGATATCGTGTTAAATGACCACCTGAACTTTGTATCCAACCGATTGTACGATACCGCCTTGAGTCTGCTCGCTGGGACTACGATAAGGTAGCAACCGCTCAGTGGCAGAATGAACTTGAACGGGTGCGCACCCGTGTTCACATGCAAATTTTGACATTTTTTACTACTTAACGATCTCGCAAGAGTGACAGTTTTATCTTTTTTAATATCTGATGATGGAGCATAAGCTCTGAAACACGTAATAGACGAAGTTACAAGAAATCACACGGCGGATAATTTAAGGTAAATAATTTATTAATAATATAAGAACTTATGAAGAGAGTTCTCGAAGCTTCTCTCACTCTAACTCTAGCACTTAACCTACCAGAGGTGCCTCTGTTAAGCCGAGTAATCCAGTGGAAGGTTGGGTAACCAATCCCAGCGGGAAAGTGGGTGGCGAGCTAATTGGTGCTGGGGGCTGAGGATCAGTCATTTAAAGCAATGGATAAAACTTCTTTGGAAATTTATACCCCAGGTGGCAGACCAAGAACTCTGAAAAATCCACCCTCTACGGAGGCCGGCGCCATGGATTCAGGTGGGGGGGGGGGCAACTGTTGCTTGGGAATGATCCTTTTAAGAGAAGTTCCAAAGTATTACGATCTCTTTGAACAAGTGGTTCACAAAGAAGTTCAAGTGAAAGAAGCTCTTTTAATTTAGAGGAAGAAAATAAGGAACTCAGGAAAAGGCTGAGTGAAGTAGAGCTTCTAATCGAAAGTTAAAGAAAGAAGTACTTGATCTCAAATCGAAAAATAAAGCACTAAAAACCGTCCATTTATCAAAGGAGGCTGAAAAATCCAAAAAGACAATCGAGAAGAAGGTACAACAAGAGAAAGAACACAGAGTTGACAATGTCCAAGAATACTATGGAGATGTAGAAGAATTCGCTAAGGAAACAAAATGGATTAGAGCAAAGAATGTAACCAGGAGAATAAAAAAGAGAAAAGCTGAGTGGTCTCCAGAAATTGAAAAAACTGATGACACATTACCTATTAAAAAAGTAGAACTGAAGAAGTTTAAAGTACCAAGAGAAAAGCAACCTCCACCAATTAATATAGTTGGCATTGAAGACTATGCAACAGTAAGGCCACTATTGAACACAAACAAAGAAAAAATAACCAAAATTTTTTCCCTCAATAATAATGTGTGGAAAATTAACACTCAAGACTCAGATGTTTATAGATCTCTAGCTACAAAATTGAATCAATAAGGACATCAATGGTACACATATGAAGACAAAAAAGACAAAACCATCAAGGTAATGGCTAGAGGGCTTCACCCTACCTGTAGTAAAGAATAAATATTAGAATAGTTACAGCAGAAAGCAAAATTGAAAATAGTTGATGCTGTCAACATTATTAAAAAAGAAAGGAAATTGGATAAAGATGGAAAACAAATAATTTGCAAGAGTGAGCTCCCTCTATTCAGGCTCACGTTTGACAATAAAGATGATGTGGAAAACATTTATAACTTTAAGTCTGTCCTAACATATGAGTGTCAAAATTTAACCCTTAAGAAAAGCTACAAACCTGATACCAGAATGTACACAGATCAGAGGGCTGTGCGAGGCGAAGGGTATGCCCGTCGCCCGCTCGTGTACTACGTTCCGAGCTTCAATAGAGCTCCTGCCGTAGGGACGACTGATAGTTCTGGATTTGTGTGTGGCCTGCTACCGGCCACGGGAGTTCAATTAATTAATTAATTGAGGGTGAGTGTTCGCCGAGGCCGGGTCCAAGATTCTCCTGGCACAGATTGGTAGCGACCGAGGGCGCTAAAGAGATGGTTGCCCTGGAATCGGGCGAAGCGACGATAGAATTTGCGGGACAGTGTCCGTATAGTGGCGTCCAGGGAACGGACACGCAGAGAGTCACGGATCGATTTGTTTGATGTCAGATAATGGGCTTTGCATGCCCAGCGCAATCCTCGGTCAAGGAGAGACTGAAGCTTTCGCTTGTGGACCACAATGTAAAAATTGGCAAGGTTTCAACCATACAACCAAGTACTGCCACAGAGAACCTAGATGTGTAAAATGTACAGGGAAGCACGCTACAATCCAGTGTAAAATAAATAAAGATACTCCACCAAAATGTGTAAACTGTGGAGGCCAACATCCAGCAAACTATCGAGGGTGTGAGGTAGCTATGGGATTAAAAAATATTCGGAACAGAACCAGTGGATTTCAACAAAGATATAGAAAACAAGTGAAAAAAGTATGGAGCTAACGCACGTGGTACAAAAACCTAAGGAATGTAAAGAAACTGGAAGCAGAACATTCTCTCAAGTTGTCCAGTCTAGACCAGTTAAGGAGAAGGAAATAGAGAAAAGTAATGTATTAGAAAAAATATTAAGAAGGCTAGAAGCTATAGAAAAGCGTCTAGACTCTAATGATAAGAAATTTGAAGATGTATACATGAACCTTGTAGATGTAAATAGTTATATTAGGTAATATGAGTAAAACTCTTAGAAAAGCAACTTGGAATGCAAATGGATTGCAACAACATATTCGAGACCTAGAAACATTTTTGAATTCAGAAAAAATTGATATTTGCTTAATATCTGAAAGTAATTCCACAAAGACATTATATGTTAAGGTACATGGTTATCTCTACGATTCTGCTGTCCACCCAGCAGATAGAGCAAGAGGAGGATCAGCAATATTGGTAAAAGAGAACCTTCAACATTATAAAATTCTCAAAATAGAGGAAGAATATTTGCAAGTTACAGCCATTAGGATTCAAGGTAACAGGTACAAAGAATACAGTGTTTGTGCAATCTACTGTCCACCAAGATATAAGTTGAAGCGAGAAGAGTTTATACAACTGTTTAAAACTTTAGGTGGAAACGTCATTATTAGAGGAGATTTTAACACCAAACACTTGTACTGGGGATCAAGAGTAATTAATCCGAAAGGAAAAGAATTACTGGCAGCAGGAAAAACACTAGGGTGTTACTTTCACTCCGGAGGTAAACCTACATACTCGCCTGCATACACAAACAAACTACCTGATATTGTTGATTTTTTTGTGACAAAAGGGATTTCTGAAAATTATATTCATGTAGAAAATGATGAGCGGCTTTCCTCAGGCCTGACACCGGTTATAATGACAATTAATGAATGTATAATTACAAACAAGGCATCAGTCCCAAAATTAACAACTGGTAAAACTGACTGGTACTTGTTCAGTAGCCTAGTAGAAAAAACACGAACCTGCATGTACCTATTAAAGATCCAGTACAATTTAAAAGAGGAGCTTGAGAGATTTACTGAAATTATTCAATATGTTGCTTGTGATAGTACTCCTATTAGTTATAAAAAAGGTAATAAATAAATTAATTATCCAGTTGAAATAAGAGAGCTGATTAAGGAAAAAGGGAGGCACGTAAAGATTGTCAGAGAAATCGAGCATGGGATAACAAAAAATTTTAAATAAATTATTTATTAAAATAAAATCATTCATAAAATAATTCAAGAATAAATCAATTAATAGGTAGAAAATTTATCTGCCCAAAAAGCACAGATTATTCTCTTTGGAAAGCAGCAAAACGAATCAAAAGACGTAAAATGCAAGTTCCTCTAATAAGAAAAGATGACGGACCTTGGGCTAGAAATGCTAAGCAAAAACAGAATTCTTCGCGGCGTACCTAGAGGAAACGTTGCAGCTTCTCCCTAGACAAACAACTGAAGAGAATATTTACCCTCCCAAAAAATATTTACACAAACGTGAAGATCTCCTGTGACCCTTCTGGAATTAAAAAATGAAATTAGAAGTAACATAAATTCAAAAAAAGCACCAGGTTACTATTTGATTACTGGCCAAATAGTAAAAGCTCTACCTGAAAAAGGACTTAGGAAGTTATTGTACTTAATTAACGCATCATTAAGGTTGAAGTATGTTTCTTTACAGTGGAAAGTGGCTGAAGTTATTATGATATTAAAACTAGATAAACCACCAAATGATAGGAAGTCATATAGACCAAATTATTTTCTTCCAATAATTTCAAAATTGATTGAGAAACTGTTACTATTATTGAGAAGACTTAGGCCTAAGCCTATTATTGAAGGTAGTAATCTTATCCCTGATCATCAATTCGGCTTTAGACAGAGGCAATCAAAGATAGACCAAGTACACAGGATTACGAGTATATTAGAAAATGCACTTGAGAATAAAAAATTATGCGGAAGTATCTTTTGGATGTAGCACAAGCATTTGATAAGGTATGGTATGAAGGTCTGGAGTAGAAATTACAAAGAGACCTACCGAAACAATATTACAAAATACTCAAATCATACATAACTGACAGACATTTTCGAGTGAAATATGAAGGAGAATATTCTGATCTGAAGAAAAAAACACCTGGAATTCCCCAGGGTAGTTTTGGAACCGGTCTTGTATTTGTTATATACAAGGGACCTTCCTACTGTAGAAGATGCAACCATTGCCACCTTTGCAGGTGATACTGCAATTCTAGCGACTGGAAATAAAATTGAAGAAGCTGTATTGAAACTTCAAAGAGCCTCTGATGCTGTGACCAAATGGACCAAAATATGACGCATTAGATTAAATGAGATAAAGTCGATCAATGTAAATTTTTTAAATCTAAAGATTGGTCATCGGATACCAGTTATAATTAATTTATTACCAATCCCTTATGCTAATACATCTAAATATTTAGGAATAACATTAGACGCAAATCTTAAATAGAAGGAGCACGTCAAAAAGAAAAAGCAGGAGTTGAATCTGAAGTTCAGGAAAACGTATTGCCTCTTGGAAAGACAATCCCAGCTGTCAATAAATTGCTGTTGTATAAGCAAGTGCTAAAGCCTATCTGGACCTATGGAATACAGTTCTGGGGCTGTGCAAAGAAATCACACATAAATATAATTCAAACATTTCAAAACAAGGTGCTTCGGTGCATTGGTGATGCACCATGGTATGTAAGAAACGACAACTTACACAGGGATTTAAAAATTGAACATGTAATTGAGGAAATAAAAAAAGGAAGCAGTGAAGCATGGGCAACGCGTCTTGCAGCATGTACACCCTGGGATACGGCGACTGATGGATATAAGTAATGCAACTAGAAGGTTGAGGCGAACTAAACCACTGGATTTGAAGGATATTAGTTAAATGAAGGTTACAACCAATGGGTTATATCTCTTGATTAGTGTCTTTAATTATGAAATGTAAATTACAAAATGGATAGTACTCAGATGTAATGAAAATTAATAAATAAATAAATAAAACTGGGAAATTGTTTGTCCCGGTCCCAAACAGATAGATTAGTGTTGCTCACTCCAACGATTCTTCAGGCGCTCCACACCTCTCCGTCCTTTCGGTTTATAATTAAATAATTGTTTAGGCATGCAGCAGCCATGCCTTCGGTTCAGATGTCCAAATATTTTAAATTGTATCGAGCAATCCTTTCGAGTACGCTCATCACATTTAGTTCAGATCGTTGTGTTTCCGTTAATAATACAAACTATTGTGACAGCTGTTAGTTGATGGCTGAGACGTAGAACGTGACACTGGACAAATATACTGGATTATCCAGTATATTATGGGACGAATACGGGAACAAAATTAGGTATGACACATACATACTAAATCGAATAAAGGGAAAGAATTCATTTTAAACACGAAATTTAGCAACAGTGACCCGACAGATTGTTTAAAAGTTACTTTAATATTTCCGCTGATGTGTAATAAAATTTACAATTATCTTGGTAGTATAGCCATGGTAACTAACGGTATCTAACGGGCTGTTAGTAAAACTGTCGTTGCAGACTTCATTTACAGTTAACAAACTCTTTCGAGACGTTCGGCAAACGGAGCGTCTGTCATTTAGTCACCAAACGAGTGCCGCTCATTTTTTTAGACAATTATAAAAAAAGTATTTTGTTTAAGGGTCGGCGAAGGTAATACTCAATCAATAGAATGTAGAAGAGCGTACCGGTAATAATACCCCGTTTTCAATTTAACCTGAACACTTGGTAAAACGTTTGTGTCGTCAACAAGCAAATTAGTAAGATAAGTGATCATCTAATTTGCAGGCAAGGATCTAATTTTCACGATGAAAGTATAATGTAGAGGTGGGCCGAATACACCTATAACAGGTAATTTGGAACGATATTTTTGCCAAACGGATATAACAGTAACTGAAAAGTTGAAATACCTGTTCCTATTACTCACGACCTTGCGGTTTCCCTCCACGCAACTAACGAGTAAATAAGTACTACAAGTATTAGGAGTATTACCTGTACACGAGTACGAAGCCAGTTTTTCGTGATGAATAATTCATTCTGCGCATGTGCCGATTGCCATTCAAGTACGAAACGAAGCAAAACAGCGAGGTTTAGAATATCTATATGCCAAAGAGAAAGAGATGAACCTGTTTTTAATAAACGGAAAAAGTTTGTACTGATATTACTTTTATTCTCGTGTGTTATGCAGATATATAATACAGATTATAATAACAAATTTAATATTTATTATACTAGTCGCCAACTCGGTAAATTTTAAAAAAACGAATTTTATTGTGTTGTAACCTACAGAGTGGCTGATAGGCAATATGGTACTTTTTGTTGATGTGATTTCGGAGATTATTTTAACTTCACTCCACATCTAACGTAACTTTTTTTGACATTATTTGTTGTCCTATTACGTGCACACTAATTTTCATTGCCTGAGTACCACAACAGATTTGTCTAACCAAAATGGAATAAAAAATTTAATATTAAATCTATGTTAGTTTTTTACTCCAATTGAAAACTTAAATTACCATTTCCAAAGGGAGATAAGCAATAAATTCCCGTGTTTCTTATATTCTTAAACAGAGTAAGAAAACGGAGTTTTACCCTTTTAGTTGGTTAATTAATTTCAGTTATTTATTTATATTGGTTTAAGTTTGGTTTCGATGCGATTGTAATATTATGAAGCCATCGGTTTAATAGATTTCCTAATTAAAGTTAATATTTTTTACTGTCCACTGGTTATTGTGGTTCTTAGTTTAATGAGACGTTGAGTTTTTATTCACTTGTAGAGACGATTCGGCTAAGTAGATGCTCACTGAAAGCATAGTTAGTTCATGATGAAAGTACTAACTTGGTGTGTTGCCCTGGATCTCATGTAGAATATATAAGCTTAGCTAAACACAAGATTAATTTTAAAATCCTCTTGTTGGCGCTATAAGTGGTGCCAACAGTCGCACGCGGCCCACAGAGCCTCTAAATGTCTAGTCTAGTGAAATAATGGTCTCAACTCTAATCATTTAGTGGAAATATAATTTATTTCTTACTAATACTCATTAATTTGGTTCTTTAAATAATTACCACAAGAATGTCGAACTTCATAAGTAATTACATTTATAAAATTTTTCTTTTAATCTCAGGGTGGTCAATCTGATTTCGTGGCCATGATGTACCGTTTTGTATTAGGTTAAATTATTTGAAATAAACATGAGTTATTTGAGTCTGCAGGATACTAAACTAGATGATTGCACTTCTATTATCAGATAATATCAGTTCAATTCAACTAAAAGAATAATGATTAATAACAAATAAAATTCAAGTGCACAAACATTTACAAGTTCTTTTACTGTGAAAAAACGAACCTCTTAAACACTAGATTGGATAACCTTCTGCAGATAACTTATTTACTTTCGCAAACATGGTTGGCAATTAAGAAAAGGTTTGAAAAATAGAACAAATTAAAATTTCAATAAGGCCTAGCGTCCTTCTAATATCAGCGAAAATCATCTTATAAAATAGGGTTAATAATGTTCACTGATTCATATTACTATGAAAATTATTAATTATAAACTTCACAAGGTTTAATGCCATTCAATGTTCAGTTTAAATTGTCTTAAAGCTATACATGGTAATATTACCGTTCAATTTATAAATTCCTTAGGACTAATTCAAAGTCACTATACTCCCTTTTATATTTTATATTCCCACGATTGCAAGGGATTGTACACTTTGCAATCGAGTCGCACTGACACTCGATTGATTTACTAGGTTAATAAAAACCTTTAACACCTTTGAAAAAATTGGGTTAGGTTGGTCCCAACATGACGTTTGATACGCGCAGAGATTAAGTAAACTTTTTCTCTTCTGGCGTCTGGAGCTCTCGTCTCGTCGCCTTCATCGGCAGTACAATAATAATGCTTAGCGTGGCGTCGGTTTTGGGCCAAGCCGCGCTATAACTATTTTGATTGTTGGAATGATCGACTACATTCCATCGAACGTGCCTCCCCCATTATAAAATTCTTTAATTTTCTAAAAGAGCTCCTGACTTTGGGTTGGAGAGTATGAAAATGACGCTTAGTATTTTATCCAAATTGATACAAATATTTTTAAACTTGTAATGACCAAAAATTTTAAATTCTGAAATTCTGATCAAAAGTACGTTACAACCAGCCAAGACACCCCAACACGGGCCAGAACAATAAATAAAGAAGCAATTTAACGAAGTGTTAACTAGACGTTCGCCAGGGACAGTGATATACACTAGACACAACATTACAATAGAAAGCAGGTTCGCCTGTGACAGACTCGTCTCAACCGAGATTTACAGCCCACAACAAACAGACAATGAGACTTGGCACAGTGGCATAGTACGGAGAAATTGTAATGAGCACACGCTGCAAGGTTAATTTGAAGCGTGCCAGCAGTAAAAAAGGGATGTAGTCACAATTGTACTCACCCTGTATGAGAACAAACAACGTCTATCTAATGAATAGAACTGAGTGCGCGCACGCACAGCGGGAGGACATCTTACTGGTGACAACTGATATTTACGACAAGGAAGAGGAGTGCCGTCTTGGAAGCGACGACACTCTGTGTCCTAGTAACTGACGAGAAAAGGGGCATGGATAGACAGACAATAACAAAATGCGACGTATTGTTCGCGTGAGAACAGCAGCGGACTTCCAGAGTACGCTTAGACAAAAGCTTGATCGACAGGCGCGGAATTGCTCCACATTCCAGGAAACGGTACGGAGGCCCTCGTCGTGTACTTGTGGGGAGAGCTTACAACCAACCACAGTCCGGCATCTTCCCAGAGAAAAGGTTAAGATGACCGTCGTCACGATAGCAACGGGAACAACGAATCAGAAGTAGAGAACCATAGTTCTGCATAAGGGTAGGAGTTCATCTGACCTATCGGGGTTGACCAAAGGCGTGTTTGCCAGGGAATTGCATTGTGGTAAATGATGCTTAATAAAAACTGTTTACAGAGCACGCGTGAAGTCAGTCTTCATAAACTTTTCGATCATATACTTTATCTTTGAACAGTCTACATAAAAGTTTCAATCTTATTCTTTTCTCAAGTAAAAGTTCTCAGCTTTAATACATCACAGTTAACATACGTGTAGCGGTTTGGCGTTGAAACTCAGTTACGCGGTACTCTAATCAGTGACTTAACATTTCTACAGTGACAGTTATGCAGTAATAGTGTATCCACAGTGACTCAATCACACAATATTCATCAGTGATTAATAACTTTCAAGTACACTATCTTACTCAGCTATCGCTTATTAAGAACCAAGCTATTCAGTCACAGTTTCATTTAATAACAGAACTTTCATTAATACTTTACCGAACAGCGAAAACGTAACGTTGTACAGTGCGAAGTGTACAAGACCGATTGAAACAATACACCACGTTATCGAAACACGATATATTAACATATACAAGAAGAAGTTCGATAATAGACAGTCATATATATATATATACACACTAGTTAACAATGAACGTACTCACACAACACATGACTTCATAGACTCTGATAGGACGGCAGACATCAATGAACACATACACCGCGAGTGAATCTGATCCGCGTGTGTTGAGTGATAGTGACACCGAAGCGACGCGACCTCATACGTATGGATTATCTGGAGGAAGGAGTTACACCGATGGAAATATTGGATAGTCATTTTTACAAGTAATTCTTTATGTTATTCTTGTCATAAGAACTCTACTGTCCTGTCTCTTTCAAAGAAAACACCCTTTGAGAATTCATATTAATTATCATGGAAAATTTAAATAAAGCTATTCATCTGAGGCAAGAAATGAACGCATTAGTATAAGATTTATATGTTGTTTATCTATGTTTATATATGTTGATTGGTTATATATGTATGTGTATGTTTTCAGCGAACGACGTAGAGGATTTATATTGTAATTTGATTCATATATATGTGTTCTTTTATGGATGTATTTTCAGGACATCATTTATATTATATACGTTGAAGTTTCATTACTTGAATGATGTTAATAAATAAGTGTTTATTTTCATTCAGTATTTATGCGTTCATCATTGTTAATCTTTCCTCATAACAGACATTAACGTCACTTGAATAAATTATAGTAAATTTAATATTTATACAACAATTTAGAGTCTCATTACAGTAATTATACTAACTATCAAATAACTAAATAATCACTAAATTCAAGTAATTTAGTATAACTAACCTAATTGGGTGATTACATGGTTAAACTTCACAAATTAGTATAATTACACATTGCATTCATTACAATTACAAAATTATTAATTATGCAAATATCAATTACACCCCACTAATGATTGTACTTGGCGCTCCAAGATCGTGGGGCACGGCAATCACAATTACATATTTAATTGCCAATTCCATTTATATACATTAATTATCGTAAACTCAATTAACTTTCTTATGGTAATTGTGATCTCTAATCTAACCATGTCAATCGTTTGGAATTGTCTTTTTGGATAGTTAAATACCCCAGAAGACATAGTTCTGTTTATGTTTGGCCAAGATCACTGTTATCACTTAGGTCTGTTACAATATTTCTTATTAAACTCTATCTTATATTTATTTTATTTACAATCTGATTTCGGTAGTACTTGTTTCCATTAATATACAGTCTATTTCTGTTACTGGGTTATATTATAATCCCTTAAAGGTGAAGACAATACTAATGACATAGATTTAAATATTTTTGTTTAATGGTTGTACCTTTTGATTGGGTTACATTACACACATAATCATAAACACTCAGTACAACTTCTGGTCACTTTAGTTTGGATTTCTATACATTTATTCTCTGGAATTTTAATTTTTTAATTCACCTATAGGCACTATATGGTGTTACATATCTTACCTTCACTCTCTTTTATATACTTAATTTTGGAGTCATCATCCTTCAAAAATACTCACAATGATTATTCTAAAGTTTTACAATCTTTGATTGATAATAGGATATACCACTTTTCTGATAATTCAGTAAAAGTTTCGCATCCAGTCTCATAAGTTCTCAAATCTCATTATCCAGTCTAAATTACATTATCGTGACAGATTTCTGGGCTAATTACAATTGAGTCACATAATATCAGTTACTTCGAAAATTACTGGTTCTATTAGATGCACTTTTGTTATTCTTTCTGATACACAGTTAATTTACATTTAGACTATTTATATTTCACTCTCCTGACCATTATTTATTATCATTCATTTATATTAGAGTTTTTGTCAGTCAAGTCATCTCAGTTAGTTTGTCAATGTTTCATTGTTATTAACTGTTCTTTACTCTGGGCTTCTTTTGTTATCACTCATTCATCTTGTATTGATTTTCATCTCGCATTCCTCATTCCGTCGGAAACAGCGGATAGTCAATGATCTTAAGACACTCTACACATTGTCCCCGTGATCCATTTTGAGTGTACAATCATCCAATGTTTTCCTTACGGCATAAGCAACACAATTAGTCCAGGTGACTATTTATATTGTTACGACGGTCTAACTCATCGTCGTATGGTGCAGTGGAAACCAAAATACAACACACCAATTACGCCACTAATAACCAGCTTTAATTATCACAATTAAACAGTTTGTAATAAACAAAATAGTCTCTTAAAATATTTCTGTGTGAACTTAAAATAGTCTCTTAAATAGTTCACACGCAATAAAAATGTCTACTAATATAAAACACAATTGTATTACAATTGTCCCGCACGATTATAAAACACATAACACTTCGCCATAATACTTCGAACCGCACTTTGTAAATCGCCACTCAAACACACGACAATAACTCCTGCTAAACGCAGCTCAAACTAGAACTGAGCGTCTCTGAGTAATTGTATTTATACCCCGCCGAAAATCCATAAACATCCATACTACGCTTTAAAATTGCTACTAGAACATACCAGAACGTAATTGGTTGCGGCCTTGCACACAATGTGCGCGGCCGCGCGACTTCTGGGACAGTCTAGCTAACGCGTTGAGAATCACCTACGCACACACATTACAGCCAGATTCCACTAGAACATTTGAGAAACACGTTGATTGTTCTGTAATGTAGTAATGCTATCCAGTATATTATAGTATATTACGGGAGCAAAATTAGAATATAATACATACAGACTAAAACAAATAAAAGGAAAATATTCATTTTAATCGCGATTTTTAGTTTCAGTGACCCGACAGATAGTTTAAAGTTACTATAACATTTCGGCTGATGTGTAATAAAATTGACAATTACGTTTTTAGTAGAGCCATGGTAACTAACGGTTTCTAACGGGCCATTAGTAAATCTGTCGTTGAAGACTTCATTTACAGTTAACAAACTCTTTCGAAACGTTCGGGAAACGGAGCGTCTGTCATTTAGTCACCAAACGAGTGCCGGTAATTTTTGTAGACAATTAAATAAAACATATTTTGTTTAAGGGTCGGCGAAGATACTACTCATTCAATAGAATGTAGAAGAGCGTACCCTTAATAATAAGCTGTTTTCATTTAACCTGATCACTTGGTATAACCTTTGTGTTGCCATCAAGCACGTTAGTAAGATAAGTGAACATCTAATTTGTAGACGAGGTAATTTTCGGGATCAAAGTATAGGTGGGCCGATATACCTATAAGAGGTATTTTGGAACGATTTTTTTGTCGAACGGATATAACAGTAACTGAAAAGTTGAAATACATCTTTCTATTACTTACGACCTTGCGGTTTCCCTCCACGCAACTAACGAGTATACAAGTACTAAAATCATTAGGAGTATTACCAGTACACGAGTACAAAGGTACTTTCTGGTGCTGGATACTTCATTCTGCGCAAGTGGCGATTGCTATACAAGTAGGAAACGAAGCAAAACAGCGAGGTTCAGAATATCTCTTTGTTTAAGAGAAAGAGACGAAGCGGATTTTAACAAACGAAACAAGTTTAAATTGATATGTTAAACTTATACTCGTGTGTTATGCAGATATATATTACAGATTATAATAACAAATTGTGTATTTATTATACTAGTCACCAACTCGGTAAATTTTGAGAAAGCGAATTTTATTGTGTTATAACCTACGGCGTGGATGATAGGTCGTATGGTACTTTTGTTGATGTGATTTCGGAGATTATTTTAATTTCACTGTACAACTGATGTAACTTTTTTGACATTATTTGTTGTCCTATTACGTGCACTTTAATTTTCATTGCCTCAGTGCCACAACAGATTTGTCTAACCAAAATAGAATCAATCATTTAATAATAAATCTACGTCAGATTTTTACTCCGTGTGTAAATTTTAATTAGCATTTCTAAAGGGAGATAAGCCAATAAATTCTCTTGTTTCTTATTTTTATAAACAGTGACAGATTAATAAAGACACAGTGTAAGGTAACACTGTTAATACTTTTAGTTTCAATTTATTTCTTATAACAAATTATATAATACAGGTATATGTACATATTAACACCTATTTGTACATGTTATTTTTTTGAACGATATCGCTGTACTTGTTTTTTTCAAATATTAGGTTACAACACCTGTAGTATAATATTGCAGTCCAATAACACGATCGATTTCATATACGATTGGTAGCTGCCTCGCATACACGAGACAGCTTTGCAAAAATTAAAACAGTTGTTTGGGCTACAGGGTATGCCATGCACATGATTGCCGTACGGTGAGGGTCATTTATACGATTGTCGATTAACGGGCCGCGAGTGTGTTCACATGTCTCTGCTTTTGTTAAGTAAATGTAAACAGTTATGTATTATTTTTTTTCTTTAAACCTCGTGTCTCAATAGCTTTGCAAGAACAACCTATACTACTCGTTGTTTACGTGCAAATATTTTGAAATTTCTACCAAAACCTGACAGTTTTCGTTTATCACGAGCTACTACTGCACGGTGTGTGTTGCGTTAGTTCGCCAGTCTCCCGTAACGTGGCGTTGACGTGACTCGTTTCTGTGAGACTAACCGCTAGCGCGGTGAAGCGGTGGATGCTGTAAAGTATAGCAGAATTAATGTAGTCGAATTCGACCATTTGTGTGGCAACTAATGCAATAAAGGCATTTATGGCTTTAAAAGTACGCATTGTAAGAATTATCAAGCGTCCGTTTTAGTCCGTATATTCCAGAATATATGACGGTGTCCGGACTTATGGGGAGGATAACAAATATCCTTGATATTTACTCATAATGGAATTTCATAACCACCGTTTGGACAGGCGTTCGCTAAAATTTTAACAGCCCTAAAATCACACCAGGAACGTAACGGCCGATAATCTGTTGAATGAAGGTGTAAATGTAACGGGCTTTAAAATGGTTAGTTAACTTACCTGGATACTTTTCTGTTTTTAACCTAATTGGGATGATGTAATATAATATGCACTTATAGTTTATTGAAAATACACAAATTTTGTTAGCATACTTCTGTCAAGAACGTTTAGTATAAATATTAATTGATGACTCGTTGGGCAATTGGTGAAACATATTAATATAAAGGTTTAAAAAAAAAATACAAACCCAATAAACGTTGTGCAGATCATTGCTTACAACACAATAACTTCATAGATACAAAAAACATAACACTACTCTACAACATACAAAAAGGTAAAAAAATGGATTTGTTAGAAATTCTAGAAAATAAAAAAGCAATAAAAAATAAAAAACATTTAAAAATGAACAAACTGAATTCTGTGTATCCCCTTTATTAAAAGCTGTTATTTAGGTTAGTTAATTTTATATTTTTTATTCAGATTATATTTAGTTTTTACAGACACCTGACCTTCCCATAGCTCTTGCAACCCCCCTCCATCACACACCCTACACATTTTCCGATACACGCCCTAAACAGATGTTCACCACACTTACATCCTTTGTTTAGGTGTACACTCATCTCTTTGACAGTAGCTTAAGAAGTCGAAACAGCGGTCAGAGTTAAATAAAAACTGTGAAACGTAACAAGGGTTTATAAATTTTATGTAAAAACCTTTAGTATAAATGTTTATATACCACGAGATCTTTACACGCTCTAACGGTAATTGCAGTAAAGAACTGAAGAACAAATGTGATAAGAATTCAACGATTTTCAGGTCAACTAACCGCATATTTATATGAACAAATGCATTTATGGAATCAAAACTTTGAGAGTTTACACATTTTGAGAGTTATCATGCGTCAGCGTTTTGCTGTACAATTTAGAATACATCATGGTATCATAAATGCATTACACGATAAAAAATGTCTGGAGCTTTACTTAGACAGCGGATATTACTTATTTACTGTCACGTCAGGATTCCTTTATTAATTCAACAGCTGTTCAATCACACGTTAGAGACTTAACGAAAATTATCATTTGCACTTACAAAAAGCACGTGGAAAAGAAAAAGCAGAAGTTGAATTTAACGTTCAGCAAAATGTATTGGCTCTTGGAAAGACAATCCCAGCTGTCAATCCATAGTAAATTGCTGTTGTATAAGCAAGTGCTAAAGGCTATCTGGACATATTGGATACAACTGTGGGGTTGTGCAAAGAAATCAAACATAAATATAATTCAAACATTTAAAAACAAAGTGCTTCGGTGCATTGTAAGAAACGACAATTTACACAGGGATTTAAAAACATAATTCAAACATTTCAAAACAAGGTGCTTCGTTGTAATATAAGAAACGACAATTTACACAGGGATTTAAAAATTGAACTTGTAACTGAGGAAATAAAAAAACAGGCAGTGAAGCATGGACAATGCGTCTTGCAGCATGTACACCCTGGGATACGGCGACTGATGGATATAACTAATGCAAATAGAAGGTTGAGACGAACTAAACCACTTGATTTGATGGATATTATTTAAATTGGAAGGTTACAGCCAATGAGTTATATCTCTTGATTAGTGTCTTTAATTATGAAATGTAAATTACTCGATGGGTAGTAATCAGTTGTAATAAAAATAAATAAATAAAAAAACCTGGGAAATTTTTTGTCCCGGTCCCAAACAGATAGAGTAGTGTTGCTCACTCCAACGATTCTTCAGGCGCTCCACACCTCTCCGTCCTTTCAGTTCATAATTAAATAGTTGTTTAGGCATGCAGCAGACATTCACTCGGTTCAGATGTCCAAATATTTTACGTTGTATCGAGCAATCCTTTCAAGTACGCTCATCACATTTAGTTCAGATCGTTGTGTTTCGGTTAATAATACAAACTATTGTGACAGCCGTTAGTTGATGGCTGAGACGTAGAACGTGACACTGGAAAAATATACTGGATTATCCAGTATATTATGGGACGAATACGGGAACAAAATTAGTTATGACACATACATACTAAATCGAATAAAGGAAAAGAATTCATTTTAAACACGAAATTTAGCATCAGTGACCCGACAGATAGTTTACAAGTTACTTTAATATTTCCGCTGATGTGTAATAAGATTTACAATTATCTCGGTAGTAGAGTCATGCTAACAAACGGTTTATAGCGGGCTGTTAGTAAAACTGTCGTTGAAGACTACATTTAAAGTTAACAAACTCTTTCGAAACGTTCGGCAAACGTCTATCATTAAGTCACGAAACGAGTGCCGCTCATATTTTAGACAATTATAAAAAAAGTATTTTGTTTAAGGGTCGGCGAAGGTACTACTCGATCAATAGAATGTAGAAGAAAGTATCGTTAATAATAACCTGTTTTCATTTAACCTGAACACTTGGTAAAACCTTTGTGTCATCAACAAGCAAGTTAGTAAGATAAGTGATCATCTAATTTGCAGACGAGGATTTAATTTTCGCGATGAAAGTATAATGTAGAGGTGGGCGAATACACCTAACACAGGTATTCTGGAACGATATTTTTCCCAAACGGTATAACAATAATTGAAAAGTTGAAATACCTGTTCCTATTACTCACGAACTTGCGGTTTCCCTCCACGCAACTAACGAGTAAATAAGTACTACAAATACTAGGAGTATTACCAGTACACGAGTACAAAGCCACTTTTTCGTGCTGAATAATTCATTCTGCGCATGTGCCTATTGCCATTCAAGTACGAAACGAACAAAACAGCGAGGTTTAGAATATCTATATGCAAAGAGAAAGAGATGAAGCTGTTTTTAAAAAAACGAAAAAGTTTGTACTGACTTTATATTTATTCTCGTGTGTTATGCAGGTATATAATGCAGATTATAATAAGATTGTATAGTAGTCATCAACTCGGTAAATTGTGAAAAATCTAATTTTGTTGTGTTATAAACTACAGATTGACTGATAGGCCATGTGGTACTTTTTGCTGATGTAATTTCGGAGATTATTTTAACTTCACTCCACATCTCACGTACCACTTTTTTACTTTATTTGTTCTCCTATTACGTGCACACTAATTTTCATTCCCTCAGTACCACAACATATTTGTCTAACCAAAATGGAATCAAACATTTAATATTAAATCTATGTTAGTTTTTTTTTATAAAATAGGTTTATTACCTTCTGTCGCGCTTCTTAAAATCCAATATAGGATGACTCGAGTTTCGACACCTATGGTGTCATCATCAGATCCATTATGAAAAAAGTTAAAACTTCATTTATCGATGTATATTCATCTCGTCAAATAATAAAAAACAACACATACATAGTACAAAAATAATAAATAATTAACACATATTAAAAACGAAATAACAACGAATGAAAAATAATACAAGCGGCCGCTACGAACCTGTACAGGAACGCGTTACGCGGTAAAATGTTTAAAAAATTTAGTTTTTTACTACAAGTGAAAACTTAAATTAACATTTCCAAAGGGAGATAAGCAATGAATTCCCGTGTTTCTTATTTTCTTAAACAGTGTAACTAGACATATGACCCCGATATTTTAAGTATTAAAATATAAGCACATGTCATGACAATTGAGGGGAAAGACCCATCAAGTAACTACAATGAAAAGGCCAAGCATGAAACTACATAAACAACTAATAAAGAAGAATGAACTCACAACGCGGGAGTTAATAAAGGTAATGGTAATAATAATTAATAAGAAGAAAGAAGATGCATTAAAGAGTGATTATACAACAGGAAACAATAACCCAATAGATTCGGTCAGTAAGAAGCCAAATAAACAAGTAAGAAACACATAAGAGGAAGAAATGACAACACTAATGACATCAATACGAATGGTGATATAAGAAGAACCACCAGAATACAACAACATCGAGATAAGAAAGTTTAGGTGAAGTAAATAGCTAACACCAATAAAACACTAACTGAGAGACTTACAACTTGTAGACATAACAATAACTGACTAACTTAGATGACCTTTATATGACCAATAATATTGTAAATGAGTAAGGCATCCCATATTAGCCATGAAAGTGAAGGTAACAATAATGTTAATACAATAAGAAGCTGTAAACAACGGCATAATGACATATTATGCACAGCATTAATGTAAAATAAAAGAGAATTAAAATTGTCTAATAATTGTAATAAGTGTTAGCTAAGTAGTGGAAAAATGATAACAGAGAGAAAAAAGAAATAATTAATCGATTACAAATAATAATTAATAACATAATACTCTTGTAAAAACAAGGTTAAAAAATGTAAATTTGTATCAACTCAACTCACCCATTGTTGCTACAAAAGAGGGAAACACATAACCTAGATACAGGTACTTTCCACCTAGTTTCATATTTAATAATAAATAAAACATGTCTAAATTAAAATCTTTGGTACACCAAATTAAGTGGAAGTAATAAGGTTTCTACCAGTACCAAGATCAGCTACATAGAGTAGTATTTAAATAAGTATTAATGTAAATCAAGAACCCAAAAACAGTAAAAATGAGAATCACCATGTGAAACTGAGATAAAAACTTATTGTAAAGTTACACAGGAGCAAAAGGGGAATAGCTGTATGGTAAATACGATGTTATATCACTAATATGATAGTGTAAGTGAATTAGTATCAGTAATATTAAACATTATAATCATAAATAAGCACATCTGTCATGTGACACTAGATGTGAATACTATTATCCAATTCTCTATTCAAAAGCACAGACAAATGTATTAAAATACCAGATTAGTAATCAATGTAACAACTATAGTGAACTATTATAAACCACATAGTGGCCTGAAAGGACACTACATCATTAAAAAGAATTAAGGTAAAGTTACACTTAATAGTGCTATACAGAGGTCACTAAATAGACTAAAAAACCAGGGAATAACAATATATTTCCATTAACAAAGTCAACCAGTAGTTGCAATAACACTTTTTATACAATTGGGGCAACATATAAATTGCCCAGAAACTATTTCTAATAAATAGTTAATCAATAGTTTAGTAGACTCTTGGGCCTAAGACCATGTTAGAATAAGAGTTGTATTTTGTTCATAATTATAAGTAAATAAAAGTAAGGAATATTAAAGGACTTGGAAGGCATACTCTTTAAGAGACATGATTGTCATTAACTAGTTTTAATACAAGAATATATAAAGATAATAATAAATAGTGTAAAGTGTACATCTCAAACAATAACTTCCCTAATAATGGACGAAAACATATCATGAATAGACCCTAAATTAAGAGACAAATGTTCGCCATACAGTGGTAAACTTAGATTCAAAATCTAAGCAGTGATAAGAAAGTTTTGCCAATTTTAAAATATTTGAGTTAGTTTGGAAAAAATATCTAGCGTCAGTTGTAATCTCGACCCCAGCTACCCCACGCCTATTACAACAATTAAATAATTTCGTGAAGCGGGTATGTGCACTAAATTAAAATTTTCTTGTTGATTCATCCTCTTCGTTCACTTTATTAAATTTATTATATATATAAACTTTCAGGTATGAACTTACTATTCGTTATTACTTCCCCATACGTTTCAAGGTAATGTGCCTCTTCCTCAGTGGGAGTAAATACTGAATGTCGTTTTACAGAATAAACGTTATGGACTATAGGTGTGTGTGGTGGGGGTTGATGGTGGGATGGGATTGGCGCTGAGGTTCAAGTTGTGTGTTTGGATCAGTGTATCGAATAGTGTATGTGATTTATAATGTAATTGTTCATTTAATATGTTGTTTGGTTGTAGTGTGTGATATCTGTATATTTCAAATTGTTCAGCTGTGTTTAGTTTTCTACTTTTAGGTAAGTAGTGTAATATTTTCATGTTGTGTTCTATGTTTGTGTAACTGTGGTTTTCCTTATGTAAATGTGTGGCAAATGTGGAATGTATGTAGTTTGTGGTGAGGGCTTTTAAATGTTCTGAAAATCTGGAGGAAAAAGATCTTCCCGTCTGGCCGATGTAGAATTGGTGACAATCATTACAATTTAATTTATAAACCCCTGTTTTGCTGTAGGTGTCTGTGTCTTTGTTAGTATTATTTATGTGTTTCCTAATGGCGTTGTTGGTTCTGTAGGCTACTTTATAATTGTGTTTCCTAAATGTGTTTGCAATTTTGTGTGTATTGGAATTGTAGTATGTAAGTGTTATGTATTTACTGGGTTGTGTGCTGTTGGTCTGATGTGTTTTACTTTTTGTGTTTAGGATTCGTTTGTGTAGTTTATTTATTAATTCGGGGTTGTATCCATTTTTGACTGCTATATATTTGATTGTGTTTAATTCTTCTTGGTAGTCATGTGTGTTTAGGGGTATTGAAGTGAGCCTATGGAGCATGTAGTTGAAAGCTGCATGTTTGTGTTGAGTAGGGTGGTTGGATGAGTTATGTATGACCATCTCTGATGTGGTGGGTTTCCTGTATATTTTGTATGTGTGTGTGTTGTTTGTTTTGGTGAGTGTAAGGTCTAAGAAGTTTATGCTATTATTTAGTTCTATTTCAAGTGTGAATTTTAATTTATGGTGTATAGTGTTAATGTATTTGTGGAAATTTTCTATTTGTCTTTTCTTGCCGTTGTAGAGGAGTAAATTGTCATCAGCATACCTGTGCCAATATATTATTTTATCGGTGTATTTGTTATTGTTCAGTATGTGTTCCTGTTCTATGGTGTGTACAAATATTTCGGCTAGTATACCTGCGATAGGGGGGCCCATGGGTAGTCCATCTGTTTGTGTGTAAAACATGTTGTTGTGTGCGAAATAATTTTGATCAGTGATAATTTTAGTTAGATGGATGAACTCTTTTATGTGTGTTTCAGGTCTGTTATTTATTTTTAGTAATTGTTCTAATGTAGTTATAGTTTCTTTTATGGGAACATTTATGTATAGGTTTGTTATGTCAAATGAAGCTAGTGTGGAATTGTGTGGAATGTGGACATGTTGAGTTTTATTCACTAGGTCTAAATTATTTTTGACGGTGGTGTTGTTTGTTAAATGTATGCTATTTCTGATTATTTATCTAAGTGTCTAGCTATTTTGTGTGCAGGTGCTTGTGTGTTGCTTATAAGTGGCCTGATGGGAATATTTTGTTTGTGTAATTTCGGTAGTGCATTTGATGTAGGGGCGTTTGGTTTAATTTGTTTTAGATATTTGATGTTGTCAGTAGATACTATGTATTTTGTGTTATTTAGGGTTTGTTTATTTGTTTATGATATTTTGGGGTGGAGTCTTTCTTTAATTTAGTGATGTTGTTTTCATTAAAAAATGTTTCAATTTTGTTATTTAAAGCCTGTTTTTCTATTATGACATTTATGTTACCTTTGTCTGCTTTGAGTATGGTTAGGTTGTGTTCTTGTAATTTACGTTTTCTGTTTTTTAGTATTCGGAATTCATTATTGTGTTGTTTTTGTTCGTATTGCTGTGTGTGTTTTAATTTGCGTTTTATATCATGGCGTATGGTGTCATGGTCTTTGTTAAGCGTGTGTTGTATGACTGTTTCAGCGTCTAGGACTATGTCACTTGTATGCCTTTTATTAATGTTGTTATTGGTTGGATTGATGCCTAAATTGTGTTTTAGACCTTTATCTAATAGGTTTATTCCTGCGTTAGTGAAATTGGTCGTTGTTGTATTTACTGTACGTGTGTGAAACTTATGTGTCGGTGTAGGGACGGTTTCGTTTCTGCGTGTTAATAGGTTATTGATTTTTCTGATATGTCTTTCCTGTATTTTTATTTGGATATTCTCTATGATATTTCGTGTATGTTGTATTATGTGTTCAAATTCAATATGGTGTAATATTTCTGTGAGTTTTACGTGTAGGTTGTATGCAGTTTTGTTTAGTGTATCTTTTTTATGGTATAAATCATTGATGATATTGTCCAGGTGTATTATTTCGGCTTTATGTTTGGTAAGAGGAAGAGGAAGAGGAAGAGGCACATCACCTTGAAACGTATGGGGAAGTGATAACGAATAGTAAGTTCATACGTGAAAGTTTATATATATAATAAATTTAATAAAGTGAACGAAGAGGATGAATCAACAAGATAATTATAATACCGCCAACACAGCGTATTACATCCACAAATACAGGAGTGTCAGATTACAGGTAACAAAAATCTCCTTGAACATCGCATACAACAAAACATGCCGCAAACACAACATTATACCCACAGATGCACAAATCGCAATAAGAAATAACACACACGCCGCAATACAAACCAAACGTAAAGCCGATATAATACACCTGGACAATATCATCAATGATTTATACCATAAAAAAGATACACTAAACAAAACTGCATACAACCTACACGTAAAACTCACAGAAATATTACACCACATTGAATTTGAACACATAATACAACATACACGAAATATCATAGAGAATATCCAAATAATAATACAGGAAAGACATAACAGAAAAATCAATAACCTATTAACACGCAGAAACCGTCCCTACACCGACACATAAGTTACACACACGTAGAGTAAATACAACAACGACCAATTTCACTAACGCAGAAATAAACCTATTAGATAAAGGTCTAAAACACAATTTAGGCATCAATCCAACCAATAACAACATTAATAAAAGGCATACACGTGACATAGTCCTAGACTCTGAAACAGTCATACAACACACGCTTAACAAAGACCATGACACCATACGCCATGATATAAAACGCAAATTACAACACACACAGCAATACGAACAAAAACAACACAATAATGAATTCCAAACACTAAAAAACATAAAACGTAAATTACAAGAACACAACCTAACCATACTCAAAGCAGACAAAGGTAACATAAATGTCATAATAGAAAAACAGGCTTTAAATAACAAAATTGAAACATTTTTTAATGAAAACAACATCACTAAATTAAATAAAGACCCCACCCCAAAATATCATAAACAAATAAACAAAACCCTAAATAACACAAAACACATAGTATCACCTGACAACATCAAATATCTAAAACAAATTAAACCAAACGCCCCTACATCAAATGCACTACCGAAATTACACAAACCAAATATTCCCATCAGGCCACTTATAAACAACACACAAGCACCTGCACACAAAATAGCTAGACACTTAGATAAATATTCAGAAATAGCATTAATTTAACAAACAACACCACCGTCAAAAATAATTTAGATCTAGTGAATAAAACTCAACATGTCCACATTCCACACAATTCCACACTAGCTTCATTTGACATAACAAACCTATACACCAATGTTCCCATAAAAAAAACTATAACTACATTAGAACAATTACTAAAAATAAATAACACACCTGAAACACACATAAAAGAGTTCATCCATCTAACTAAAATTATCACTGATCAAAATTATTTCGCACACAACAACATGTTTTACACACAAACAGATGGACTACGCATGCGCTCCCCTATCTCAGGTATACTAGCCGAAATATTTGTACACACCATAGAACAGGAACACATACTGAACAATAACAAATACACCGATAAAATAATATATTGGCACAGGTATGTTGATGACATTTTACTCCTCTACAACGGCAAGAAAAGACAAATAGAAAATTTCCACAAATACATTAACACTATACACCATAAATTAAAATTCACACTTGAAATAGAACTAAATAATAGCATAAACTTCTAGGCCTTACAATCACCAAAACAAACAACACACACACATACAAAATATACAGGAATCCCACCACATCAGACATGGTCATACATAACTTACCCAACCACCCAACTCAACACAAACATGCAGCTTTCAACTACATGCTCCATAGGCTCACTTCAATACCCCTAAACACACATGACTACCAAGAAGAATTAAACACAATCAAATATATAGCAGTCAAAAATGGATACAACCCCGAATTAATAAATAAACTACACAAACGAATCCTAAACACAAAAAGTAAAACACATCAGACCAACAGCACACAACCCAGTAAATACATAACACTTACATACTACAATTCCAATACACACAAAATTGCAAACACATTTAGGAAACACAATTATAAAGTAGCCTACAGAACCAACAACACCATTA
Source organism: Magicicada septendecula (assembly GCA_034769895.1). Taxonomy (NCBI): domain Eukaryota; kingdom Metazoa; phylum Arthropoda; class Insecta; order Hemiptera; family Cicadidae; genus Magicicada; species Magicicada septendecula. The sequence goes on along the minus strand of CM068370.1, from coordinate 448,205,164 downwards.
GGAAACACATAAATAATACTAACAAAGACACAGACACCTACAGCAAAACAGGGGTTTATAAATTAAATTGTAATGATTGTCACCAATTCTACATCGGCCAGACGGGAAGATCTTTTTCCTCCAGATTTTCAGAACATTTAAAAGCCCTCACCACAAACTACATACATTCCACATTTGCCACACATTTACATAAGGAAAACCACAGTTACACAAACATAGAACACAACATGGAAATATTACACTACTTACCTAAAAGTAGAAAATTAAACACAGCTGAACAATTTGAAATATACAGATATCACACACTACAACCAAACAACATATTAAATGAACAATTACATTATAAATCACATACACTATTCGATACACTGATCCAAACACACAACTTGAACCTCAGCGATAATCCCATCACACCATCAACCCCCACCACACACACCTATAGTCCATAACGGTTATTCTGTAAAACGACATTCAGTATTTACTCCCACTGAGGAAGAGGCACATCACCTTGAAACGTATGGGGAAGTGATAACGAATAGTAAGTTCATACGTGAAAGTTTATATATATAATAAAACTAAATTAAAAATCGTCAGCCAATCAAATCAGAGAAATTGACAAATTTATAAGGATCGCAGAAGAAAACGGCAGCATCACGCGTCGGCTCGAGACACTTTTTGAATAACCTTTCATCAGTACAGACGGCAGCTCGACGCCGCCAGAAAACAGCTGTTTTAACCTAGTTTGTGGGCGTCATCAATGTCAACAAGTCAACCTAACCTAAATTTGTGCGATAAAAACAACACTACTACTGAAGATTTATGAAGAGTAAACAGTGCGTAAATACGAATTTCTAAGTGTATATCCCTAGCAATTCCGGGATTTAGAGGGAGTACAGTGATTTTGTAATATTAGTTAAGGAAGTTGAGAAATGACGATATAATCGAAAAACATTATTGTAATGTGTATAAGTAAAGGTATAAAGGGCAATGCATTCGATTAATTTCACACAGCAACAATTTATAGAGATAATCCTCAATTCATTTTAAATTATTCATAAACAAGAATTCTGAAAACAATAATAGTCTGTTATGCCTAAACATTGAGTGTGTTACAACCACACACCTGAATGAATTTATTAATGTTAAACTAAGATTAACTAGCGATAGTTTGTAAGACTTGAGGATTGTTAGCTGACGAAATTAATTAACGAAAGTTAACAAAAGCAAATATTATTATGTGTGTTTATTTAATTTTAAGAAGAGTCTACTGGAACCCCTCTTTAATTTTTTATTCAATTTTTTATAGAATTTTTTTTTTTTAAAGAGTGTTTACCGGATATTTAAAACTAGGCGGAGGGCCTAGATGAAGCATAAAACGTGCTGGGTCCAGTGAGACGGGACTTGCAATTAAAACTCGCTTTTACCCAACAATAACAATTTTTATTATTTTCAAATTCATGTAGTATTCATACATCTTAACTGCAATTTTTGTTAAAAATTCAAAAAATATTTTATCACAATTCACATTTAATTTATATCATCATGCACAATTCTTTAGTATCCCAAAACTCCCCAAATTAGCAATTTAAAATTACCCTCATAATTCAATATCTAATATCACAATACAAAATTGATTTAATATCTCTTAATATTTATAATTATATGGTTACATAAACATTCCCCGTACATAACACACTGACATAAAGAATACATAATTCACATAAATACACATATAAATATATACACATATCACAGACACATGTTCAACCTGGCAGACAGCCTGTATATTTTTATCATACCCCAAACAGGAATGTGGAGAACCCCTGGATTAGTCATCATGACCCAAGACTACAGTAATCAGTTTAAGTGCCCGGCACAGCCTTATATCAATTTTCATTAAAAAACCCAAAACCCATTAACTGATAAGAGTATAACAGAATTTAAAAAACTGAATTAATTATAAGGACTAGAATTTGCCAATCTAAATTGGCATAGCAGCCTGTACAAACTCTCAGGTTACAATTCATAATTAAAAATTTCGGGTTTGTTCCCAAATAGTAAAGTACCATCACAAGGTTAACATGTCTGTATGGGTTTATACAATGGTAAGTTCTCACTTTCTTTTATGCTTTTATAAGAATACAAAAATTTTAAAGAAAACCCAAGTGGAACATAACCACCAGAAAATAAAATACAAACTGAGGCGGATTTTATAACTTTGCAATTATAAAATGAAATAGTGAGAAACTAATATTATAAATATATGTAAAAAAAACTCAACAAATCCTGAACTGACTATGGCAGTAAAAAAGACAATGATGAATTTAATTATTAAAGAATTATTAAAGAGACAAAATAATTTTATAAAATTGTAAAATCTATAGTTTAAACTTTATAAAAATATATAAAAGAATTCACAGAGAACTGAATTGACCCAGCCGCAGACATGCGCCCGAACCAGATTCAACAGAAAATAACCTGTCAGGTTCCTGCAGACAACTGCACCAATAGGTGACGGCCTCAGGTTAAAGAACAACAAAAACTTTTAAAACCCATTAAAAAAAACCCAACCCCTTTTCAAATTATTAAAATATAAATATATCAATAAAATAGCCAAATGTAATAGTGACCCAACCAGCCGGTTAAGTCCCCCAGCATAAATGAACAGCACCCACATGAATCATTAAAATTCAGATTCCTCACAACTTTTACCGTTAGAAAAAAAATATAACATTAAAGATCGCCGGACACATGGCCCGGCCGGGTCTACACTTATTATGGGGCGTAATTACATTCAGAAAGTAAAACAGATAAAGTTTGTAACCATTATGTCCAGCTGGACGTGAGGACAAATGAAAATCGAACTAGAGTTATACTGAAAATAAAGTCACATCAGATGGTATTTGCTGCAACGGCCTAGAGTGTATTTAAGGCATAAATGTGACCTGAGTATTGTCCAGTGGATGTCTCATGGGCACTGTGGCATGATGTGCAGTCGTTCCTCCCGTGGCCACCAAGATCGAGTCTAGTTATATTCCTTGCATCGTGGCAGATGGACAGCCACCCGCTGGAATGAGTCGGACTTCCGACGGGACGGGAACCCTGAACAATTATAAGGATAATTACTTCAGTGACCCCTAATTCACAACACCCGCATCCCACAGCATAAAAACTTACTTTGTGCATCATAACCCGTTTAAAATTTTTTTTTACTTTAGGTTTTTCTTTTAAAATACTAGAGCACACACACTCACGGCCACAATGCTTCACAATTATATGTATATATTTTCATAACGAACATAATGTATTACATTATAGTTCATAAAGTGATGACTGTATGCAAATTAACAAACTCAAACAGGCATAAGGCGTCAAGCAGCACGTGCTCGCTCACAACGGTCTCATAAAGTTCCCTATCTTCACAAATTACAAAATAATCTTTCTTTTACGCCCCATTTTCATAGGTACAATAGTTAATTATAAATACAAATTATCATGCTGCACTAGAGCTAAAAATAAATCGAATATTTAATCATGAACATGCCCTTTCAATCACCACCACATGGCAACTTACAACTTTTATTTCATTCGCAACCAAGTTAATTTCAAATTACGTTTTAAATCTTTTACAATATAAGGAACAATATACCTTAAAGTCACTTACCGGAGATCGCTTTAGCTTCTACTCAAACATAGTGGATAGAAATTTGAAGTTTAAAGCAACTTGGTTCGACCTGGGAAGACGACTGCTTCTGCCCGTAACAGCTGAATGCATAGTGACTTAGATTGCATCAAGCAAGCGTGTCGAAAAACATAACGCACCACTCCGCCACCAGATCGCGACGGCATCCAGCGCAATCCCCCGAAACGTTCACTCTGTACCGACGCGTAATTACCATAATTAAATTTATTTCGGCAGCTCATCCTCTTAAATAATTTATTACCAATAGAAGCGTCGGGACTTAAATTCCCGGCACACTACTACTATTTGAATATTTCATTATTTTATTAATAACAGCATGTTGTACCAATCAACATAATGTACTGATAATTAACCGATTACCTTCGAAGGAATTCAGTATGACAATTGGGGGTGGGTCATGTAAACAATTGTCGATTAACGTGCCGCGAGTGTGATCACATCACTCTTCTTTTGTTAAGTAAATATAAACAGTTCTGTATTGTTTCCTTCTTTAAACGCCGTGTCTCAATAGCTTTGCAAAAACAAATTATTCTACTCGCTGTTTACGTGCAAATAATTTGTAGTTTCTACCAAACTAACAATTTGCGTTTATCACGAGTTAATATTGTACGGTGTATGTTGTGTTAGTTCGCCAGTCTGCCGTAACGTGGACAGTTTGACGCAAGGATGTTTATATACTAACATTATATTAATATCCATGGTTTTACGTAACTCCTGTATTTACTTATTAACCGCTAACGCGGTGTTGCGGCGAATGATGGAAAGTACTGCACAACTAAAGTAGGCGAATTGGACCATTTGTTTACCAACTAATGCAACAAACGCATTTATGGCTTTAAACGTACGCATTGTAAGAATTATCAAGCGTCCGTTTTAGCCCGTATATTACAGAGTACATGACGGTGCCCGAATTTGTGGCCAGGATACAAATATCCTAGATGTTTACTCATAATGGAATTTCGTATGCACCGTTTTGACAGGCTTTCGCTAAAATTTTAACAGTCGTAAAGTCACAGAAGGAACGTGAAGAGTGATAACCTGTTGAACGGAGGTGTTATAATGTAACGGGCGCTAAAATGGTTATTTACTTACCTGGATAGTTTTCTGTTTCTAACCTAATTGGAATGGCGATAAATAGACAAAAAATTGAAAATACACAAATTTTGTTAGCAATCCTTGTGTCTAGAAAGTTTAGTATAAATGTTTATATGTCACGAGGTTCTTACACGCCCTAGCAAAAATTGGAGTAAAAAACTGAAGGACAAATGCAAACGAATTCAACAATTTTTAGGTAAACTGACTGCATATTTTTATAAACAAATGCATTTATGGAAAAAAACTTTACACAGTTCAAGAGTTATTATGCGTCAGTGTTTTGCTGTACAATCTAGAATACGTGACGGTGTCATAAATGTAGTCCAAGAGAATAAATGTCTTGTGTCAGTGGATATTACTTATTCACTGACTCGAAAGGATTCCTTTATTAATTCAACAGCCGTTCAATCACACATAAGTAACTTGACAAAATTTAACATTTTTCACTTAGCACCGTATATGTTAACATGTTTTAAGAGCGTTTGGTAATTTAATTTGAAGACTTGCATTTTGTTATCCATGACGTGACCGTTAATTAACTAAATATAATTAAATCACTACGGACTCGGAACACAAAGTTTTTTATGGGTAAAATTCTACATAAGCCAGAAAGGACATGCTTCAATCAATGATACATTGAACACACAAAGGCACTACACACCACTACCGAATCCACCTTTGCAAACCACCTCACTGAAGCAAACCACACATACAAAAACATCGACAATAACTTGGATATTCTACAGGTACACCCAACAGTCAGAAAACTAGACACTCTTGAACAATTGGAAATATATAAACACACGAAAACACATAAAAAAACAACATCCTAAACGAACAGACACAATTCAAATCACACGCATTATTCGAACATATCACTCCCCACACACATAACATCGATCCTTCAAAAGTCGATACCGTCACCAAGAACAAGACGGACAGTGCTCCCATCGCAGCATCTGAAAAAGATTTTAAAAGTAAAAACTAGTTCTGGCTATAAGGTAAAACTTTTACGTTTTTACCCATAAAAACTTTCTGTTCCTAGTCGGTAGCAATTTATTTATATTTAGTTAATTAAAGATATTTGGGTTGCAAACGAACATTAAAACAGCAACAATTAAACTGAAAATTCTAGTCGTCATCTCTTGAATAAATGTTCGTTGCTGTCAAAAATCATTCGTGCATTTTAAATAATATGTAGACCTAATATATATTGTTAAGTTTCTATGTCCAAAAACTGTAGTGTAACGTTTAGCATTATGTTTGTCATTTTTGTCAAAGAAGGTATGGAAATCGTGAAACACGATTTACTAAAATTAATAAAAATAATTTAAGCATTTATTTATGTTTGCTCATACACGCTTTCTCGGCGTTCACCAGTGCATCCCTCATTCAATCGGAAACAGCGGATACTCAGTGACCTTAAGACACTCTAGACATTGTCCCCGTCACCCATTTTGAGGGTACAAACATTCAATGATTTCCTTATGGCATAAGCAACACAATTAGTCCAGGTGAGTATTTATATTGTTACGACGGACTAACTCATCATCGTATGGTGCAGTGGAAAACAAAATACAACACACCAATTACGCCACTAATAATCAGCTTTAATTATCACAATTAAACAGTTTGTAATAAACAAAATAGTCTCTAAAAATATTTTTGTGTGAACTTAAAATAGTCTCTTAAATTGTTCACACGCAATAAAAATGTCTACTAATATAAAACACAATTGTATTACATAATTTATAACTTGATCTCCTTTATCAACTTCAAAGTTTAGATGTGGTTGTTCTGGTGATAGGTGATTGTCGATTAGTGTTTCTTAGGCCCTGGTGGTACCGTGATATTATGTAACGTTACAACAGTAACAGCTTAATGAAGTCACAGTGTAAAGTAACACTGTTAATACTTTTTAGTTTAAATTTTATTTCTTATAACACAGGTTATATAATAACAAGTATTTGTAAGTGTTTTATTTTGTGGAACGTTATCGCTCGTGTCGGTTATTTTCAAATACTAGGTTACAACACGTCCCAGTATAATATTTTAGTCCAACAAGACGATCGAAATTTTAATAGCTGCCTCGCATGGACGAGACAGCTTTGCAAAAATTAAGCCTAGGTTGGCCAAGGGAAATAACTACGTGATTGCCATACGGGGAGGGTCATGTAAACGATTGTCGATTAATGCGCCACGAATTTGTTCACATCTCTCTTAGTTTGTTAAATAAATGTAAACAGTTCTGTATTGTTTCCTTCTTTAAACGCCGTGTCTCAATAGCTTTGCAAGAACAAATTATTCTACTCGCTGTTTACGTGCAAATATTTTGTTGTTTCTACCAAACTAACGATTTGCGTTTATCACGAGCTACTACTGTATGGTGTATGTTGCGTTAGTTCGCCAGTCTGTCGTAACGTGGCGTTGACGTAACTCGTACATGTGAGACTAACCGCTAGCGTGGTGTAGCGGCGGATGCTGGAAAGTACTGCAAAAATAAAGTAGACGAATTCGACCATTATTATGGCAATAAATGCATTTATATATATATGGCAACAAATGACATAATATATATTAAGTTTCTATGTCCAAAAACTGTAGTGTAATGTTTAGCATTATGTTTGTCATTTTTGCTAAAGTAGAGATGAAATCTTGAAACACGATTTACTAAAATTAATAAAAACAATTTAAGCATTTATTTATTTATACATTATACACGCTTTCTCGGCGTTCACCAGTGCAGCCCTCATTCCATCGGAAACAGCGGATACTCGGTGATCTTAAGACACTCTACACATTGTCCCCGTGACCATTTTGAGGGTACAATCATCCAAAGTTTTCCTTATGGCATAAGCAACACAATTAGTCCAGGTGAGTATTTATATTGTTACGTTGGTCTAACTCATCGCCGTATGGTGCAGTGGAAACCAAAATACAACACAAGAATTACGCCACTAATAACCAGCTTTAATTATCATAATGAAACAGTTTGTAATAAACCAAATAGGCTCTTAAAATTATTTTGTGTGAACTTAAAATAGTCTCTTAAATAGATCACACGCAATAAAAATGTCTACTAATATAAAACACAATTGTATTACAATTGCCCCGCACGATTATAAAACACATTACACTTAGCCATAAACACAATTGCAAACGAATTCAACGATTTTTAGGTCAACTGTCTGCATATTTTTATAAAAATATCAGTATGGAGAACCATAAATGACTTCCATGTTTTAAGATTTATATTTAAAATCATTTTCTAAATGAAATATTTACATAAAACTACTTCTTTCTACTTACTGCTTCAGCCTTAACCACAGTACTGTGGTCACTAACGTATACCACCTTACGTTATCGCACTCGATTTTCACTGATGATGGAAGTAGATGGCACTGCTGAAAAGTCTGGTTTTGCAGAAAACATTGATCTACGGTCAAACAGGACGGGAAAGAATTTTAACAATAAACTACTTCTTTGTTGCCCATAACGTAGTACATATATAAAAAACTATCCCCTCCCCCTTCAACTATAATTTCTATTTATAGAAAATTACCCCCACCCGGTTCAAATAGCCTCTTCCTTTATAGATAATTCATCTACGTTTCTACAGTGGATTATTAAGATATTCTTATCAGTATACTTTAATTACCAAAATTAAGTACTTTACTCTTGTTACAACAAAAAATATTTCTGGTAAACTGCCCTTTCCCCGTAACCGATCTTCACCAAAATCAATTGGCCTTGAGTCCTCTACAACTCAGGCACATATGTAAAAATTATTTGATTCTGTTTGAATTTACGGCAATTATCGTTCGTCATAGGAAAATTAACCTTCTTATCACATAAAACGTTGCTGGTAAACTACCCCCTTCTCTTACCCTATCTTCACCAACATCAATAGGCCTTCAGTCCTCTACAATTCAGGGATGCATGCAAAACATTATTTGATTCTGTTTGAATGTGCGGCAGTTATCGTTCGTCATAGAAAAATTACCATTGTTAAAACAAAATCTGACTGGTAAACTACCCCTGTCCCTTAACCGATCTTCACCAGAAACAGTAGATCTTGAGAAATCTACAATTCAGGGCTGTACGCGAAACATTATTTGATTGTGTTTGAAGTTACATCTGTTATCGTTTGCCATAGAAAAAAATTACCCTTGTTAAAACATAAAATGATGCTGGTAAACTACCCCTTTCCCTTAACCAATCTTCACCAAAATCAACAGGCCTTTAGTCTTTTATAATTGATGAAAGTGTCCAAAACAATATTTGATTTTCTTTGAATGTGCGGCAGTTACCGTTCGTCATAGAAAAAATTACCGTTGTTAAAACATAAAATGTTGCTGGTAAACTACCCCTTTCCTTAACCGATCTTCACCAAAAACAATATGTCTTGAGAACTCTACAATTTAGGGTTGTATGCAAAACATTATTTTATTCTGTTTGAATTTGCGGCTGTTATCATTTGCCACATAAAATACCCTTGTTAAAACTTAAAACGTTCCTGGTAAACTACCTTTTCCCTTAACCGATCTTCACCAAAAACAATAAGTCTTGAGAACTCTACACTAGGGTGGGCCGAATTTTTATAATATTTTTATTTTGAAACGCTATACTGCAAAAAACTTGCCTCTAGGGCACCTAAGTAAAACGCAGATGAAATAAATAAAAAATATCACATCTATCGGTAGCGCATTGTGCTTAAATATTTGAAATTTACTGAAAAATACAAGGTTATCTTGGACCTACAAAAATACAAGATATAAAATTGCTATATTGAAAAAGCTTTAAAAGTAATGCAAAAAAACACGTTGGATTACGATAACTATAAAAATTACTTTATTCTGGGTAGCGCAAAGCATTACAAATCTGTAATTTAACGTATTTTTTACGAACCGTACGCGACGCGCAACGGTGTCTATTGCAGCCCGTCACCACTTCTAGAGTTCCGGTTGTCGCTCTGCACCTATACTGCACCCCCCCACCACACCATTGCTATGGAATTTACCCACAATGCAATGCAAAGCGCGCGCGCCTCCTGCCATTTGTGAGCTCCGTGACACAACAGTATCTGTCAGTGTTGAGCCAGGCAATGATCGTGACGGTGTGTTTCAGTAGTGTTTGCTTCAATAATGTTAGTTTATAACTGATAAGTGTGTTTGTTTTAGTAGTGTTTGTTTATAACATTATTTTATTACTGTGTCCTAATGGCTGTGTCTAAGAAAATTGCTCGCAGCGAGTTTAATTGTCCGTTATTCGGTCACCCAAAGGAGTTATATGCGAGTAAACTTCCGACGTATGAAGACGTTCTCAAGTGTTTTTTCAATGAACATTACAATTTGGGATTGAAAGCAAACAACAGGTCAGTAAGTTTTTCTCAGGTTTCGAATATTGTGGCACCACAAGTTAAAGCCGTGTTTGATAAAGCTTCAATACCAACAGTTACGCTTTACAGAATTGTTCAGTTAATTAATGCGTACCACAACAGTTATCGTAATCTTATGAAGTCTTATAAGCGGGATAAGGAAAAGGAAAAGTTCAAAAAGAGAGTTGAGGAATTCAAGCAGAAATCTTTGTTACTATTTGATATCTCTGCTTGTAAGTGCAAAATAACTTTAGACTGCAGTTGCCAAAAGGCCACTGAAGTTTGTGAGTGCCCTGTGTCTATTACCTGTACGTGTGAAAAAGCAAAAAAAATACCAGTCATTGAACTAAAATTCATGTACTTGCAAAGAAAATATGGCATAGGAAAAATTGGAAGTGTGGACGTAAACGAAACAAAAAAAATTACTCAAAGACTTGAAAGAAAGATTATCGAACATAAAACAACTCATTCCACAATTGACGCGATAGCACAGCCATCTTGCTCAAAACAAACAGATACAGAAACTTGCCTGCCAAAAGAGGTAGTAAGTAATTCGTCTGAAGACACTGAAAATGACAGCGATGAAGATTTTAAATTACCAAAGTCTGAAATTAAGTCACCATGGCAGATGCGCGTTAAATTGAAAAATACTGCGCTGACTAGTGATCGCTTTGGATCGTCAGATAGAGCAACGGCAGCTGTGGCTTCAAGTCTGTTGCGGGATTTTGGTATTGTAACTGATGAAGACAACACCTATGTTGTTGACAAAAATAAACTTAGACGGGAAAAAAGTGTTAACCGTTCAGTACTTCAAATGCAAAACGAGGAAAACCATAACCCACTTCAAGGACTGTATTTTGATGGAAGGAAGGATAACACTCTCGTGATTGAAAAAGTTAACTCAATGCAGTTTCGAAGAACAATAAAAGAAGAGCATTACACGATTTTAAAAGAACCAGGTTCTCTTTACATCGGCCATGTTTCACACTCTTCTGGTTCTGCTGAAGACATTGCTAACAGCATTATCTCTTATTTAACTGAAACTGGATTTTCACTTCAGGAACTGGACGTAGTTGGATGTGGTGGAACCGTTACTAATACGGGTTGGAAAACAGGTGTCATTCGTAAAATCGAAGAACACATTAAAAGACCACTACAGTGGAGGGTGTGTCTCTTACACTTTAATGAATTGCCATTCCGGCATTTGTTTCAAGCTTTAGATGGTGAAACAACGGGACCAAAATCATTTAGTGGTCCGATTGGCACACAACTCATAAATGTGAAAAACTCCCGGTGGTAAATTTTGACAGTATTGCGTGTGAGATTCCAGATATTGACCGAAAAATACTAAGCAGAGATCAACAGTACCTGCTGGACATTAGTTGTGCTATAAAAGCAGGTAACTGCCCTGAAGATTTATCTGCTCGTGAACCTGGCCCACTTTCCCACTCAAGGTGGTTAACAACAGCGAACAGAGTTCTCCGATTGTATATCGAAAACCCAACAGATGAACACAAGATCTTAGCTTCTTTCATCTTAAAATCATATATGCCTGTATGGTTTCAAATTAAAACAAGTAAATATTTCACAAATGGACCAGAACATGTATTTGAAGTTATAAAATCGTGAAGATTCCTTCCAGAAAACTTGCTAAAGGTCATTGACCCAGTAATTGAGAGAAAAGCATTTTTTGCCCATCCAGAAAACTTACTTTTGAGTATGATAGTAGATAAAAGGGATCATGTAAGAGAGTTGGGTTATAGAAGAATTATAAAGGCTAGAAACGTAGCTTCTAAAAGGAAGTCAATCAGGAGTTTCCAAACACCCAAAATCAATTTCCAAGCTAAGGACCACATCGAAATGATTCACTGAAGCACTACTACACTTTCACCACCACCTTTCCTGCGAAGAGTCACCGATCAAGAGATTTGGTCTAAGGTCAAATCAAGTGGAACAGCAGCTGAATGGAACTTTAACAAATTCCCATGTCATACACAAGCAGTAGAACGATGCGTCAAGCTTGTCACCGAGGCATCTCAAAAGGTGGTTGGATTTAGTTCAAGAGATGGTTTTTAAGAACGACACTTCTTTCAAGATCATCAATGCCAAGTTTTTCAAGCAAATCTAAATTCAAACTACCTGAATAAGACAAGTAAAAGACTACATTGCCTTACAAACTAAACATTCCAAGTGACAGAAAATAAACTTTTATTTGTTTCTTTAAAATATGTCAATTTTGGTTTTTTATGTTGTTTTTACTTCCATATTCCTTAAGGAATGGAAGTATGGTGATGGCAAAAAAAATCGTGTTCGAGATTATTGCAGATTCTGATTCTACTACACTCAAAACATGAAAAAAAGTCGTTTTCCGAAAAGTGTGTGTGTGTGTGTGTGTGTGTGTGTGTGTGTGTGTGTGTGTGTGTGTGTGTGCGTGTGTGTCTGTCTGTCTATCTGTGCGTCTGTAGATTTTTTTTCTATGGCAAACGATAACTGCCGCAAATTCAAACAGAATCAAATAATTTTTTGCATACAGCCCTAATTTGTAGGGTACTCACGACCTATTGTTTTTGGTGAAGATCGGTTGAGGGAAAGGGGTAGTTTACTGGCAACGGTTTTTTTTTATCAAGGGAAATTTTTTTTTTTGGCAAACGATAACAGCCGCAAATTCAAACATAATCAAATAATGTTTCGCATACAGCCCTGAATTGTAGAGTTCTCAAGACCTGTTGTTTTTGGTGAAGATCGGTTAAGGGAAAGGGATAGTTTACCGGTAACGTTTTATGTTTTAACAAGGGTATTTCCTATGGCAAACGATAACAGCCGCAAATTGAAACAGAATCAACAGATTATTTGCATACCGCCCTAAATTGTAGAGTTCTCAAGATCTGTTGTTTTTGGTGAAGATCGGTTAAGAGAAAGGGGTAGTTTACCAACAACGTTTTTTTAACAAGGGTATTTTCTATGGCAAACGATAACAGCCGCAAATTCAAACAGAATCAAATAATTTTCTGCATGCAGCCCTGATTTGTAGAGTACTCAAGACTTATTGTATTTGGTGAAAATCGGTTGAGGGGAAGGGGTAGTTTACCAGCAACGTTTTTTATCAAGCGTATTTTCTATGGCAAACGATAACTGCCGCAAATTCAAACAGAATCAAATAATTTTTTGCATACATCAGTGAATTGTAGAGCACTCAAGGCCTTTAGATTTTGGTGAAGATCGGTTAAGGGGAAGGGGTAGTTTACCTGCAACCTTTTACGTTTTAACAAGAGTAAAGTACTTGAAAATTTTATTTAAACTTTTTGAAACAATGGTAATTGTTAAAAATAAAATAATTTTGTTGCCAGGCAATAAAATTCTAATTTTTTCATTTTAATCTAAATTATGTTTGAGTTAATATCTTTATATATACAGTGGAACTTGGTTATTACGGCCTCGGCTGTTACGTCAACTCGGTTGTACCGTTATTTTGTCATAAGTCCGGTCAAACTGATATCTTTAACATTATAAAAATTCCCGATTTTAACGTCACTAAATATTGTACTACTCTGTTATAGCGTCAAATATTTCTCAGATATTTTACTCTAAATTTCATATAAACGTATATATGTGCGCGCGCGCGCGCTAGCCCATGGCTACAGACATACATTGTATGCAAGCAATAAGCACTGTAACAGGACTGCCGGCGCCAGCCATTTTACGTGCTCCAACGGATGGCTAGATCGATTTAAGGCTCGACACTCGATTTCCTTTGCAAAAATTTGTGGTGAGGCAAAATGCGTAGATCCGAACATTACAGGCGATTGGGTGCGTAACACTTGGCCAGAAATTAGACGATCATATAAAGGTGAAGACATCTTTAATGGACATGAAGCCGGAATTTTTTATAAATTAACTCCAGATAAGACTTTCAAATTTAAAAATGAAAAGTGCGTTGGTGGGAAGCTCTCTAAACAAAGAGTTACAGTTTTTGTTTGTGCGAACATGACGGGAACCGAAAAAAGGAAACTTTTAGTTATCGGGAAAATTTTGCATCCTAGATGTTTTAAAAACGTCAAAAAACTTCCTGTAAGTTACACTGCCAACATAAAAGCGTGGACGACTTCTAGTATTTTTGAAGATGACTTCTGTACGTGTGTATGTCACTGAACTCCTCCATGTATAAAATAATATATCGTTCGTGGCAGGTAAGCATATCTCAGTTATGTAATGTTTACGTTTCCATTTTATTATTATGCCTACAGCAATAAAAAGGCAGGTAAGACACACACACACAATTCACGTTATTTCTGGCCTCACTCATGTTTATTTTCTTACATTTGCACGCTTTTTAAATGGAAAGTGCCGAAACCCACACCAACATAACGCGTGCAAGCCGAAAAAATGGACATCAATTTGCTTCCTGTGGATCGCTGGGCAATGTAACTGCACGTGTTTACAGAGGAACGATTCATAGACAGACTTTTCGTCTTTAGGGAATAAACCCTCTGCAAGATGCTGAGGGTCCATGAGTGACTTCGGAGGGCTCCTTCTTTTTCGCGTGTGTTCTGTGAAACATACACTGTAGATTCGCAGCTTTACTCTAAGCAACGCTCAATAGGAAATGTTGAAAATTTTTGTCCACAGTGTACCCTCATTCACACTAAACCTGCTCTGATGTTTTAATTACGGACATCATAATATTAAAACTTTGGAAACTTGAGCACTACTTAATGGAGATCAATCATTAACTTATACAAGCCATTAATTTTATGCATATTTTTTATATATATGTGTACAACGTTATCGGCAACAAAGAAGTAGTTTTTGTTAAAATTCCTTCTCGGGATATTTGGCCGTAGTCCAATGTTTTCTACAAAACCAGACGTTTCGGCAATGCCATCGACTTCCATCATCAGTGAATATCGAGTGCGATAACGTGAGGTGGTATATGTTAGTGACCACAGTACTGTGGTTAAGGCTGAAGCAGTAAGTAGAAAGAAGTAGTTTCTATGGTAATATTTCATTTCGAAAATGATTTTAAAAATAAATCTTAGAATATGGAAGTCATGTATGGTTCTCCATACCTATATTTAAGTTTAATGTACTAATAAAATAAAGTAAAACGTATTATTTTTCAATTTATTTATCCTTACTACATATTGTCCTACTAAAATGAGCCGATAATTGATTGTACCAGGAGTTCTTATCTCTACTTTATTTTTGGAAAAAGTACGAAATTTGTATATTTTCTCAAAGTTTCAGGCTAATGCGCTACCACCAGGTGTAAGATACTATAATTTACCTTTTTTATTTACACATAACTGTTCTAGAGGCAAGTTTTCCGTGGTATAGCACTTCAAAATATTAATTTTTTTATTTTTCGGCCCACCCTACTCTACACTTTAGGGCAGTATGCAAAATATTATTTGATTCTGTTTGAATTTGCGGCTGTTATCGTTTGCCATAAAAAAAATTTACCTTGATATTAAAAAAAACTGTTGCAGGGAAACTACCCCTTTCCTTTAACCGATCTTCACCAAAAATAACAGGTCTTGAATACTCTACAATCACGGCTGTATGCAAAAAATTATTTGATTCTGTTTGAATTTGCGGCTGTTTGGTTACAGACAGACACACACACACACACACACACACACACACACACACACACACTTTTCGAAAAATGACTTTTTTCAGGTTTTGAGGGTAGTACAATCAGAATCTGCAATAATCTCGAACACGATTTTTTTTGCCATCACCATACTTCCATTTCCTTAAGGAACATGGAAATAAAAATGCACTTATGGAATACGATTTTACACATTTTAAGAGTTATTATGCGTCAGTTTTTTGCCGTACAATCTGGAATACATCATGGTGCCATAAATGTACTCCAAGGTAATAAATGTCTTGAGCTTTACTTAGTCAGTGGATATTATTTATTCACTTGACAAGATTCCTTTATTAATTCAACAGTTGTTCAGTCACAGGGACTTGACGAAAAGTAACATTTTTCACTTAGCTCCGTAAATGCTAACAGGCTTTAAGACCCTTTGGTAATTCAATTGAAGACTTGGATTTCGTTGTCCATGACGTGTCTGTTAATTAACTAAATATAATTAAATCACTACCGACTCGGAACACAAAGTTGTTTATGAGTAAAATTCTACATAGGCCAGACAGGACGTATCTTCTAACAAAGATACATTGAACTCACAAAGGCAGTATACACCACTACTGCATCCACCTTTGCAAACCAACCCATTAAAGCATACCACACATACAAAAACATCGAAAATAACTTGGATATTCTACAGGTACACGAAAAAGCCCAAAAACTAGACACTCTTCAACAATTGGAAATATACAAACACACGAAAACACATAAAAACGACATGCTAAACGGACAGACACAATTCAAATCACACGCATCATTCGAACATATCACACCTCACACACACAACATAGATCCTTCAAAAGTCGATACCGTCGCCAAAAACAAGACGGACAGTGATCCCACTACCAGCCTCTGAAGAAGTTTTTAAAAGCAAAAACTGGTTCAGGCTATAAGTTAAAACTTTTACGTTTTTACCCATAAAAACTTTGTGACCCGAGTCGGTAGCGATTTAATTATGTTTAGTTAATTGAAGACATTTGTGTTGCAAACCAACATTAAAAGAGCAACAATTAAGCTGAAAATTCTATTCGTCATCTCTTGAATATACGTTGATGTCAAAAGTCATTCGTGTATTTTAAATAATGTGTAGATGTAATATACAGTATATTGTTAAGTTTGTATGTCCAAAAAATTTAGTGTAATATTTAGCATTATGTTTGACATGTTTGTCAAAGAACAGATGGAAATCGTAAAACACGATTTACGAAAAGTAATAAAATCCTTTTAAGCATTTATTTATGTATGCATATACAGGCATTTACGGCTTTAAGCGGAGCATGCCTCATTTCAACGGAAACAGCGGATCCTCAGTGATCTTAAGATACTCTACACATTGTCCCCGTGCCCATTTTGAGGGTACAATCATCTAATGTTTTCCTTATGGCATAAGCAACACAATTAGTCCAGGTGAGTATTTATATTGTTACGACGGTCTAACTCATCGTCATATGGTGCAGTAGAAAACAAAATGCAAGACACCAATTACGTCACTAATCACAAGTTTTAATTATCACAATTAAACTGTTTGTAATGAACAAAATGGCCTATTAAAATATTTTTTTGTGAACTTAACATGGTCTCTTAAATTGTTCACACGCAATAAAAATATCTACTAATATAAAAAACAATTTTATTAGAATAATTGTCCCGCACAATAAAAAACCCATAACATTTTGCCACAATATTACGAACCGGATTAATAACCTCTTAAACGCACAGAGTAATCGCCCGACAATAACTCTCAACTCAAACTGAACTGAACGTCGCTGAGTACATGTATTTATACCCCGCCGAAATACCAGAATATTCCATACTACGCATTAACAATAAAGGAAAACACTAGAGTTTAATTCAATCCGGCATTGACACAGTGTGCGTGTCCTTTTGTCACAGTCTAGCTAATGCGTTCTGAATCACGTACGCACACACGTTACAGCCGGATTCTACTGGAACATTTGATAAACTTGTAGAACGTTCCGTATTACGTAACACTTTTTCCACATTACATAACAACATTGTTACCTGTAACTGGAGTATGTTTAAGAAATAGGCGTCAGCGCAAAAGTACCCTAATTAATTTGTCCAATCTTATGTATCCTGTGAAGTTGTAAGCGCTCTGCACAGACCACAGTCTAGATCAGTAAACTGCAAATAAAAATATACTTGTAGAAAGAAAATGTACTGTTAATTTTTTGACCCACTTACAGTGAATAAGTATAACATTCACTGGTGCTTTAGGCTTTCACGTCAACTTTGTCGAAATTCGATTGACAACTGTTCGGGCGATTAGGCCGTGGTGCACTACTGCTGCAGAGAACAGACGTTTCGGCCCCACCGTAGTAGGCCATCTTCAGTGTAAACACCTTGAGCAACTGGTACGGTTTTCCATTAGATACTCGAGTAGTTTGTACTGAAGATGCCCTCTAACGGTGAGGCCTAAACGCCTGTTCTATGCGGACGCATTACGCCACGACCTAATAACCCAATAACCCGGAAAGTTGTCAACCAAATCTCAACGAAGTATAATATTAATTTTGGTTTCAGTCTATTCTGCTTTTTCCGTTTACTCAAGAGTTCCAAGTTAAACAGATTGTGACATTTATGATGCAAAATGTCACAGATTCTTACATAGATTCTTACATTCGAATACAATCTAGCGTCAGTTTCACTAGTTAGTGAGCAACCGAATTTTACATAAACCATCGGTGAGCAAGAAAATTATACTATCGTTGTAAATTCATAAAAAAATGTTCCTCATTCTGAAATCGTTTTATCTTTCTAATTCACCATTTTAACGACATCCGTTTTTATTGGCAATTTATTGATCTTGTCTAGAGTTTATGCAGGACACTATAGGCTTTCAACTCTTCAAAATATATAAGGTTAAAGAAATGGTAGGAAAGTGTGCACTGATGTCTGGCTTCTTAACTATATAGTTGGGGGCAATATTTAACTACTGAAATACACTAACTAGTTTTCTCATAAGTATAAGTACAACACTGGATAATTGACTCCTCGAAATGAATCCTGGGATAGTGCGAAGGCAACCCAGAGCACTCTATATACTTGGTTCCAATGCAATGTGCGATACACTGCTTGTACGCCGTGACATACCTAATTAAATTATTACTCTAAAATGTTTTATTTCTTTAAGTATATATTTTGTTTGATATATATATAATATATATACATAATTTATTTACCTCCAGATGTTTTTTGCCTTTATTTGGAACATGTTTTGGGAATCCTATTGTTTTCGTCCTCAACCTTCCTGATTTTGTATCTTGTGGAGTATTTGTGTTGGAGTTTTGGTTAGTTTTTGTTACGGTCTCCTGTTGGTTTTGCTATTTTATACTAGTTTTGCTGTGTGTGATTGTTGTGTATATATTACTTTTTTGAGTATTTTCGATGTTGAGTACGTTGAAAATTGTGTCATGTATTTGATTTATATTTGTTCAGGTATTAGTTTGTTTTCTGTTTTGTGTTTGTATATTTGTAAATTTTTCCATATGTTTATTATGATGCTTTTTTTGTGACATGTGTTTTATTAGTGTGGTTATGTCTGGGAATTCATGTCCTGTGTTTATTGCATGCGTGGTCAAATTAGATGTATATAGTTCTGTTTTTTTTTTTTTTTTTTTTTTTTTTTTTTTGTATCCGTTTAATAAATAAGGATTTTTATTTGTTTTTGTTTGTCCTATGTAACATTTATTGCAATCTTGGCATTAAATTTTGTACATTCAAACTTTGGCATTTTGGCATTTAAGTTTCTGGCTGTATATATTGCAACGTTACAAGTATTATAAAATAAACGAATACATTTTCTGACCATGTACCCAACGCAGCTATAAAGTCTTAAACACCAGCCAAGTCGTAGGATTTTTATGTTCGTTGAGTTATGTAGGCCTATATACAGTATGTGGTTGCACAATAAACATATATTTTAATAAGAGGATTGAAACGTTGATAACATTAAATAATTAATTAAAACATATTAAAATAATCATTCAACCATAAATCAAGTAATATTGCAACGAAATTACTTGATGATTAAAAATTAAAATTATAAAATTCAAAATATTATCTTTCGTAAGTTTATAGTCTGTAAAACATAGCATACTTTTGCTAATCAGCACATATTAATAACATTTATTATAATCTTATATATCTAAACATACATACTGAACAAATCGTACAAGTAAGTATTTTGTATTGCATGGGTGTCTGATTTTGACTCAGTTTTAAAAATAAGTAGCAACTCATTTACAAAATGATATTAACATTCCAAAAATAAAATCTAATTGTTGCTATTAAAACTTTAATAATAAAATTTAAAATTATATTTACTTTTAAAATATTTATTATTTCTAATGAAATACTCAATTTGTAAAATTGAACAGAAGAAAATTATTATTTCTTACAAAAATTTGCCATTACGTTTTTACTTTAAATATTTACATTTAAGTCTTAATAATTTTCTTTTGCTTTAGTAATTTTTTACTCGTCACTTACATATAATTCTTTTGTTAATTACTAGTTAATTATGGTAGTAATTAACATTAATTAATGTAACGTCTTTATTATTGCACTTTTCTGCAACAAATTTGCATCACCATACGTGTTTAAATGTCCTTAATTTAATGGTGTATTTAGAATTGTGATATGTCTTTGACAACAGGCAAAAAAATATATTAATTTTTTTTTAATCCTACCAATACCTGCTTTCATGACAAAACCGACAATTCTTACGTATTTCCCCCACGTCGTTCAATGCAGCTCGATGCTAGCACACACACAGAGACACACAAACTCTGTGTTTACGCTATCGGGGCAGGTGACGTAACAGGCAACGTCCTGCACTTAACCGCACAAAATTATTAAACTGTTCGTCGTATTCTTTTTACACTAATTATTTACAAAACATACGGCCCAGAGCAAATATGTATTGTTGCAATACATATATAATATAATATTATAATATATATAACCACTGTAGAACAATGATACTTAAGCAAGGCGTCTAATACGGATCTATTTCCAAATAGAAACCGACCATAACATAAGAAAGTTTATAAAAACATTGGGCATGTTGTAAATTTTCTGGATTGTAGACTTGTCGTTTTGAGAGCACTACAAGGACAAACCACAATGGG
This sequence comes from Magicicada septendecula, assembly GCA_034769895.1. Taxonomy (NCBI): domain Eukaryota; kingdom Metazoa; phylum Arthropoda; class Insecta; order Hemiptera; family Cicadidae; genus Magicicada; species Magicicada septendecula. Next base: position 448,184,177 of record CM068370.1, on the reverse strand, counting down.
AGTACCAGAGGAGGTCAATGTAAGCTGTTTTACAGCAATATTGTGTCCGGTCTAGTGAACTCTGACCACAAGCATTTTGTTCAAGTGCTGTAGGAATATACTGTAGTTGAATTTCACTATTTTAAAAATGTATATTTAGATAATCAACTCGTTAATTGTTTTTACCAGCTCGATAGGATTCAGGCAATTTGCTATCCACGTAAAGTATTAATAAGTGACACACCCAGGAAAAAGAGTTTTTCAAACTTTATGTCATCATCATCTGCAAGGATTAAACCAAGGCTAGTTTGTTCCGCTCCTAAACAGTCAAAGAGGTTACAGCTGGGGATGCGGCAGTCATCCACAGCTAGCCTGGTCTGGCCTGACCCTTCGTTAAAGTCTAATTCTCAGACCCATAAAGAAGCGTGGGAAATTTGTTAGCCAAAACGATTTATGTAATTAACAAAAAAAGTTTTAATACTTTTCAACAAAATCCCTAAATACATACATTTATACACTTGTTTAAAAGATTGTTTATACTCTTGTCTTTTACTTCAACTTATTTACAGACTATGTCAGGAAGCTGTGGAGAATTCTACATGTTAGTATTGAGGCCAGTTTATGACATATTTTGTTCACCTTGTAATAAAATAAATATTAGTGTAAGTGTTGATGATATAAGCTATTATGGAGTATGTGACTCCGATGTAATCAAGTCCAATGTAATATGTTTAATTGGTGTGGCTCTCGACGTCTTACTGGCCTGAAACACTTCCTTAAGTTTCCCAGCTGGTCGAGTCCCAATGGTAGCAAGACCGGTCGAGTAGCGTAAAGTTGATGAAGGAATATATATGTTCAGCTTCGCCGAAAGTTTCAAAACAAAATTTATTGTTTTGAAGGAAATTTAAAAAAAAAATTATGTTTATAAAAAAATAATTAAAAAATTTTTTTTAATTTTATTAATTAATTAATTAGGATCAATTAATTAATATAGGGCTGTGAAGTTTTAAACAGTGTAATTCTCTTCTGAAAATTTTTATTAAAGTTTTAGTATATTTTAAATAAGCTATCACCACTCATAAGACTGTCTGTAAACCAATCGATACTTGTTTACCTTTTTATTTTTTAGGTTATCTTCACTTACGAGTGGTAAAGTTCTTGTAGATTATCAATTAGAATTATATTATTGGTAATTAGTATTATTGAAGAAATAAAGAACTATTAAGTATTGAAAAGTATTAATATTTTATTAAGTAATAGCAATGTTGACTCTTATCGATTAGTATCGATTCTCAGGATATCGAAAAAAGTTACAAGTATATGATATAAAAATTAAATAGGGTTCTTTAAACAGCCAGTTATTACCAAAGTCAGAGAAATCGGGCTAATATTCAAAAAGTATAACGTTACAATCAAATTAATAGTTATTAATAAACACAGACATTGAATAATAAATTGTAAATATAATAATTGCTTTCACCAAACAGCTGTGCTGAACAAAGAAGAGGCACTGGGATCGTCAAAGCAAATGGCTGCCGTCAAGTCGATCAAAAAGTTGCTCGTTCCTGCCGTGTTCCAAATAATGTATTTTCTGGCAATATTTGTGTTCTTGTTTCTGCAAATCTCTTTTTAAATGTTGTGTAGTGATTGGTGTACTGTTTCTGAGTTGTATTTAGTGTATCCGTATAATTATTAGTTCAAACACTTTCTCCGATTCCGTCACTAATTTGGTTTAATGTATTATACAGTTTTCTAGTGTTTTATGGTGTTTTTCGGAGTAGATTTATATTGTTCTGTGTTATGGAGTGTTACTTGATCGTTTCTGTTATAATATGATAGTTTCAGAAGTATTTTACAAGTCACTCGCGATTTCACAATAACTCACTATACACTCGCTTTGTATGACGATTATAGGTTAGGTTATCCACGTTATCAAACGTATGTCATGTTAACCGTTCAACTACCAATAATTAACTAACTGTTTCCTTCAGTTTCAATTAAACTCTTAGCCCATATAATATTATCCTTAACATTGTTCAAATATTTTTCACATCCTGTGTACACTTTTACATTTTCACTATATGAATGCCTAAACTTTGGTTATTTGTCAATTTTATTCACTAGATTTGATTTAAATTAATCTTTCAGTTCATTCTGGTTGTTTTCAGATTAAATAATGCCATTTTATAGTGTTTTCTGTCCAAAAAATAGTAATTTCACTTTCAGTTAGGTATACTCTGAAAGGTCAAAACATTAAAATTTACTTCCTGTCATTATATAAATTCAGCCATTTTATCAGTTATATTTAATATTAATAATCCTATATTGTATTAAAAGGTTCCTATTCCCTTATTTTCTGGTAATTAATTGAATTAGTTGTATTCTGAAACATTATTCTGAAATATATGACTCCCATGTCTAAATTTCTGAGTTTAGTCATTTTAATTTTTATTCATAATTCTGAATATAATTTATTAAAATCTCTCTAAATGGTATGTGCAATTATATGGCATGATCTCAAGTTTATTTTGTCTAAACCCCTTTTGTTTATTTGCATTTAATTGAGCAATTTCTCTGTTTTGATGAAGTTTGGTTTCCATTCTTTTGGCCTATGATTTTTTAACAATTTTTCTTACAAAATAATTTACAAACAATATATGATGTGTGATACCCTCTCTGACTTTTACAAATAGTATTATAAATTAAACATGTTTTTAAATTACACAAAAAACAATTAGTATTGGTTACAATACAAACAATAGTTAAAACAAATAAAGAATTTTTTTTTTTTTAAATAAATGGTTGTCTTCAAGTCAGACATTTTGCAACACAATCCTTATTTCTAAACATGGAAATATGGCTTACAAAAAAGGTTTTTTACTAACTAACATCTTAATTACTCTCTACTATTTACAAGTGGTAACTATTTTTATAGTTCTGATGTTAGTTGTTTCAGACCCAAACAAATGGCCTTATATCTAATACATTTTTAAACATTCTTGTACTATATACATAAAAAAACCTTATATTTATATTCTCATTTCTAACTATTATTATAAGTAGGATTCTACAGTTTTTATACCGTCTTTTACATTGTCTTTGGGGAATTGTACCCTGTCATTAACAAATAAATAGTATTAATTGTTCAAAAGGTATTATGAACTCTGTTTTTCTTTTTTCATGTAAAACAAAATGTTATTTTAAACAGATTCATGTCTTATGAACAACATATTGTCACAGTACATATTTTAAGTCATTGAAAAATGCATATTTCATTGCATCCAATGTTTGTGATTGCCAAGAATGAAACACAAGGTTCATTTTTTATAATACCCAAAACTATCACTGGTTCACTTTGCACTTATATATTATGTTAATGCTAAATGGTCGTATAGTCTTATTAACATAATAAATTGGTTAGCGTTTTTTCAATGGAGATTTGTTCCATGGGTACTATATTATTGTTTCATCTTAGTTCACAGGAAACTTTTACTTTATACACTCCTCTCTCTTAAATTTATATACATGTGGTTTTTATTTCGTTATACTTTTATTTTTAGATATTTATTTTGGGGATATAGGGATTTGGGTGTCTTTTATAAGAGCATGACATCTTCTTCAGGATGCTGCCCTCTTCTTCTTTCTTCAGTCTTCTTTTCTCCTGCCTTCTGGGACTGGTATCTTCTCCATCTTCTTCTTGTTGCCATCAGGTTTCTTGGGATCTTCTCCATCTTCTTCTTTATTACAGAAATACACAACCTGTATTGGTTGATCTTGGCTTATTTTAGGGTTTCTCTTCTATTTATTCTTCCTCGTTGTGGGTTTGGTCATATTCAGTACTGCTTTGTTATTTACTTTTTACCTTCCTGGGTTATACCTTGAAAACCTTTGGTTATGAGACTGGTTTTGGATGACTCATCACTAGTAACTCCTTTTATTTGAACTTGTATTTTCTTTATAATAATGATTTCTTTCCACAGTTGCTATGAATTAATCTATTTATATTAAATTTAATGCTTTCTTCCAAATTTAAACAGTATAACTTTATTATTCTAATGATCAATTGCCATTCAATATTATGCTTATATCTGTCACGCTACAACCTTCGTTGGTCAGAAACTTGACGCCTTATAATGCCTCTTTGAGGAAAACAAAGAGGCTACTAAAAATGGAAAAATGGCGTGTTACAATCACTCAGCATAATTCTTCAACGGTTTTAAGTGTAGATTGTGCAGTTATGGTACGGCTATTTTACTGAAAGAGAATAACATCTTTCCTCTGTAAACCAGAGTATCTCTTGAACACAGCGTGTTTCATTTTATTTGCAAACGTTTCTGAGTAGCGTTCACTACTTGTTTTAATACGGTCTAAAAAGTCACAAAACGTAGAGCCTTAACCTCCCTAAAGATTGTCACTGTTACAAGTTACTGTTACTGTTAAAAATCGATCCATGGGCTTTCATTCGTTCAATTCTTTGCCGATTTGATTCTGAATCAAAACAATTCAGTTTTTACCACAAAATCAAAATTCTCACAAAAATTAATTACATTCATTCAAATCTCTCTCTCTGTGTCTCTCTCCTATAGCAGTACAGCCCTTCTTGGGCGCTGGCCTCCTTCAATTTTTACCCCCATTCTCTTCTGCTGGTAGCCATCCCCCTCCAGGAACGCACTTTCAATATTTCCTTCGCATCCTCATCCACCGCGTCGAGTCCTCCCATATTCTCCTCGGTCTTCCCACTGGTCTTTTTCCGTGGATTCTGCTATTCAATAGTTGTCGTGGTATTCTGTCTTCCCCATCCTGACTACATGACCCACATTAGATATGCATTCTGTTAGCGGTGGTTCTTTATACATTTGATAAAATTCAAAGTTATATCTTATTCTCCAGCCGTGTACGTTATTAACTGGTCCCAGGTTTCTTTGTAACATTTTTCATTCAAAGATATCGGAAGTGTTTGCTATTTTGGAGTTCAGGATACAAGTTTCGCAACCGTAGATTATGTTGGTTCTTATTATTGATTTATATATCCTTAGTTACATTTATTCAAATAGTTCTCTGAAATCTGAGCCCGTAACGTTTGCTTTCTTACTGAATTTCCGTGAGTAGTTTTATAGTATCAAGCCTGTTGTAACATTTACAGAGCTGTATGTACCAGAGCTGTGTTAACATTTACGTCACGTTTCAGCAATTTGTTCAATTGTGATAAATCGGTGTCCATTGATAAGCGCCCTTTCAAGAGATTACTCAGATACAGTTGAAACCTCTACTAGGCGTCTAGTAGACCTCTAGTTCTCTGAAATCTGAGCCCGTAACGTTTGCTTTCTTACTGAATTTCCGTGAGTAGTTTTATAGTAGCAAGTCTGTTGTAACATTTACAGAGCTGTATGTATCAGAGCTGTGTTAACATTTACGTCACGTTTCAGCAATTTGTTCAATTGTGATAAATCGGTGTTCATTGAAAAGCGCCCTTTCAAGAGATTACTCAGATACAGTTGAAACCTCTACTAGGCGTCTAGAATGGTGGTCTTCAGCCGTTTTTAATGGGTAGTGTTCAACCCATTGTCCACACTATCGTACTGTTTAGTCATCCTTGAGTAGATTTCTGACGGCTTTACTACCTTAAAAACAAAAAATGTATTTATTGCAAACTGTTATTAAAATGTACTAATCTAGGAACGGATATCCCAACCTCAGGTATTAGACAATTGAGGTTATTGTTACACAAAATTTACATCAAACAGCTGTGACTACGTTTTTGCGTTAAAGTGACGCGTCTCGGATCATTTGTTCTGTCTCTTCTAGGTTAGCAGCCCTTAGGCTGGTTGTAAGCAGCTCGTTATTCTTCATGCTTCTCTGCTTTTCTTTTCCACTCACAATATTGTTACGACTGTCCACTGATCATCGTATGGTACAGTGGAAAACAAAATACAAGACACCAATTACGTCACTAATCACCAGCTTTATTTATCACAATTAAACAGTTGGTAATTAACAAGACAGTCAGTCTCTTACAACAAATCAAATAAAAATTGTTCACACGCAATAAAAATGTTAACTGATATGAAACACAATTGTATTACAATTGTCTCACACAATTATAAAACACGTAATGCTTCGTCACAATACTTCAAACCGCACTGTGTAAATCACCACTTAACCGCACTGTGTAATCGCCCGACAATAACTAACTTGACCGTCGCTGAATGGCTGTATTTATACCCCGCTGATTACCAGAATAATCTGTAACTTTGTTAAACAAACAGGCGCTCTCGAGAATCCACTAGAAACAGTGCCCTTGAACATATTGCGCTGACCGGTATGGTCCGGTGATAGTCTTTCGCCGTAAAGTAGCATCATTATGTACGCACGCACACAACATCTGGAATAGTCGGGATACTAGTAGCACGTTCCGTACTACGTAACATGTTTTCCGCATTACGTAAAAATATGATGTTCAGTTCATATCGACCATAAACTGTTTCATGTAGCCTAAAAGGGGTCGATCACTGTGATTCTTCCCTTCAATTGTTCCATCTATTATTCTATTAACCAACCCATTTTGTCGTAGTATATGCCCTATAAACTTAGCTCTTCTGCCTTTTAAATTTCGCAGAAATTTCTTCTTCTCCTGAGCTCTTGTGAAGACTTGTTCTGTTACAGATTTGTTCTGTAAAGGTATGAACATCTCAGTCGAGGTTGTTATTTATTAAAATTACATTACAAACATTTTGTACTCACACACGTTGGTATGGGTGCGCACGCTCCGAAGGCCGATCGGATGCTGAAGTTATCTATAAATGTTTATACAAGTTCAAGGCTCTATCTTACAACGGGTTCGATTTAAATTTCAAATGGTCGTTTAATATGAAATCCCGTCTGTGTATGCTATTTTTAGGTTTGCAAATTTAGAACTTCTCCAAAGCGTTTACGTAATGGCCTTTATTGAAATTATGTAAGGTTTTTTTTTGTATTTTGATGTGAAATCAATATAAGGATCATTGCTTGAAATTAAATGTCGTGCGTAGTTAGATTTTATGTTATTTAGTGGGGTCTGATTTTTTAAATTTACGTTCGGCTTGTATTCGTTAAATCTCTTTATTAAATCTCTGTGTTGAAAAGCGATCTTAGGGATGCCAGATTACAGTTTTAAAAGTACCTTTTGATTTTTAATTTCCGTAAACCCATTTCCTGAAACACCCCTTTGTCTCAAAATTACTGAATGTCCCTTGTAGATATTTTGCCGTCAGATTTTAAATAGAATAACTTAACTTAAAATGAGGCGTATAATTTAAATATCATAGATAAAAAGACGATATTTCATTTACGTAACAATTAAAATTAAAAAACTATTAGCAACAGGAACTTATATAATGTTAAAACTACTCATATCAGATGTACGAAAGTTCAGACTGGGAACATAATAATTAAAAGCAGCCGTATCGCGGGGAAGAAACTTAGGTACTGTACTAGCAAAGCTGTAACAAAGTTACGTTAATACAAGTTAAATTAAAGTTATGCTCTACACTTAAACTTAGTTCGCCAGTTGGTAACTACAATTTTCTCATTAGATGCAAGGAGTAAACAGCTTGTCAATTGGAGTGATTAACGTAATTAATAGTGACTGATAGGCATTAACTGTGATTAATAGTATTCTGAATTAGTCGCTCTTGCTATTTTGGTATTTATCGTTTGGGTAAATAAAAGTCTACTGTAATTATAGAGATTTGCAAACAATAAATACAATGTATAATAAGTGAATACTGTTGAAAACAACGGGCTATAATAAACATTGCACTTTGCTCTATTTGTTTCTCTCTCCGTCTCTTCCGTTCTTTCTTCAATACTTGAATTTTAGGTTTTGAAGGAAGAATACTTAGATCTTAAGATTTTTTCCTTCCTGGTTTTTGATTATTACTGCATTGTACTTCTCACAATAGAATAAAGTATACATAACTCTTTGCTTAGCACACTTGTATTAAACAATCGACTTGAAACTCTGTTTGCAATTTTTTTCTCCAAATAACGCAGGCTCTGATATAAACAAAACATACGCAGCCTCCCACATTCAACAAAAATCTATTAAACTAAATACCTATATTAACAAAGAAATAAAACTGATTCCAGTATTTCCAAATTTCTAAATAAAATTCTTGCACTCATGTATACTCGTATGTATTTATGTATTTACGTACGTATATGAGTACCAATTACATCGCAAAAATAGTTTTAACACCACTCACCATTTTGTATTATAACCTGTAGCAAGGATGTTGCTTTAGGATGCTGTCAGGCTTCCACTTTCATAACAGGCTTGAATTGTTTACCCATTTTTTCGGAAGATAATTTGTATATATTGCTACAAAAATTACGTCAAGTTTTCGACAAATCGAGAGTGTCCTTTCTACATGCTTCTCGAATAGCCCAGCGTGCGGCTCTGTCCACTCACTTAGCACTCCAGACTGTTCGAAGACTTGTAACTACGCAAATTATACCGGCACGTCGCCAAAAGGATGGAAAATTATTCAGGAACGTATGCGCGCTATGTGTGAGCAACAGCGTCCTGCTTAGTTAGTGAGTTAAACCTGGCGATATTGTATAGTGCGGATCAAGTGATTGTTGCTGAAAGTGATTTATAGTTATAGTTGTAGTTAGTGTGGAACTCTAATAATTAATATTATTTGCGTGTGAACAAATCTAACTAGAATTATTGTATGAGATTACCTTGTTGATTTCAAATTGTTATTTGTAACTAATAAACGTTGGTAATTAGTCACTTCGTTGGTGTCCATATTTTGTTTCCATTGTACAATAAGACGATCCGTGAACCCGTTGTAATGGTATATTATTTATTTACTTTTAAGAATTATTTTGAAAAACGTTAGTACAAAATGTCAGTTCAAGGGGGGGATGTCGAACTCAGGGTCTCGTCGTGTGCATTGTGTCCGTCCAAAGTGCTCCTGATTCGTGATTCAGTCCCTACTGACCAACCGTCGGTCGTTGAAAATCTCGATCGCCGTGCCTGACTTCGTGATCTAATTCAGCCGCTCCTTCAACGCACGATACACTACGACTTCACTGAGATTATGAGAAACTGCCTTATTAGAGACTGCGCAACTCACGGCTCACCCGTGCTTTAATAGATTTACGCACTCACATGAAGTCATTTTCACATGTTAATACATTCCAGATTGTACTGGAAAATCGATCATGTGCTGGTGAACATGCATTTCTAGTTTATAGACTTTTCCAAACCACGTGTTTTCAACTGCATGTGATTCCTGACTAATTACTTTGTCAGTTGAATAAATGGTATTAAATTTAAATATAATTAAATAACTACCGACTCGGAACACAAATTTTTTATGGGTAAAAACGTGAAAGTTTTACCTTATAGCCTGAACCAGTTTTCTCTTATTATAAGCTTCGTCAGAGGCTGCCATAAAAAACTTTGTATTCCGATCGGTAGTGATTTAATTATATTTAGTTAATCAACACATACGTCATGGACAACGAAATCCAAGCTATTTAGTTATTGTATATTTATAATATTAAAATAACTGTTATTAAAATAATTAGTCAAATATAGTGATTCCGATTTGCACACTAATATAAATGACTTTAATTAGCTTCTCGCTAATTAATTAGGGTGTCTGTTAATTGGCTTACTGTTAATTATCTTTACACAACTCGTTTCGCGCACAACACTTATTTACTTTTATATTAACACTATACTCCTATTTTTTATTGTTTATTATTGTCTTAAACTACGTTGTCATGCAGTACTTATTATAATAACAATAGTGACTTAACACATTCACACCCCTTTGTACAGGTCACCAACTAAGGTTTGCTGTAAATATGTCCCCATACATTCGTACACAGTGTGAACGTTTGTCTCTTGGTATCATTTCAATATATTCCTTCACTTCCTGGTGTTTTTGTTCCTCATTATCCCGTCAGTGCCTGGTTTGCTGTTTCATGTTTTGCTTCTCCATGGTTTCTCTGCTGCTACTTTCGTTCTGAATACTTTACTGGTGCTTACACTTTAATTTATTCTATATTTATATAGACACTAATGAACGCCTTTCCATCCATGGTACTTGTTTCTTTCTAGTTTCCTGGAAAGTAAGGATATTGTGCGCTATCGTTCCTGCCTTATATTTTTACGTTGTCCATAGAAAGTCACTCATCTTACTTTCGATTTGGTCGAGATTTTATAATAGTTTTCATACTATGTTGATAAAATTTTTATTATTAATTTCATAAAAGCTATTAAATCACTAAATCTTGAATGTCAAATATTATAATGATTTTTGATATCAACATAAAACTGCCAACAGATTTCAGTTGTTGTCATAAGCTCACACGACGTTGTCCAATATACTCCTGATGATTAAATACCGGCGGGTTAAGCCGTGGTCGGTTGCTGTGTAACATCGACATCATCGGCAGCGTTTCGAATCCCAGTTAAATACAATCTTCCTGAGCCCCCAAAAAGCGACAGTGTGTTACGGAACAATTACGGCGGATCTTGGCACAACGATACCCGACAACTTTTCTTCGGGTAAGAACAACAAGGTTACTCTGCAGAAAATTCAACAGATTTTAACTTTGTTTATGACTGCTTAAATATACTTTAGTTATTTAACGTCCAGTTAAGACCCTAGTGTTAAATAGTTAACAGGCCTATGTTTTGGATTTCATTGTCCATGATGTGTCCGTTGATTAACTAAATGTAATTAAATCACTACGGATGTAGAGCACAATATGTAAGGAAGTGAATTTTCGTGGGTTCCTATGACCACAAATTTAGTTTAATCTGAATAAGTTGGTTTTGAAGTGTTTGCCAAAGCAATAGAATAACATATGTACTACAATTTATAACAAAAACAATTTATGTGTATATAAACATTTATTTCAGAATGGATACACAAAGTTCCACAGAGTAATCCTTATTCCATTGTACTTCACGTACACAATCGTCTTGAGGGTAAAATCTTGTTATTATGGCACGAGATAACCAATTAGTCTGGTTCAATTTTAAATTATTACCTCCTCCTGTAACATGTTTAATAACGAGGTATCAGAATAAATTTCACTAGGAAATTTCTGCAACCTTATGTATCTGTCAAGTTGTAAGCGGTTAGTGGTTTGCACAGACCACAGTCTAGATCAGTGAATTGAACATAAAAAATAAACTTCTAGAAAGAAAATCGTCATTTTCAAGAATGATTACACAAACCACAAACTGGGAGGAGGCGAAATGGAGTGATGATGCGTTGTGGATGAACACCTATTTACATAATATAAGACTAATCTGAAGACTATTTTATTCAGGACTAATAATAAGTTACTGGATATTCTCAAACCGATAAAACACACGCCTCCAGAAGAAAAAACTGGCATACATAAGTTAACATGCAATGATTGCGAGTGCTTCTACATTGGACAGACTGGAAGAGGTTTCCTTAAACGATTTCGAGAACATTTACCTAAGAAAATAAGAAACATTGACAACATCAAATCAAATTACGCCCGACACCTGACTTCACACAATCATAATTACACAGATTTTAGTTCCAATTTAATACAGTTACATATGTGTAAGAAGGACCGTTTCATGAATGCCTTGGAGGAATTTGAAATTTACAGTGCATATGCAAACCCAAGGAGTCGCGATATCGTGTTAAATGACCACCTGAACTTTGTATCCAACCGATTGTACGATACCGCCTTGAGTCTGCTCGCTGGGCCTACGATAAGGTAGCAACCGCTCAGTGGCAGAATGAACTTGAACGGGTGCGCACCCAAATCCGCGTACTGTTCACATGCAAATTTTGACATTTTTTACTACTTAACGATCCCGCAAGAGTGACAGTTTTATCTTTCTTAATATCTGATGATGGAGCATAAGCTCTGAAACACGTAATAGACGAAGTTACAAGAAATCACACGGCGGATAATTTAAGGTAAATAATTTATTAATAATATAAGAACTTATGAGGAGAGTTCTCGAAGCTTCTCTCACTCTAACTCTAGCACTTAACCTACCAGAGGTGCCTCTGTTAAGCCGAGTAATCCAGTGGAAGGTTGGGTAACCAATCCCAGCGGGAAAGTGGGTGGCGAGCTAATTGGTGCTGGGGGCTGAGGATCAGTCATTTAAAGCAATGGATAAAACTTCTTTGGAAATTTATACCCCAGGTGGCAGACCAGGAACTCTGAAAAATCCACCCTCTACGGAGGCCGGCGCCATGGATTCAGGTGGGGGGGGGGGCAACTGTTGCTTGGGAATGATCCTTTTAAGAGAAGTTCCAAAGTATTACGATCTCTTTGAACAAGTGGTTCACAAAGAAGTTCAAGTGAAAGAAGCTCTTTTAATTTAGAGGAAAAAATAAGGAACTCAGGAAAAGGCTGAGTGAAGTAGAGCTTCTAATCGAAAGTTAAAGAAAGAAGTACTTGATCTCAAATCGAAAAATAAAGCACTAAAAACCGTCCATTTATCAAAGGAGGCTGAAAAGAAGGTACAACAAGAGAAAGAACACAGAGTTGACAATGTCCAAGAATACTATAGAGATGTAGAAGAATTCGCTAAGGAAACAAAATGGATTAGAGCAAAGAATGTAACCAGGAGAATAAAAAAGAGAAAAGCTGAGTGGTCTCCAGAAATTGAAAAAACTGATGACACATTACCTATTAAAAAAGTAGAACTGAAGAAGTTTAAAGTACCAAGAGAAAAGCAACCTCCACCATTTAATATAGTTGGCATTGAAGACTATGCAACAGTAAGGCCACTATTGAACACAAACAAAGAAAAAATGACCAAAATTTTTTCCCTCAATAATAATGTGTGGAAAATTAACACTCAAGACTCAGATGTTTATAGATTTCTAGCTACAAAATTGAATCAAGAAGGACATCAATGGTACACATATGAAGACAAAAAAGACAAAACCATCAAGGTAATGGCTAGAGGGCTTCACCCTACCTGTAGTAAAGAATAAATATTAGAATAGTTACAGCAGAAAGCAAAATTGAAAATAGTTGATGCTGTCAACATTATTAAAAAAGAAAGGAAATTGGATAAAGATGGAAAACAAATAATTTGCAAGAGTGAGCTCCCTCTATTCAGGCTCACGTTTGACAATAAAGATGATGTGGAAAACATTTATAACTTTAAGTCTGTCCTAACATATGAGTGTCAAAATTTAACCCTTAAGAAAAGCTACAAACCTGATACCAGAATGTACACAGATCAGAGGGCTGTGCGAGGCGAAGGGTATGCCCGTCGCCCGCTCGTGTACTACGTTCCGAGCTTCAATAGAGCTCCTGCCGTAGGGACGACTGATAGTTCTGGATTTGTGTGTGGCCTGCTACCGGCCATGGGAGTTCAATTAATTAATTAATTGAGGGTGAGTGTTCGCCGAGGCCGGGTCCAAGATTCTCCTGGCACAGATTGGTAGCGACCGAGGGCGCTAAAGAGATGGTTGCCCTGGAATCGGGCGAAGCGACGATAGAATTTGCGGGACAGTGTCCGTATAGTGGCGTCCAGGGAACGGACACGCAGAGAGTCACGGATCGTTTTGTTTGATGTCAGGTAATGGGCTTTGCATGCCCAGCGCAATCCTCGGTCAAGGAGAGACTGAAGCTTTCGCTTGTGGACCACAATGTAAAAATTGGCAAGGTTTCAACCATACAACCAAGTACTGCCACAGAGAACCTAGATGTGTAGAATGTACAGGGAAGCACGCTACAATCCAGTGTAAAATAAATAAAGATACTCCACCAAAATGTGTAAACTGTGGAGGCCAACATCCAGCAAACTATCGAGGGTGTGAGGTAGCTATGGGATTAAAAAATATTCGGAACAGAACCAGTGGATTTCAACAAAGATATAGAAAACAAGTGAAAAAAGTATGGAGCTAACGCACGTGGTACAAAAACCTAAGGAATGTAAAGAAACTGGAAGCAGAACATTCTCTCAAGTTGTCCAGTCTAGACCAGTTAAGGAGAAGGAAATAGAGAAAAGTAATGTATTAGAAAAAATATTAAGAAGGCTAGAAGCTATAGAAAAGCGTCTAGACTCTAATGATAAGAAATTTGAAGATGTATACATGAACCTTGTAGATCTGAATAGTTATATTAGGTAATATGAGTAAAACTCTTAGAAAAGCAACTTGGAATGCAAATGGATTGCAACAACATATTCGAGACCTAGAAACATTTTTGAATTCAGAAAAAATTGATATTTGCTTAATATCTGAAAGTAATTCCACAAAGACATCATATGTTAAGGTACATGGTTATCTCTACGATTCTGCTGTCCGCCCAGCAGATAGAGCAAGAGGAGGATCAGCAATATTGGTAAAAGAGAACCTTCAACATTATGAAATTCTCAAAATAGAGGAAGAATATTTGCAAGTTACAGCCATTAGGATTCAAGCTAACAGGTACAAAGAATACAGTGTTTGTGCAATCTACTGTCCACCAAGATATAAGTTGAAGCGAGAAGAGTTTATACAACTGTTTAAAACTTTAGGTGGAAACGTCATTATTAGAGGAGATTTTAACACCAAACAGTTGTACTGGGGATCAAGAGTAATTAATCCGAAAGGAAAAGAATTACTGGCAGCAGGAAAAAACTAGGGTGTGACTTTCACTCCGGAGGTAAACCTACATACTGGCCTGCAGACACAAACAAACTACCTGATATTGTTGATTTTTTTGTGACAAAAGGGATTTCTGAAAATTATATTCATGTAGAAAATGATGAGCGGCTTTCCTCAGGCCTGACACCGGTTATAAAGACAATTAATGAATGTATAATTACAAACAAGGAATCAGTCCCAAAATTAACAACTGGTAAAACTGACTGGTACTTGTTCAGTAGCCTAGTAAAAAAAACACGAACCTGCATGTACCTATTAAAGATCCAGTACAATTTAAAAGAGGAGCTTGAGAGATTTACTGAAATTATTCAATATGTCGCTTGTGATAGTACTCCTATTAGTTATAAAAAAGGTAATAAAGAAATTAATTATCCAGTTGAAATAAGAGAGCTGATTAAGGAAAAAAGGGAGGCACGTAAAGATTGTCAGAGAAATCGAGCATGGGATAACAAAAAATTTTAAATAAATTATTTATCAAAATAAAATCATTCATAAAAGAATTCAAGAATAAATCAATTAATAGGTAGAAAATTTATCTGCCCAAAAAAGCACAGATTATTCTCTTTGGAAAGCAGCAAAACGAATCAAAAGACGTAAAATGCAAGTTCCTCTAATAAGAAAAGATGACGGACCTTGGGCTAGAAATACTAAGCAAAAAGCAGAATTCTTCGCGGCGTACCTAGAGGAAACGTTGCAGCTTCTCCCTAGACAAACAACTGAAGAGAATATTTACCCTCCCAAAAAATATTTACACAAACGTGAAGATCTCCTGTGACCCTTCTGGAATTAAAAAATGAAATTAGAAGTAACATAAATTCAAAAAAAGCACCAGGTTACGATTTGATTACTGGCCAAATAGTAAAAGCTCTACCTGAAAAAGGACTTAGGAAGTTATTGTACTTAATTAACGCATCATTAAGGTTGAAGTATGTTCCTTTACAGTGGAAAGTGGCTGAAGTTATTATGATATTAAAACCAGATAAGCCACCAAATGATAGGAAGTCATATAGACCAATTTATTTTCTTCCAATAATTTCAAAATTGATTGAGACACTGTTACTATTATTGAGAAGACTTAGGCCTAAGCCTATTATTGAAGGTAGTAATCTTATCCCTGATCATCAATTCGGCTTTAGACAGAGGCAATCAACGATAGACCAAGTACACAGGATTACGAGTATAATAGAAAATGCACTTGAGAATAAAAAAATATGCGGAAGTATCTTTTGGATGTAGCACAAGCATTTGATAAGGTATGGTATGAAGGTCTGGAGTAGAAATTACAAAGAGACCTACCGAAACAATATTACAAAATACTGAAGTCATACATAACTGACAGACATTTTCGAGTGAAATATGAAGGAGAATATTCTGATCTGAAGAAAAAAACACCTGGAATTCCCCAGGGTAGAGTTTTGGAACCGGTCTTGTATTTGTTATATACAAGGGACCTTCCACATTTCTACTGTAGAAGATGCAACCATTGCCACCTTTGCAGGTAATACTGCAATTCTAGCGACTGGAAATAAAATTGAAGAAGCTGTATTGAAACTTCAAAGAGCCTCTGATGCTGTGACCAAATGGACCAAAATATGACGCATTAGATTAAATGAGATAAAGTCGATCAATGTAAATTTTTCAAATCTAAAGATTGGTCATCGGATACCAGTTATAATTAATTTATTACCAATCCCTTACGCTAATACATCTAAATATTTAGGAATAACATTAGACGCAAATCTTAAATACAAGGAGCACGTCAAAAAGAAAAAGCAGGAGTTGAATCTGAAGTTCAGGAAAATGTATTGCCTCTTGGAAAGACAATCCCAGCTGTCAATAAATTGCTGTTGTATAAGCAAGTGCTAAAGCCTATCTGGACCTATGGAATACAGTTCTGGGGCTGTGCAAAGAAATCACCCATAAATATAATTCAAACATTTCAAAACAAGGTGCTTCGGTGCATTGGTGATGCACCATGGTATGTAAGAAACGACAACTTACACAGGGATTTAAAAATTGAACTTGTAATTGAGGAAATAAAAAAAGGAAGCAGTGAAGCATGGGCAACGCGTCTTGCAGCATGTACACCCTGGGATACGGCGACTGATGGATATAAGTAATGCAACTAGAAGGTTGAGGCGAATTAAACCACTGGATTTGAAGGATATTAGTTAAATGAAGGTTACAGCCAATGGGTTATATCTCTTGATTAGTGTCTTTAATTATGAAATGTAAATTACAAGATGGATAGTACTCAGATGTAATGAAAATTAATAAATAAATAAATAAAACTGGGAAATTGTTTGTCCCGGTCCCAAACAGATAGATTAGTGTTGCTCACTCCAACGATTCTTCAGGCGCTCCACACCTCTCCGTCCTTTCGGTTTATAATTAAATAATTGTTTAGGCATGCAGCAGATGGATATTGGATTATCCAGTATATTATGGGACGAATACGGGAACAAAATTAGGTATGACACATACATACTAAATCGAATAAAGGGAAAGAATTCATTTTAAACACGAAATTTAGCAACAGTGACCCGACAGATTGTTTAAAAGTTACTTTAATATTTCCGCTGATGTGTAATAAAATTTACAATTATCTTGGTAGTATAGCCATGGTAACTAACGGTTTCTAACGGGCTGTTAGTAAAACTGTCGTTGCAGACTTCATTTACAGTTAACAAACTCTTTCGAAACGTTCGGCAAACGGAGCGTCTGTCATTTAGTCACCAAACGAGTGCCGCTCATTTTTTTAGACAATTATAAAAAAAGTATTTTGTTTAAGGGTCGGCGAAGGTAATAATCAATAGAATGTAGAAGAGCGTACCGGTAATAATACCCCGTTTTCATTTAACCTGAACACTTGGTAAAACGTTTGTGTCGTCAACAAGCAAATTAGTAAGATAAGTGATCATCTAATTTGCAGGCAAGGATCTAATTTTCGCGATGAAAGTATGATGTAGAGGTGGGCCGAATACACCTATAACAGGTAATTTGGAACGATATTTTTGCCAAACGGATATAACAGTAACTGAAAAGTTGAAATACCTGTTCCTATTACTCACGACCTTGCGGTTTCCCTCCACGCAACTAACGAGTAAATAAGTACTACAAGTATTAGGAGTATTACCTGTACACGAGTACGAAGCCAGTTTTTCGTGATGAATAATTCATTCTGCGCATGTGCCGATTGCCATTCAAGTACGAAACGAAGCAAAACAGCGAGGTTTAGAATATCTATATGCCAAAGAGAAAGAGATGAACCTGTTTTTAATAAACGGAAAAAGTTTGTACTGATATTACTTTTATTCTCGTGTGTTATGCAGATATATAATACAGATTATAATAACAAATTTAATATTTATTATACTAGTCGCCAACTCGGTAAATTTTAAAAAAACGAATTTTATTGTGTTGTAACCTACAGAGTGGCTGATAGGCAATATGGTACTTTTTGTTGATGTGATTTCGGAGATTATTTTAACTCACTCCACATCTAACGTAACTTTTTTTGACATTATTTGTTGTCCTATTACGTGCACACTAATTTTCATTGCCTGAGTACCACAACAGATTTGTCTAACCAAAATGGAATCAAAAATTTAATATTAAATCTATGTTAGTTTTTTACTCCAATTGAAAACTTAAATTACCATTTCCAAAGGGAGATAAGCAATAAATTCCCGTGTTTCTTATATTTTTAAACAGAGTAACAAAACGGAGTTTTACCCTTTTAGTTGGTTAATTAATTTCAGTTATTTATTTATATTGGTTTAAGTTTGGTTTCGATGCGATTGTAATATTATGAAGCCATCGGTTTAATAGATTTCCTAATTAAAGTTAATATTTTTTACTGTTCACTGGTTTTTGTGGTTCTTAGTTTAATGAGACGTTGAGTTTTTATTCACTTGTAGAGACGATTCGGCTAAGTAGATGCTCACTGAAAGCATAGTTAGTTCATGATAAAAGTACTAACTTGGTGTGTTGCCCTGGATCTCATGTAGAATATATAAGCTTAGCTAAACACAAGATTAATTTTAAAATCCTCTTGTTGGCGCTATAAGTGGTGCCAACAGTCGCACGCGGTCCACAGAGCCTCTAAATGTCTAGTCTAGTGAAATAATGGTCTCAACTCTAATCATTTAGTGGAAATATAATTTATTTCTTACTAATACTCATTAATTTGGTTCTTTAAATAATTACCACAAGAATGTCGAACTTCATAAGTAATTACATTTATAAAATTTTTCTTTTAATCTCAGGGTGGTCAATCTGATTTCGTGGCCATGATGTACCGTTTTGTATTAGGTTAAATTATTTGAAATAAACATGAGTTCTTTGAGTCTGCAGGATACTAAACTAGATGATTGCACTTCTATTATCAGATGATAATATCAGTTCAATTCAACTAAAAGAATAATGATTTAATAACAAATAAAATTCAAGTGCACAAACATGTACAAGTTCTTTTACTGTGAAAAAACGAACGTCTTAATCACTAGATTGGATAACCTTCTGCAGATAACTTATTTACTTTCGCAAACATGGTTGGCAATTAAGAAAAGGTTTGAAAAATAGAACAAATTAAAATTTCAATAAGGCCTAGCGTCCTTCTAATATCAGCTAAAATCATCTTATAAAATAGGGTTAATAATGTTCACTGATTCATATTACTATGAAAATTATTAATTATAAACTTCACAAGGTTTAATGCCATTCAATGTTCAGTTTAAATTGTCTTAAAGCTATACATGGTAATATTACCGTTCAATTTATAAATTCCTTAAGACTAATTCAAAGTCACTATACTCCCTTTTATATTTTATATTCCCACGATTGCAAGGGATTGTACACTTTGCAATCGAGTCACACTGACACTCGATTGATTTACTAGGTTAATAAAAACCTTTAACACCTTTGAAAAAATTGGGTTAGGTTGGTCCCAACATGACGTTTGATACGCGCAGAGATTAAGTAAACTTTTTCTCTTCTGGCGTCTGGAGCTCTCGTCTCGTCGCCTTCATCGGCAGTACAATAATAATGCTTAGCGTGGCGTCGGTTTTGGGCCAAGCCGCGCTATAACTATTTCGATTGTTGGAATGATCGACTACATTCCATCGAACGTGCCTCCCCCATTATAAAATTCTTTAATTTTCGAAAAGAGCTCCTGACTTTGGGTTGGAGAGTATGAAAATGACGCTTAGTATTTTATCCAAATTGATACAAATATTTTTAAACTTGTAATGACCAAAAATTTTAAATTCTGAAATTTTGATCAAAAGTACTTTACAACCAGCCAAGACGCCCCAACACGGGCCAGAACAATAAATAAAGAAGCAATTTAACGAAGTGTTAACTAGACGTTCGCCAGGGACAGTGATATACACTAGACACAACATTACAATAGAAAGCAGGTTCGCCTGTGACAGACTCGTCTCAACCGAGATTTACAGCCCACAACAAACAGACAATGAGACTTGGCACAGTGGCATAGTACGGAGAAATTGTAATGAGCACACGCTACAAGGTTAATTTGAAGCGTGCCAGCAGTAAAAAAGGGATGTAGTCACAATTGTACTCACCCTGTATGAGAACAAACAACGTCTATCTAATGAATAGAACTGAGTGCGCGCACGCACAGCGGGAGGACATCTTACTGGTGACAACTGATATTTACGACAAGGAAGAGGAGTGCCGTCTTGGAAGCGACGACACTCTGTGTCCTAGTAACTGACGAGAAAAGGGTCATGGATAGACAGACAATAACAAAATGTATTGTTCGCGTGAGAACAGCAGCAGACTTCCAGAGTACGCTTAGACAAAAGCTTGATCGACAGGCGCGGAATTGCTCCACATTCCAGGAAACGGTACGGAGGCCCTCGTCGTGTACTTGTGGGGAGAGCTTACAACCAACCACAGTCCGGCATCTTCCCAGAGAAAAGGTTAAGAGGACCGTCGTCACGATAGCAACGGGAACAACGAATCAGAAGTAGAGAACCATAGTTCTGCATAAGGGTAGGAGTTCATCTGACCTATCGGGGTTGGCCAAAGGCGTGTTTGCCAGGGAATTGCATTGTGGTAAATGATTCTTAATAAAAACTGTTTACAGAGCACGCGTGAAGTCAGTCTTCATAAACTTTTCGATCATATACTTTATCTTTGAACAGTCTACATAAAAGTTTCAATCTTATTCTTTTCTCAAGTAAAAGTTCTCAGTTTTAATACATCACAGTTAACATACGTGTAGCGGTTTGGCGTTGAAACTCAGTTACGCGGTACTCTAATCAGTGACTTAACATTTCTACAGTGACAGTTATGCAGTAATAGTGTATCCACAGTGACTCAATCACACAATATACATCAGTGATTAATAACTTTCAAGTACACTATCTTACTCAGCTATCGCTTATTAAAAACCAAGCTATTCAGTCACAGTTTCATTTAATAACAGAACTTTCATTAATACTTTACCGAACTGCGAAAACGTAACGTTGTACAGTGCGAAGTGTACAAGACCGATTGGAACAATACACCACGTTATTGAAACACGATATATTAACATATACAAGAAGAAGTTCGGTAATAGACAGTCATATATATATACACACTAGTTAACAATGAACGTACTCACACAACACATGACTTCATAGACTCTGATAGGACGGCAGACATCAATGAACACATACACCGCGAGTGAATCTGATCCGCGTGTGTTGAGTGATAGTGACACCGAAGCGACGCGACCTCATACGTATGGATTATCTGCAGGAAGGAGTTACACCGATGGAAATATTGGATAGTTATTTTTACAAGTAATTCTTTATGTTATTCTTGTCATAAGAACTCTACTGTCCTGTCTCTTTCAAAGAAAACACCCTTTGAGAATTCATATTAATTATCATGGAAAATTTAAATAAAGCTATTCATCTGAGGCAAGAAATGAACGCATTAGTATAAGATTTATATGTTGTTTATCTATGTTTATATATGTTGATTGGTTATATATGTATGTGTATGTTTTCAGCGAACGACGTACAGGATTTATATTGTAATTTGATTCATATATATGTGTTCTTTTATGGATGTATTTTCAGGAAATCATTTATATTATATACGTTGAAGTTTCATTACTTGAATGATGTTATTAAATAAGTGTTTATTTTCATTCAGTATTTATGCGTTCATCATTGTTAATCTTTCCTCATAACAGACATTAACGTCACTTGAATAAATTATAGTAAATTTAATATTTATACAACAATTTAGAGTCTCATTACAGTAATTATACTAACTATCAAATAACTAAATAATCACTAAATTCAAGTAATTTAGTATAACTAACCTAACTGGGTGATTACATGGTTAAACTCCACAAATTAGTATAATTACACATTGCATTTATTACAATTACAAAATTATTAATTATGCAAATATCAATTACACCCCACTAATGATTGTACTTGGCGCTCCAAGATCGTGGGGCACGGCAATCACAATTACATATTTAATTGCCAATTCCATTTATATACATTAATTATCGTAAACTCAATTAACTTTCTTATGGTAATTGTGATCTCTAATCTAACCATGTCAATCGTTTGGAATTGTCTTTTTGGATAGTTAAATACCCCAGAAGACATAGTTCTGTTTATGTTTGGCCAAGATCACTGTTATCACTTAGGTCTGTCACAATATTTCTTATTAAACTCTATCTTATATTTATTTTATTTACAATCTGATTTCGGTAGTACTTGTTTCCATTAATATACAGTCTATTTCTGTTACTGGGTTATATTATAATCCCTTAAAGGTGAAGACAATACTAATGACATAGATTTAAATATTTTTGTTTAATGGTTGTACCTTTTGATTGGGTTACATTACACACATAATCATAAACACTCAGTACAACTTCTGGTCACTTTAGTTTGGATTTCTATACATTTATTCTCTGGAATTTTAATTTTTTAATTCACCTATAGGAACTATATGGTGTTACATATCTTACCTTCACTCTCTTTTATATACTTAATTTTGGAGTCATCATCCTTCAAAAATACTCACAATGATTATTCTAAAGTTTTACAATCTTTGATTGATAATAGGATATACCACTTTTCTGACAATTCAGTAAAAGTTTCGCATCCAGTCTCATAAGTTCTCAAATCTCATTATCCAGTCTAAATTACATTATCGTGACAGATTTCTGGGCTAATTACAATTGAGTCACATAATATCAGTTACTTCGAACATTACTGGTTCTATTAGATGCACTTTTGTTATTCTTTCTGATACACAGTTAATTTACATTTAGACTATTTATATTTCACTCTCCTGACCATTATTTATTATCATTCATTTATATTAGAGTTTTTGTCAGTCAAGTCATCTCAATTAGTTTGTCAATGTTTCATTGTTATTAACTGTTCTTTACTCTGGGCTTCTTTTGTTATCACTCATTCATCTTGTATTGATTTTCATCTCGCATTCCTCATTCCGTCGGAAACAGCGGATAGTCAATGATCTTAAGACACCCTACACATTGTCCCCGTGATCCATTTTGAGGGTACAATCATCCAATGTTTTCCTTACGGCATAAGCAACACAATTAGTCCAGGTGACTATTTATATTGTTACGACAGTCAAACTCATCGTCGTATGGTGCAGTGGAAACCAAAATACAACACACCAATTACGCCACTAATAACCAGCTTTAATTATCACAATTAAACAGTTTGTAATAAACAAAATAGTCTCTTAAAATATTTCTGTGTGAACTTAAAATAGTCTCTTAAATAGTTCACACGCAATAAAAATGTCTACTAATATAAAACACAATTGTATTACAATTGTCCCGCACGATTATAAAACACATAACACTTCGCCATAATACTTCGAACCGCACTTTGTAAATCGCCACTCAAACACACAACAATAACTCCTGCTAAACGCAGCTCAAACTAGAACTGAGCGTCTCTGAGTAATTGTATTTATACCCCGCCGAAAATCCATAAACATCCATACTACGCTTTAACAATGCTACTAGAACATACCAGAACGTAATTGGTTGCGGCCTTGCACACAATGTGCGCGGCCGCGCGACTTCTGGGACAGTCTAGCTAACGCGTTGAGAATCACCTACGCACACACATTACAGCCAGATTCCACTAGAACATTTGAGAAACACGTTGATTGTTCTGTAATGTAGTAATGCTATCCAGTATATTATAGTATATTACGGGAGCAAAATTAGAATATAATACATACAGACTAAAACAAATAAAAGGAAAATATTCATTTTAATCGCGATTTTTAGTTTCAGTGACCCGACAGATAGTTTAAAAGTTACTATAACATTTCGGCTGATGTGTAATAAAATTGACAATTACGTTTTTAGTTGAGCCATGGTAACTAACGGTTTCTAACGGGCCATTAGTAAATCTGTCGTTGAAGACTTCATTTACAGTTAACAAACTCTTTCGAAACGTTCGGCAAACGGAGCGTCTGTCATTTAGTCACCAAACGAGTGCCGGTCATTTTTGTAGACAATTAAATAAAACATATTTTGTTTAAGGGTCGGCGAAGATACTACTCATTCAATAGAATGTAGAAGAGCGTACCCTTAATAAGAAGCTGTTTTCATTTAACCTGATCACTTGGTATAACCTTTGTGTTGCCATCAAGCACGTTAGTAAGATAAGTGAACATCTAATTTGTAGACGAGGTAATTTTCGGGATCAAAGTATAGGTGGGCCGATATACCTATAAGAGGTATTTTGGAACGATTTTTTTGTCGAACGGATATAACAGTAACTGAAAAGTTGAAATACATCTTTCTATTACTCACGACCTTGCGGTTTCCCTCCACGCAACTAACGAGTATACAAGTACTAAAATCATTAGGAGTATTACCAGTACACGAGTACAAAGGTACTTTCTGGTGCTGGATACTTCATTCTGCGCAAGTGGCGATTGCTATACAAGTAGGAAACGAAGCAAAACAGCGAGGTTCAGAATATCTCTTTGTTTAAGAGAAAGAGACGAAGCGGATTTTAACAAACGAAACAAGTTTAAATTGATATTACATTTATACTCGTGTGTTATGCAGATATATATTACAGATTATAATAACAAATTGTGTATTTATTATACTAGTCACCAACTCGGTAAATTTTGAGAAAGCGAATTTTATTGTGTTATAACCTACGGCGTGGATGATAGGTCGTATGGTACTTTTGTTGATGTGATTTCGGAGATTATTTTAATTTCACTGTACAACTGATGTAACGTTTTTGACATTATTTGTTGTCCTATTACGTGCACTTTAATTTTCATTGCTTCAGTGCCACAACAGATTTGTCTAACCAAAATAGAATCAATCATTTAATAATAAATCTACGTCAGATTTTTACTCCGTGTGTAAATTTTAATTAGCATTTCCAAAGGGAGATTAGCCAATAAATTCTCTTATTTCTTATTTTTATAAACAGTGACAGATTAATAAAGACACAGTGTAAGGTAACACTGTTAATACTTTTAGTTTCAATTTATTTCTTATAACAAATTATATAATACAGGTATATGTACATATTAACACTTATTTGTACGTGTTATTTTTTTGAACGATATCGCTGTACTTGTTTTTTTCAAATATTAGGTTACAACACCTGTAGTATAATATTGCAGTCCAATAACACGATCGATTTCATATACGATTGGTAGCTGCCTCGCATGCATGAGACAGCTTTGCAAAAATTAAAACAGTTGTTTCGGCTACAGGGTACGCCATGCACATGATTGCCGTACGGTGAGGGTCATTTATACGATTGTCGATTAACGGGCCGCGAGTGTGTTCACATGTCTCTGCTTTTGTTAAGTAAATGTAAACAGTTATGTATTATTTTTTTCTTTAAACCTCGTGTCTCAATAGCTTTGCAAGAACAACCTATACTACTCGTTGTTTACGTGCAAATATTTTGAAATTTCTACCAAAACCTGACAGTTTTCGTTTATCACGAGCTACTACTGCACGGTGTGTGTTGCGTTAGTTCGCCAGTCTCCCGTAACGTGGCGTTGACGTGACTCGTTTCTGTGAGACTAACCGCTAGCGCGGTGAAGCGGTGGATGCTGTAAAGTATAGCAGAATTAATGTAGTCGAATTCGACCATTTGTATGGCAACTAATGCAACAAAGGCATTTATGGCTTTAAAAGTACGCATTGTAAGAATTATCAAGCGTCCGTTTTAGTCCGTATATTCCAGAATATATGACGGTGTCCGGACTTATGGGGAGGATAACAAATATCCTTGATATTTACTCATAATGGAATTTCATAACCACCGTTTGGACAGGCGTTCGCTAAAATTTTAACAGCCCTAAAATCACACCAGGAACGTAACGGCCGATAACCTGTTGAACGAAGGTGTAAATGTAACGGGCTTTAAAATGGTTAGTTAACTTACCTGGATACTTTTCTGTTTTTAACCTAATTGGGATGATGTAATATAATATGCACTTATAGTTTATTGAAAATACACAAATTTTGTTAGCATACTTCTGTCAAGAACGTTTAGTATAAATATTAATTGATGACTCGTTGGGCGCATGGTGAAACATATTAATATAAAGGTTTAAAAAAAAAATACAAACCCAATAAACGTTGTGCAGATCATTGCTTACAACACAATAACTTCATAGATACAAAAAACATAACACTACTCTGCAACATACAAAAAGGAAAAAAAATGGATTTGTTAGAAATTCTAGAAAATAAAAAAGCAATAAAAAATAAAAAACATTTAAAAATAAACAAACTGAATTCTGTTTATCCCCTTTATTAAAAGCTGTTATTTAGGTTAGTTAATTTTATATTTTTTATTCAGATTATATTTAGTTTTTACAGATACCTGACCTTCCCATAGCTCTTGCAACCCCCCTCCATCTCACACCCTACACATTTTCCGATACACACCCTAAACAGATGTTCACCACACTTACATCCTTTGTTTAGGTGTACACTCATCTCTTTGACAGTAGCTTAAGAAGTCGAAACAGCGGTCAGAGTTAAATAAAAACTGTGAAACGTAACAAGGTTTTATAAATTTTATGTAAAAACCTTTAGTATAAATGTTTATATACCACGAGATCTTTACACGCTCTAACGGTAATTGCAATAAAGAACTGAAGAACAAATGTGATAAGAATTCAACGATTTTCAGGTCAACTAACCGCATATTTATATGAACAAATGCATTTATGGAATCAAAACTTACACATTTTGAGAGTTATCATGCGTCAGCGTTTTGCTGTACAATTTAGAATACATCATGGTATCATAAATGCACTACACGATAATAAATGTCTGGAGCTTTACTTAGACAGCGGATATTACTTATTTACTGTCACGTCAGGATTCCTTTATTAATTCAACAGCTGTTCAATCACACGTTAGAGACTTAACGAAAATTATCATTTGCACTTACAAAAAGCACGTGGAAAAGAAAAAGCAGAAGTTGAATTTAACGTTCAACAAAATGTATTGGCTCTTGGAAAGACAATCCCAGCTGTCAATCCATAGTAAATTGCTGTTGTATAAGCAAGTGCTAAAGGCTATCTGGACATATGGGATACAGCTGTGGGGTTGTGCAAAGAAATCAAACATAAATATAATTCAAACATTTAAAAACAAAGTGCTTCGGTGCATTGTAAGAAACGACAAATTACACAGGGATTTAAAAATATAATTCAAACATTTCAAAACAAGGTGCTTCGTTGTAATATAAGAAACGACAATTTAGACAGGGATTTAAAAATTGAACTTGTAACTGAGGAAATAAAAAAGCAGGCAGTGAAGCATGGACAATGCGTCTTGCAGCATGTACACCCTGGGATACGGCGACTGATGGATATAACTAATGCAAATAGAAGGTTGAGACGAACTAAACCACTTGATTTGGTGGATATTATTTAAATTGGAAGGTTACAGCCAATGAGTTATATCTCTTGATTAGTGTCTTTAATTATGAAATGTAAATTACTCGATGGGTAGTGCTCAGTTGTAATAAAAATAAATAAATAAAAAACTTGGGAAATTGTTTGTCCCGGTCCCAAACAGATAGATTAGTGTTGCTCACTCCAACGATTCTTCAGGCGCTCCACACCTCTCCGTCCTTTCAGTTCAAAATTAAATAATTGTTTAGGCATGCAGCAGCCACTCATTCGGTTCAGATGTCCAAATATTTTACGTTGTATCGAGCAATTCTTTCAAGTACGCTCATCACATTCAGTTCAGATCGGTGTGTTTCGGTTAATAATACAAACTATTGTGACAGCCGTTAGTTGATGGCTGAGACGTAGAACGTGACACTGGAAAAATATACTGGATTATCCAGTATATTATGGGACGAATACGGGAACAAAATTAGTTATGACACATACATACTAAATCGAATAAAGGAAAAGAATTCATTTTAAACACGAAATTTGGCATCAGTGACCCGACAGATAGTTTAAAATTTACTTTAATATTTCCGCTGATGTGTAATAAGATTTACAATTATCTCGGTAGTAGAGTCATGATAACAAACGGTTTATAGCGGGCTGTTAGTAAAACTGTCGTTGAAGACTTCATTTAAAGTTAACAAACTCTTTCGAAACGTTCGGCAAACGTCTATCATTAAGTCACGAAACGAGTGCCGCTCACTTTTTAGACAATTATAAAAAAAAGTATTTTGTTTAAGGGTCGGCGAAGGTACTACTCGATCAATAGAATTTAGAAGAAAGTATCGTTAATAATAACCTGTTTTCATTTAACCTGAACACTTGGTAAAACCTTTGTGTCGTCAACAAGCAAGTTAGTAAGATAAGTGATCATCTAATTTGCAGACGAGGATTTAATTTTCGCAATGAAAGTATAATATAGAGGTGGGCGAATACACCTATAACAGGTATTTTGAAACGATATTTTTGCCAAACGGTATAACAGTAATTAAAAAGTTGAAATACCTGTTTCTATTACTCACGAACTTGCGGTTTCCCTCCACGCAACTAACGAGTAAATAAGTACTACAAATACTAGGAGTATTACCAGTACACGAGTACAAAGCCACTTTTTCGTGCTGAATAATTCATTGTGCGCATGTGCCTATTGCCATTCAAGTACGAAACGAAGCAAAACAGCGAGGTTTAGAATATCTATATGCCAAAGAGAAAGAGACGAAGCTGTTTTTAAAAAAACGAAAAAGTTTGTACTGACTTTATATTTATTCTCGTGTGTTATGCAGGTATATAATGCAGATTATAATAAGATTGTATACTAGTCATCAACTCGGTAAATTTTGAAAAATCGAATTTTGTTATGTTATAACCTACAGATTGACTGATAGGCCATGTGGTACTTTTTGTTGATGTAATTTCGGAGATTATTTTAACTTCACTCCACATCTCACGTAATACATTTTTACTTTATTTGTTCTCCTATTACGTGGACACTAATTTTCATTCCCTCAGTACCACAACATATTTGTCTAACCAAAAAGGAATCAAACATTTAATATTAAATCTATGTTAGTTTTTTTATAAAATAGGTTTATTACCTTCTGTCGCGCTTCTTAAAATCCAATATAGGATGACTCGAGTTTCGACACCTATGGTGTCATCATCAGATCCATTATGAATAAAGTTAAAACTTCATTTATCGATGTATATTCATCTCGTCAAATAATAAAAAACAACACATACATAGTACAAAAATAATAAATAATTAACACATATTAAAAACGAAATAACAACGAATGAAAAATAACACAAGCGGCCGCTACGAACCTGTACAGGAACGCGTTACACGGTAAAATGTTTAAAAAAGTTAGTTTTTTACTACAAGTGAAAACTTAAATTAACATTTCCAAAGGGAGATTAGCAATAAATTTCCGTGTTTCTGATTTTCTTAAACAGTGTAACAAGACATATGACCCCGATATTTTAAGTATTAAAATATACGCACGTGTCATGACAATTGAGGGGAAAGACCCATCAAGTAACTACAATGAAAAGGCCAAGCATGAAACTACATAAACAACTAACAAAGAAGAATGAACTCACAACGCGGGAGTTAATAAAGGTAATGGTAATAATAATTAATAAGAAGAAAGAAGATGCATTAAAGAGTGATTATACAACAGGAAACAATAACCCAATAGATTCGGTCAGTAAGAAGCCAAATAAACAAGAAAGAAACACATAAGAGGAAGAAATGACAACACTAATGACATCAATACGAATGGTGATATAAGAAGAACCACCAGAATACAACAACATCGAGATAAGAAAGTTTAAGGTGAAGTAAATAGCCAACACCAGTAAAACACTAACAGAGAGACTTACAACTTGTAGACATAACAATAACTGACTAACTTAGATGGCCTTTATATGACCAATAATATTGTAAATGAGTAAGGCATCCCATATTAGCCATGAAAGTGAAGGTAACAATAATGTTAATACAATAAGAAGCTGTAAACAACGGCATAATGACATATTATGCACAGCATTAATGTAAAATAAAAGAGAATTAAAATTGTCTAATAATTGTAATAAGTGTTAGCTAAGTAGTGGAAAAATGATAACAGAGAGAAAAAAGAAATAATTAATCGATTACAAATAATAATTAATAACATAATACTCTTGTAAAAACAAGGTTAAAAAATGTAAATTTGTATCAACTCAACTCACCCATTGTTGCTACAAAAGAGGGAAACACATAACCTAGATACAGGTACTTTCCACCTAGTTTCATATTTAATAATAAATAAAACATGTCTAAATTAAAATCTTTGGTACACCAAATCAAGTAGAAGTAATAAAGTTTCTACCAGTACCAAGGTCAGCTACATAGAGTAGTATTTAAATAAGTATTAATGTAAATCAAGAGTCCAAAAACAGTAAAAATGAGAATCACCATGTGAAACTGAGATAAAAACTTATTGTAAAGTTACACAGGTGCAAAAGGGGAATAGCTGTATGGTAAATACGATGTAATATCACTAATATGATAGTGTAAGTGAATTAGTATCAGTAATATTAAACATTATAATCATAAATAAGCACATCTGTCATGTGACACTAGATGTGAATACTATTATCCAATTCTCTATTCAAAAGCACAAATGTATTAAAATACCAGATTAGTAATCAATGTAACAACTATAGTGAACTGTTATAAACCACATAGTGGCCTGAAAGGACAGTACATCATTAAAAAGAATTAAGGTAAAGTTACACTTAATAGTGCTATACAGAGGTCACTAAATAGACTAAAAAACCAGGGAATAACAATATATTTCCATTAACAAAGTCAACCAGTAGTTGCAATAACACTTTTTATACAATTGGGGCAACATAGAAATTGCCCAGAAACTATTTCTAATAAATAGTTAATCAATAGTTTAGTAGACTCTTAGGCCTAAGACCATGTTAGAATAAGAGTTGTATTTTGTTCATAATTATAAGTAAATAAAAGTAAGGAATATTAAAGCACTTGGAAGGCATATTCTTTAAGAGACATGATTGTCATTAACTAGTTTTAATACAAGAATATATAAAGATAATAATAAATAGTGTAAAGTGTACATCTCAAACAATAACTTCCCTAATAATGGACGAAAACATATCATGAGTAGACCCTAAATTAAGAGACAAATGTTCGCCATACAGTGGTCAACTTAGATTCAAAATCTAAGCAGTGATAAGAAAGTTATGCCAATTTTAAAATAGTTGAGTTAGTTTGGAAAAAATATCTAGCGTCAGTCGTAATCTCGACCCCAGCTACCACACGCCTATTACAACAATTAAATAATTTCGTGAAGGGGGTATGTGCACTAAATTAAAATTATCTTGTTGATTCATCCTCTTCGTTCACTTTATTAAAATTATTATACAAGTAAATTTTTACGTATGAACTTACTATTCGTTATCACTTCCCCATACGTTTCAAGGTGATGTGCCTTTTCCTCAGTGAGAGTAAATACTGAATGTCGTTTTACAGAATAAACGTTATGGACTATAGGTGTGTGTGGTGGGGGTTGATGGTGGGATGGGATTGGCGCTGAGGTTCAAGTTGTGTGTTTGGATCAGTGTATCGAATAGTGTATGTGATTTAAAATGTAATTGTTCATTTAATATGTTGTTTGGTTGTAGTGTGTGATGTCTGTATATTTCAAATTGTTCAGCTGTGTTTAGTTTTCTTTTTAGGTAAGTAGTGTAATATTTCCATGTTGTGTTATATGTTTGTGTAACTGTGGTTTCCGTTATGTAAATGTGTGGCAAATGTGGAATGTATGTAGTTTGTGGTGAGGGCTTTTAAATGTTCTGAAAATCTGGAGGAAAAAGGTCTTCCCGTCTGGCCGATGTAGAATTGGTGACAATCATTACAATTTAATTTATAAACCCCTGTTTTGCTGTATGTGTCTGTGTCTTTGTTAGTATTATTTATGTGTTTCCTAATGGTGTTGTTGGTTCTGTAGGCTATTTTATAATTGTGTTTCCTAAATGTGTTTGCAATTTTGTGTGTATTGGAATTGTAGTATGTAAGTGTTATGTATTTACTGGGTTATGTGCTGTTGGTCTGATGTGTTTTACTTTTTGTGTTTAGGATTCGTTTGTGTAGTTTATTTATTAATTCGGGATTGTATCCATTTTTGACTGCTATATATTTGATTGTGTTTAATTCTTCTTGGTAGTCATGTGTGTTTAGGGGTATTGACGTGAGCCTATGGAGCATGTAGTTGAAAGCTGCATGATTGTGTTGAGTAGGGTGGTTGGATGAGTTATGTATGACCATGTTTGATGTGGTGGGTTTCCTGTATATTTTGTATGTGTGTGTGTTGTTTGTTTTGGTGATTGTAAGGTCTAAGAAGTTTATGCTATTATTTAGTTCTATTTCAAGTGTGAATTTTAATTTATGGTGTATAGTGTTAATGTATTTGTGGAAATTTTCTATTTGTCTTTCCTTGCCGTTGTAGAGGAGTAAAATGTCATCAATATACCTGTGCCAAAATATTATTTTATCGGTGTATTTGTTATTGTTCAGTATGTGTTCCTGTTCTATGGTGTGTACAAATATTTCGGCTAGTATACCTGATATAGGGGAGCCCATGGGTAGTCCATCTGTTTGTGTGCAAAATATGTTGTTGTGTGCGAAATAATTTTGATCAGTGATAATTTTAGTTAGATGGATGAACTCTTTTATGTGTGTTTCAGGTGTGTTATTTATTTTTAGTAATTGTTCTAATGTAGTTATAGTTTCTTTTATAGGAACATTTATGTATAGGTTTGTTATGTCAAATGAAGCTAGTGTGGAATTGTGTGGAATGTGGACATGTTGAGTTTTATTCACTACATCTAAATTATTTTTGACCGTGGTGTTGTTTGTTAAATGTATGCTATTTCTGATTATTTATCTAAGTGTCTAGCTATTTTGTGTGCAGGTGCTTGTGTGTTGCTTATAAGTGGCCTGATGGGAATATTTTGTTTGTGTAATTTCGGTAGTGCATTTAGTGTAGGGGCGTTTGGTTTAATTTGTTTTAGATATTTGATGTTGTCAGTAGATACTATGTGTTTTGTGTTATCTAGGGTTTTGTTTATTTGTTTGTGATATTTTGGGGTGGGGTCTTTATTTAATTTAGTGATGTTGTTTTCATTAAAAAATGTTTCAATTTTGTTATTAAAGCCTGTTTTTCTATTATGACATTTATGTTACCTTTGTCTGCTTTGAGTATGGTTAGGTTGTGTTCTTGTAATTTACGTTTTATGTTTTTTAGTGTTCGGAATTCATTATTGTGTTGTTTTTGTTCGTATTGCTGTGTTTGTGTTGTAATTTGCGTTTTATATCATGGCGTATGGTGTCATTTGTTAAGCGTGTGTTGTATGGCTGTTTCAGCGTCTAGGACTATGTCACGTGTATGCCTTTTATTAATGTTGTTATTGGTTGGATTGATGCCTAAATTGTGTTTTATACCTTTATCTAATAGGTTTATTTCTGCGTTAGTGAAATTGGTCGTTGTATTTACTGTACGTGTGTGAAACTTATGTGTCGGTGTAGGGACGGTTTCGTTTCTGCGTGTTAATAGGTTATTGATTTTTCTGTTATGTCTTTCCTGTATTTTTATTTTGATATTTTCTATGATGTTTCGTGTATGTTGTATTATGTGTTCAAATTCAATGTGGTGTAATATTTCTGTGAGTTTTACGTGTAGGTTGTATGCAGTTTTGTTTAGTGTATCTTTTTTATGGTATAAATCACTGATGATATTGTCCAGGTGTATTATTTCGGCTTTATGTTTGGTTTGTATTGCGGCGTGTGTGTTATTTCTTATTGTGATTTGTGCATCTTTTTGTATAATGTTGTGGTTGTGTTTGCGGCATGTTTTGTTGTATGCAATGTTCAAGGAGGTTTTTGTTACCTGTAATCTGACACTCCTGTATTTGTGGATGTCCTCTTCGTTCACTTTATTAAATTTATTATATATATATATATATATATATATATAAACTTTCACGTATGAACTTACTATTCGTTTTCACTTCCCCATACGTTTCAAGGTGATGTGCCTCTTCCTCTTCCTCTTCCTCTTACCAACCTTAAAGCCGAAATAATACACCTGGACAATATCATCAATGATTTATACCATAAAAAAGATACACTAAACAAAACGGCATACAACCTACACGTAAAACTCACACAAATATTACACCACATGAAATTTGAACACATAATACAACATACACGAAATATCATAGAGAAAATCCAAATAAAAATACAGGAAAGACATAACAGAAAAATCAATAACCTATTAACACGCAGAAACGAAAACGTCCCTACACCGACACATAAGATTCACACACGTACAGTAAATACAACGACCAATTTCACTAACGCAGAAATAAACCTATTAGATAAAGGTCTAAAACACAATTTAGGCATCAATCCAACCAATAACAACATTAATAAAAGGCATACACGTGACATAGTCCTAGACGCTGAAACAGCCATACAACACACGCTTAACAAATGACACAATACGCCATGATATAAAACGCAAATTACAACACACACAGCAATACGAACAAAAACAACACAATAATGAATTCCAAACACTAAAAAACATAAAACGTAAATTACAAGAACACAACCTAACCATACTCAAAGCAGACAAAGGTAACATAAATGTCATAATAGAAAAACAGGCTTTAAATAACAAAATTGAAACATTCTTTAATGAAAACAACATCACTAAATTAAATAAAGACCCCACCCCAAAATATCACAAACAAATAAACAAAACCCTAACTAACACAAAACACATAGTAACACCTGACAACATCAAATATCTAAAACAAATTAAACCAAACGCCCCTACACTAAATGCACTACCGAAATTACACAAACCAAATATTCCCATCAGGCCACTTATAAACAACACACAAGCACCTGCACACAAAATAACTAGACACTTAGATAAATAATCAGAAATAGCATACATTTAACAAACAACACCACGGTCAAAAATAATTTACATCTAGTGAATAAAACTCAACATGTCCACATTCCACACAATTCCACACTAGCTTCATTTGACATAACACACCTATACACCAATATTCCCATAAAAGAAACTATAACTACATTAGAACAATTACTAAAAATAAATAACACACCTGAAACACACATAAAAGAGTTCATCCATCTAACTAAAATTATCACTGATCAAAATTATTTCGCACACAACAACATGTTTTACACACAAACAGATGGACTACCCATGGGCTCCCCTATATCAGGTATACTAGCCGAAATATTTGTACACACCATAGAACAGGAACACATACTGAACAATAACAAATACACCGATAAAATAATATATTGGCACAGGTATGTTGATGACATTTTTCTCCTCTACAACGGCAAGAAAAGACAAATAGAAAATTTCCACAAATACATTAACACTATACACCATAAATTAAAATTCACACTTAAAATAGAACTAAATAATAGCATAACCTTCTTAGACCTTACAATCACCAAAACAAACAACACACACACATACAGAATATACAGGAAACCCACCACATCAGACATAGTCATACATAACTCATCCAACCACCCAACTCAACACAAACATGCAGCTTTCAACTACATGCTCCATAGGCTCACTTCAATACCCCTAAACACACATGACTACCAAGAAGAATTAAACACAATCAAATATATAGCAGTCAAAAATGGATACAACCCCGAATTAATAAATAAACTACACAAACGGTTACAAAACACAAAAAGTAAAACACATCAGACCTACAGCACACAACCCAATAAATACATAACACTTACATACTTCAATTCCAATACACACAAAATTGCAAACACATTTAGGAAACACAATTATAAAGTAGCCTACAGAACCAACAACACCATTAGGAAACACATAAATAATACTAACAAAGACACAGACACATACAGCAAAACAGGGTTTTATAAATTAAATTGTAATGATTGCCACCATTTCTACATCGGCCAGACGGAAAGTTCTTTCTCCTCCAGATTTTCAGAACATTTAAAAGCCCTCACCGCAAACTACGTACATTCCACATTTGCCACACATTTACATAAGGAAAACCACAGTTACACAAACATATAACACAACATGGAAATATTACACTACTTACCTAAAAGTAGAAAACTAAACACAGCTGAACAATTTGAAATATACAGATATCACACACGACAACCAAACAACATATTAAATGAACAATTACATTTTAAATCACATACACTATTCGATACACTGATCCAAACACACAACTTGAACCTCAGCGCCAATCCCATCCCACCATCAACCCCCACCACACACACCTATAGTCCATAACGTTTATTCTGTAAAACGACATTCAGTATTTACTCCCACTGAGGAAGAGGCACATAACCTTGAAACGTATGGGGAAGTGATAACGAATAGTAAGTTCATACGTGAAAATTATGTATATAATTAAACTAAATTAAAGATCGTCAGCCAATCAAATCAGAGAAATTGACAAATTTATAAGGATCGCAGAAGAAAACGGCAGCATCACGCGTCGGCTCGAGACACTTTTTGAATAACCTTTCATCAGTACAGACGGCAGCTCGACGCCGCCAGAAAACAGCTGTTTTAACCTAGTTTGTGCACGTCATCAATGTCAACAACTCAACCTAACCTAAATTTGTGCGATAAAATCAACACTACTACTGAAGATTTATGAAGAGTAAACAGTGCGTAAATACGAATTTCTAAGTGTATATCCCTAGCAATTCCGGGATTTAGTAG
This sequence comes from Magicicada septendecula, assembly GCA_034769895.1. Taxonomy (NCBI): domain Eukaryota; kingdom Metazoa; phylum Arthropoda; class Insecta; order Hemiptera; family Cicadidae; genus Magicicada; species Magicicada septendecula. The sequence continues at coordinate 448,147,165 of CM068370.1, read as the reverse complement.
GAGTACATTGATTTTGTAATATTAGTTAAGGAATCGAAAAACATTTTTGTAATATGTATAAGTAAAGGTATAAAGGTCAATGCACTCGATTAATTTCACACAGCAACAATTTATAGAGATAATCCTCAATTCATTTTAAATTATTCATAAACAAGAATTCTGAAAACAATAATAGTCTGTTATGCCTAAACATTGAGTGTGTTACAACCACACACCTGAATGAATTTATTAATGTTAAACTAAGATTAACTAGCGATAGTTAGTAAGACTTGAGGATTGTCAGCTGACGAAATTAATTAACGAAAGTTAACAAAAGCAAATATTATTATGTGTGTTTATTTAATTTTAAGAAGAGTCTACTGGAACCCCTCTTTAATTTTTTATTCAATTTTTTATATAATTTTTTTTTTTAAAGAGTGTCTACCGGATATTTAAAACTAGGCGGAGGGCGTAGATGAAGCATAAAACGTGCTGGGTCCAGTGAGACGGGACTTGCAATTAATACTCGCTTTTACCCAACAATAACAAATTTTATTATTTTCAAATTCATTTAGTATTCATACATCTTAACTGCAATTTTTGTTAAAAATTCAAAAAATATTTTATCACAATTCACATTTAATTTATATCATCATGCACAATTCTTTAGTATCCCAAAACTCCCCAAATTAGCAATTTAAAATTACCCTCATAATTCAATATCTAATATCACAGTACAAAATTGATTTAATATCTCTTAATATTTATAATTATATGGTTACATAAATATTCCCCGTACATAACACACTGACATAAAGAATACATAATTCACATAAATACACATATAAATATATACACATATAAATATATACACATATCACAGACACATGTTCAACCTGGCAGACAGCCTGTATATTTTTATCATACCCCAAACAGGAATGTGGAGAACCCCTGGATTAGTCATCATGACCCAAGACTACAGTAATCAGTTTAAGTGGCCGGCACAGCCTTATATCAATTTCCATTAAAAAACCCAAAACCCATTAACTCATAAGAGTATAACAGAATTTAAAAAACTGAATTAATTATAAGGACTAGAATTTGCCAATCTAAATTGGCATAGCAGCCTGTACAAACTCTCAGGTTACAATTCATAATTAAAAATTTCGGGTTTGTTCCCAAATAGTAAAGTACCATCACAAGGTTAACATGTCTGTATGGGTTTATACAATGGTAAGTTCTCACTTTCTTTTATGCTTTTATAAGAATACAAAAATTTTAAAGAAAACACAAGTGGAACATAACCACCAGAAAATAAAATATAAACTGAGGCGGATTTTATAACTTTGCAATTATAAAATGAAATAGTGAGAAACTAATATTATAAATATATGTAAAAAAAACTCAACAAATCCTGAACTGACTATGGCAGTAAAAAAGACAATGATGAATTTAATTATTAAAGAATTATTAAAGAGACAAAATAATTTTATAAAATTGTAAAATCTATAGTTTAAACTTTATAAAAATATATAAAACAATTCACAGAGAACTGAATTGAACCAGCCGCAGACATGCGCCCGAACCAGATTCAACAGAAAATAACCTGTCAGGTTCCTGCAGACAACTGCACCAATAGGTGACGGCCTCAGGTTAAAGAACAACAAAAACCTTTAAAACCCCAAAAAAAAAACCCAACCCCTTTACAAATTATTAAAATATAAATATATCAATAAAATAGCCAAATGTAATAGTGACCCAACCAGCCGGTTAAGTCCCCCAGCATAAATGAACAGCACCCACATGAATCATTAAAATTCAGATTCCTCACAACTTTTACCGTTAGAAAAAAAATATAACATTAAAGATCGCCGGACACATGGCCCGGCCGGGTCTGCACTTATTCTGGGGCGTAATTATATTCAGAAAGTAAAACAGATAAAGTTTGTAACCATTATGTCCAGCTGGACGTGAGCACAAATGAAAATCTAACTAGAGTTATACTGAAAATAAAGTCACATCAGATGGTATTTGCTGCAACGGCCTAGAGTGTATTTAAGGCATAAATGTGACCTGAGTATTGTCCAGTGGATGTCTCATGGGCACTGTGGCATGATTTGCAGTCGTTCCTCCCGTGGTCACCAAGATCGAGTCTAGTTATATTCCTTGCATCGTGGCAGATGGACAGCCACCCGCTGGAATGAGTCGGACTTCCGACGGGACGGGAACCCTGAACAATTATAAGGATAATTACTTCAGTGACCACTAATTCACAACACCCGCATCCCACAGCATAAAAACTTACTTTGTGCATCATAACCCGTTTGAGATTTTTTTTTTACTTTAGGTTTTTCTTTTAAAATACTAGAGCACACTCACGGCCACAATGCTTCACAATTATATGTATATATTTTCATAACGAACATAATGTATTACATTATAGTTCATAAAGTGATGACTGTATGCAAATTAACAAACTCAAACAGGCATAAGGCGTCAAGCAGCACGTGCTCGCTCACAACGGTCTCATAAAGTTCCCTATCTTCACAAATTACAAAATAATCTTTCTTTTACGCCCCATTTTCATAGGTGCAATAGTTAATTATATATACAAATTATCATGCTGTACTAGAGCTAAAAATAAATCGAATATTTAATCATGAACATGCCCTTTCAATCACCACCACGTGGCAACTTACAACTTTTATTTCATTCGCAACCAAGTTAATTTCAAATTACGTTTTAAATCTTTTACAATATAAGGAACAATATACCTTAAAGTCACTTACCGGAGATCGCTTTAGCTTCTACTCAAACATAGTGGATAGAAATTTGAAGTTTAAAGCAACTTGGTTCGACCTGGGAAGACGACTGCTTCTGCCCGTAACAGCTGAATGCATAGTGACTTAGATTGCATCAAGCAAGCGTGTCGAAAAACATAACGCACCACTCCGCCACCAGATCGCGACGGCATCCAGCGCAATCCCCCGAAACGTCCACTCCGTACCGACGCGTAATTACCATAATTAAATTTATTTCGGCAGCTCATCCTCTTAAATAATTTATTACCAATAGAAGCGCCGGGACTTAAATTCCCGGTACACTACTACTATTTGAATATTTCATTATTTTATTAATAACAGCATGTTGTACCAATCAACATAATGTACTGATAATTGACCGATTACCTTCGAAGGAATTCAGTATGACAATTGGGGGTGGGTCATGTAAACAATTGTCGATTAACGTGCCGCGAGTGTGATCACATCACTCTTCTTTTGTTAAGTAAATATAAACAGTTCTGTATTGTTTCCTTCTTTAAACGCCGTGTCTCAATAGCTTTGCAAGAACAAATTATTCTACTCGCTGTTTACGTGCAAATAATTTGTAGTTTCTACCAAACTAACAATTTGCGTTTATCACGAGTTAATATTGTACGGTGTATGTTGTGTTAGTTCGCCAGTCTGCCGTAACGTGGACAGTTTGACGCATGGATGTTTATATACTAACATTATATTAATATCCATGGTTTTACGTAACTCCTGTATTTACTAATTAACCGCTAGCGCGGTGTTGCGGCGAATGATGGAAAGTACTGCACAACTAAAGTAGGCGAATTGGACCATTTGTTTATCAACTAATGCAACAAACGCATTTATGGCTTTAAACGTACGCATTGTAAGAATTATCAAGCGTCCGTTTTAGCCCGTATATTACAGAGTACATGACGGTGTCCGAATTTGTGGCCAGGATACAAATATCCTAGATGTTTACTCATAATGGAATTTCGTATGCACCGTTTTGACAGGCTTTCGCTAAAATTTTAACAGTCGTAAAATCACAGAAGGAACGTGAAGAGTGATAACCTGTTTAACGGAGGTGTTATAATGTAACGGGCGCTAAAATGGTTATTTACTTACCTGGATAGTTTTCTGTTTCTAACCTAATTGGAATGGCGATAAATAGACAAAAAATTGAAAATACACTAATTTTGTTAGCAATCCTTGTGTCTAGAATATTTGGTATAAATGTTTATATGTCACGAGGTTCTTACACGCCCTAGCAAAAATTGGAGTAAAAAACTGAAGGACAAATGCAAACGAATTCAACAATTTTTAGGTAAACTGACTGCATATTTTTATAAACAAATGCATTTATGGAAAAAAAACTTTACACAGTACAAGAGTTATTATGCGTCAGTGTTTTGCTGTACAATCTAGAATACGTGACGGTGTCATAAATGTAGTCCAAGAGAATAAATGTCTTGAGTCAGTGGATATTACTTATTCACTGTCTCGAAAGGATTCCTTTATTAATTCAACAGCCGTCCAATCACACATAAATAACTTGACAAAATTTAACATTTTTCACTTAGCTCCGTATATGTTAACATGCTTTAAGAGCGTTTGGTAATTTAATTGAAGACTTGCATTTTGTTATCCATGACGTGACCGTTAATTAACTAAATATAATTAAATCACTACGGACTCGGAACACAAAGTTTTTTATGGGTAAAATTCTACATAAGCCAGAAAGGACTTGCTTCAATCAATGATACATTGAACACACAAAGGCACTACACACCACTACCGAATCCACCTTTGCAAACCACCTCACTGAAGCAAACCACACATACAAAAACATCGACAATAACTTGGATATTCTACAGGTACACGCAACAGTAAGAAAACTAGACACTCTTGAACAATTGGAAATATATAAACACACGAAAACACATAAAAAAACGACATCCTAAACGAACAGACACAATTCAAATCACACGCTTTATTCGAACATATCACACCCCACACACATAACATCGATCCTTCAAAAGTCGATACCGTCACCAAGAACAAGACGGACAGTGCTCCCATCGGCAGCATCTGAAAAAGATTTTAAAAGTAAAAACTAGTTCTGGCTATAAGGTAAAACTTTTACGTTTTTACCCATAAAAACGTTCTGTTCCTAGTCGGTAGCAATTTATTTATATTTAGTTAATTAAAGATATTTGGGTTGCAAACGAACATTAAAACAGCAACAATTAAACTGAAAATTCTAGTCGTCATCTCTTGAATAAATATTCGTTGCTGTCAAAAGTCATTCGTGCATTTTAAATAATATGTAGACCTAATATATATTGTTAAGTTTCTATGTCCAAAAACTGTAGTGTAACGTTTAGCATTATGTTTGTCATTTTTGTCAAAGAAGGTATGGAAATCGTGAAACACGATTTACTAAAATTAATAAAAATAATTTAAGCATTTAGTTATGTGTGCTCATACACGCTTTCTCGGCGTTCACCAGTGCATCCCTCATTCAATCGGAAACAGCGGATACTCAGTGATCTTAAGACACTCTAGACATTGTCCCCGTCACCCATTTTGAGGGTACAAACATTCAATGATTTCCTTATGGCATAAGCAACACAATTAGTCGAGGTGAGTATTTATATTGTTACGACGGTCTAACTCATCGTCGTATGGTGCAGTGGAAAACAAAATACAACACACCAATTACGCCACTAATAATCAGCTTTAATTATCACAATTAAACAGTTTGTAATAAACAAAATAGTCTCTAAAAATATTTTTGTGTGAACTTAAAATAGTCTCTTAAATTGTTCACACGCAATAAAAATGTCTACTAATATAAAACACAATTGTATTACATAATTTATAACTTGATCTCCTTTATCAACTTCAAAGTTTAGATGTGGTTGTTCTGGTGATAGGTGATTGTCGATTAGTGTTTCTTAGGCCCTGGTGGTACCGTGATATTATGTAACGTTACAACAGTAACAGCTTAATGAAGTCACAGTGTAAAGTAACACTGTTAATACTTTTTAGTTTAAATTTTATTTCTTATAACACAGGTTATATAACAAGTATTTGTACGTGTTTATTTTGTGGAACGTTATCGCTCGTGTCGGTTATTTTCAAATACTAGGTTACAACACGTCCCAGTATAATATTTTAGTCCAACAAGACGATCGTAATTTTAATAGCTGCCTCGCATGGACGAGACAGCTTTGCAAAAATTAAGCCTAGGTTGGCCAAGGGAAATAACTACGTGATTGCCATACGGGGAGGGTCATGTAAACGATTGTCGATTAATGCGCCACGAATTTGTTCACATCTCTCTTAGTTTGTTAAGTAAATGTAAACAGTTCTGTATTGTTTCCTTCTTTAAACGCCGTGTCTCAATAGCTTTGCAAGAACAAATTATTCTACTCGCTGTTTACGTGCAAATATTTTGTAGTTTCTACCAAACTAACGATTTGCGTTTATCACGAGCTACTACTGTATGGTGTATGTTGCGTTAGTTCGCCAGTCTGTCGTAACGTGGCGTTGACGTAACTCGTACATGTGAGACTAACCGCTAGCGTGGTGTAGCGGCGGATGCTGGAAAGTACTGCACAAATGAAGTATACGAATTCCACCATTATTATGGCAACAAATGCATTTATATATATATATATATATATATATATATATATATATATATATAAATGGCAACAAATGACATAATATATATTAAGTTTCTATGTCCAAAAACTGTAGTGTAATGTTTAGCATTATGTTTGTCATTTTTGCTAAAGTAGAGATGAAATCTTGAAACACGATTTACTAAAATTAATAAAAACCATTTAAACATTTATTTATTTATACATTATACACGCTTTCTCGGCGTTCACCAGTGCAGCCCTCATTCCATCGGAAACAGCGGATACTCGGTGATCTTAAGACACTCTACACATTGTCCCCGTGACCATTTTGAGGGTACAATCATCCAAAGTTTTCCTTATGGCATAAGCAACACAATTAGTCCAGGTGAGTATTTATATTGTTACGTTGGTCTAACTCATCGTCGTATGGTGCAGTGGAAACCAAAATACAACACAAGAATTACGCCACTAATAACCAGCTTTAATTATCATAATGAAACAGTTTGTAATAAACCAAATAGGCTCTTAAAATATTTTTGTGTGAACTTAAAATAGTCTCTTAAATAGTTCACACGCAATAAAAATGTCTACTAATATAAAACACAATTGTATTACAATTGCCCCGCACGATTATAAAACACATTACACTTAGCCACAAACACAATTGCAAACGAATTCAACGATTTTTAGGTCAACTGTCTGCATATTTTTATAAAAATATCAGTACGGAGAACCATAAATGACTTCCATGTTTTAAGATTTATATTTAAAATCATTTTCTAAATGAAATATTTCCATAAAACTACTTCTTTCTACTTACTGCTTCAGCCTTAACCACAGTAGTGTGGTCACTAACGTATACCACCTTACGTTATCGCACTCGATTTTCACTGATGATGGAAGTCGATGGCACTGCTGAAAAGTCTGGTTTTGCAGAAAAAATTGATCTACGGTCAAACAGGACGGGAAAGAATTTTAACAATAAACTACTTCTTTGTTGCCCATAACGTAGTACATATATAAAAAACTATCCCCTCCCCCTTCAACTATAATTTCTATTTATAGAAAATTACCCCCACCCAGTTCAAATAGCCTCTTCATTTATAGATAATTCATCTACGTTTCTACAGTGGATTATTAAGATATTCTTATCAGTATACTTTAATTACCAAAATTAAGTACTTTACTCTTGTTACAACAAAAAATATTTCTGGTAAACTGCCCTTTCCCCGTAACCGATCTTCACCAAAATCAATTGGCCTTGAGTCCTCTACAACTCAGGCACATATGTAAAAATTATTTGATTCTGTTTGAATTTACGGCAATTATCGTTCGTCATAGGAAAATTAACCTTCTTATCACATAAAACGTTGCTGGTAAACTACCCCTTTCTCTTACCCTATCTTCACCAACATCAATAGGCCTTCAGTCCTCTACAATTCAGGGATGCATGCAAAACATTATTTGATTCTGTTTGAATGTGCGGCAGTTATCGTTCGTCATAGAAAAATTACCATTGTTAAAACAAAATCTGACTGGTAAACTACCCCTGTCCCTTAACCGATCTTCACCAGAAACAGTAGATCTTGAGAAATCTACAATTCAGGGCTGTACGGGAAACATTATTTGATTGTGTTTGAAGTTACATCTGTTATCGTTTGCCATAGAAAAAAATTACCCTTGTTAAAACATAAAATGATGCTGGTAAACTACCCCTTTCCCTTAACCAATCTTCACCAAAATCAACAGGCCTTTAGTCTTTTATAATTGATGAAAGTGTCCAAAACAATATTTGATTTTCTTTGAATGTGCGGCAGTTACCGTTCGTCATAGAAAAAATTACCGTTGTTAAAACATAAAATGTTGCTGGTAAACTACCCCTTTCCTTAACCGATCTTCACCAAAAACAATATGTCTTGAGAACTCTACAATTTAGGGTTGTATCCAAAACATTATTTTATTCTGTTTGAATTTGCGGCTGTTATCATTTGCCACATGAAATACCCTTGTTAAAACTTAAAACGTTCCTGGTAAACTACCCTTTTCCCTTAACCGATCTTCACCAAAAACAATAAGTCTTGAGAACTCTACACTAGGGTGGGCCGAATTTTTATAATATTTTTATTTTGAAACGCTATACTGCAAAAAACTTGCCTCTAGGGCACCTAAGTAAAACGCAGATGAAATAAATAAAAAATATCACATCTATCGGTAGCGCATTGTGCTTAAATATTTGAAATTTACTGAAAAATACAAGGTTATCTTGGACCTACAACAATACAAGATATAAAATTGCTATATTGAAAAAGCTTTAAAAGTAATGCAAAAAAACACGTTGGATTACGATAACTATAAAAATTACTTTATTCTGGGTAGCGCAAAGCATTACAAATCTGTAATTTAATGTATTTTTTACGAACCGTACGCGACGCGCAACGGTGTCTATTGCAGCCCGTCACCACTTATAGAGTTCCGGTTGTCGCTCTGCACCTATACTGCACCCCCCCCCACATCACCATTGCTATGGAATTTACCCACAATGCAATGCAAAGCGCGCGTGCCTCCTGCCATTTGCGAGCTCCGTGACACAACAGTATCTGTCAGTGTTGAGCCAGGCAATGATCGTGACGGTGTGTTTCAGTAGTGTTTGCTTCAATAATGTTAGTTTATAACTGATAAGTGTGTTTGTTTATAACATTATTTTATTACTGTGTCCTAATGGCTGTGTCTAAGAAAATTCCTCGCAGCGAGTTTAATTGTCCGTTATTCGGTCACCCAAAGGAGTTATATGCGAGTAAACTTCCGACGTATGAAGACGTTCTCAAGTGTTTTTTCAATGAACATTACAATTTGGGATTGAAATCAAACAACAGGTCAGTAAGTTTTTCTCAGGTTTCGAATATTGTGGCACCACAAGTTAAAGCCGTGTTTGATAAAGCTTCAATACCAACAGTTACGCTTTACAGAATTGTTCAGTTAATTAATGCATACCATAACAGTTATCGTAATCTTATGAAGTCTTATAAGAGGGATAAGGAAAAGGAAAAGTTCAAAAAGAGAGTTGAGGAATTCAAGCAGAAATCTTTGTTACTATTTGATATCTCTGCTTGTAAGTGCAAAATAACTTTAGACTGCAGTTGCCAAAAGGCCACTGAAGTTTGTGAGTGCCCTGTGTCTATTACCTGTACGTGTGAAAAAGCAAAAAAAATACCAGTCATTGAACTAAAATTCATGTACTTGCTAAGAAAACATGGCATAGGAAAAATTGGAAGTGTGGACGTAAACGAAACAAAAAAAATTACTCAAAGACTTGAAAGAAAGATTATCGAACATAAAACAACTCATTCCACAATTGACGCGATAGCACAGCCATCTTGCTCAAAACAAACAGATACAGAAACTTGCCTGCCAAAAGAGGTAGTAAGTAATTCGTCTGAAGACACTGAAAATGACAGCGATGAAGATTTTAAATTACCAAAGTCTGAAATTAAGTCAGCATGGCAGATGCGCGTTAAATTGAAAAATACTGCGCTGACTAGTGATCGCTTTGGATCGTCAGATAGAGCAACGGCAGCTGTGGCTTCAAGTCTGTTGCGGGATTTTGGTATTGTAACTGATGAAGACAACACCTATGTTGTTGACAAAAATAAACTTAGACGGGAAAAAAGTGTTAACCGTTCAGTACTTCAAATGCAAAACGAGGAAAACCATAACCCACTTCAAGGACTGTATTTTGATGGAAGGAAGGATAACACTCTCGTGATTGAAAAAGTTAACTCAAAGCAGTTTCGAAGAACAATAAAAGAAGAGCATTACACGATTTTAAAAGAACCAGGTTCTGTTTACATCGGCCATGTTTCACCCTCTTCTGGTTCTGCTGAAGACATTGCTAATAGCATTATCTCTTATTTAACTGAAACTGGATTTTCACTTCAGGAACTGGACGTAGTTGGATGTGGTGGAACCGTTACTAATACGGGTTGGAAAACAGGTGTCATTCGTAAAATCGAAGAACACATTAAAAGACCACTACAGTGGAGGGTGTGTCTCTTACACTTTAATGAATTGCCATTCCGGCATTTGTTTCAAGCTTTAGATGGTGAAACAACGGGACCAAAATCATTTAGTGGTCCGATTGGCACACAACTCATAAATGTGAAAAACTCCCGGTGGTAAATTTTGACAGTATTGAGTGTGAGATTCCAGATATTGACCGAAAAATACTAAGCAGAGATCAACAGTACCTGCTGGACATTAGTTGTGCTATAAAAGCAGGTAACTGCCCTGAAGATTTATCTGCTCGTGAACCTGGCCCACTTTCCCACTCAAGGTGGTTAACAACAGCGAACAGAGTTCTCCGATTGTATATAAGTATCGAAAACCCAACAGATGAACACAAGATCTTAGCTTCTTTCATCTTAAAATCATATATGCCTGTATGGTTTCAAATTAAAACAAGTAAATATTTCACAAATGGACCAGAACATGTATTTGAAGTTATAAAATCGTCAAGATTCCTTCCAGAAAACTTGCTAAAGGTCATTGACCCAGTAATTGAGAGAAAAGCATTTTTTGCCCATCCAGAAAACTTACCCTTGAGTATGATAGTAGATAAAAGGGATCATGTAAGAGAGTTGGGTTATAGAAGAATTATAAATGCTAGAAACGTAGCTTCTAAAAGGAAGTCAATCAGGAGTTTCCAAACACCCAAAATCAATTTCCAAGCTAAGGACCACATCGAAATGATTCACTGAAGCACTACTACACTTTCACCACCACCTTTGCTGCGAAGAGTCACCGATCAAGAGATTTGGTCTAAGGTCAAATCAAGTGGAACAGCAGCTGAATGGAACTTTAACAAATTCCCATGTCATACACAAGCAGTAGAACGATGCGTCAAGCTTGTCACCGAGGCATCTCAAAAGGTGGTTGGATTTAGTTCAAGAGATGGTTTTTAAGAACGACACTTCTTTCAAGATCATCAATGCCAAGTTTTTCAAGCAAATCTAAATTCAAACTACCTGAATAAGACAAGTAAAAGACTACATTGCCTTACAAACTAAACATTCCAAGTGACAGAAAATAAACTTTTATTTGTTTCTTTAAAATATGTCAATTTTGGTTTTTTATGTTGTTTTTACTTCCATATTCCTTAAGGAATGGAAGCATGGTGATGGCAAAAAAAATCGTGTTCGAGATTATTGCAGATTCTGATTCTACTACACTCAAAACATGAAAAAAAGTCGTTTTCCGAAAAGTGTCTGTGTGTGTGTGTGTGTGTGTGTGTGTGTGTGTGTGTGTGTGTGTGTGTGTGTGTGTGTGTGTGTGTGTGTGTGTGTGTGTGTGTGTGTGTGTAGATTTTTTTTCTATGGCAAACGATAACTGCCGCAAATTCAAACAGAATCAAATAATTTTTTGCATACACCCCTGATTTGTAGAGTACTCACGACCTATTGTTTTTGGTGAAGATCGGTTGAAAGAAAGGGGTAGTTTACCTGCAACGGTTTTTTTTTATCAAGGGAAATTTTTTTTTTGGCAAACGATAACAGCCGCAAATTCAAACAGAATCAAACAATGTTTCGCATACAGCCCTGAATTGTAGAGTTCTCAAGACCTATTGTTTTTGGTGAAGATCGGTTAAGGGTAAGGGGTAGTTTACCGGTAACGTTTTATGTTTTAACAAGGGTATTTCCTATGGCAAACGATAACAGCCGCAAATTCAAACAGAATCAAAAGATTATTTGCATACAGCCGTAAATTGTAGAGTTCTCAAGACCTGTTGTTTTTGGTGAAGATCGGTTAAGGGAAAGGGGTAGTTTACCTACAACGTTTTTCTAACAAGGGTATTTTCTATGGCAAACGATAACAGCCGCAAATTCAAACAGAATCAAATAATCTTCTGCATGCAGCCCTGATTTGTAGAGTACTCAAGACTTATTGTTTTTGGTGAAAATCGGTTGAGGGGAAGGGGTAGTTTACCAGCAACGTTTTTTATCAAGCGTATTTTCTATGGCAAACGATAACTGCCGCAAATGCAAACAGAATCAAATAATTTTTTGCATACGTCAGTGAATTGTAGAGGACTCAAGGTCTTTAGATTTTGGTGAAGATCGGTTAAGGGGAAGGGGTAGTTTACCTGCAACCTTTTACGTTTTAACAAGAGTAAAGTACTTGAAAGTTTTATTTAAACTTTTTGAAACAATGGTAATTGTTAAAAATAATATAATTTTGTTGCCAGGCAATAAAATTATAATTTTTTCATTTTAATGTAAATTATGTTTGAGTTAATATCTTTATATATACAGTGGAACTTGGTTGTTACGGCCTCGGCTGTTACGTTAACTCGGGTGTAGCGTTATTTTGTCATAAGTCCGGTCAAACTGATATCTTTAACATTATAAAAATTCCCGGTTTTAACGTCACTAAATATTGTACTACTCTGTTATAGCGTCAAATATTTCTCAGATATTTTACTCTAAATTTCATATAAACGTATATATGTGCGCGCGTGCGCGCTAGCCCATGGCTACAGACATACATTGTATGCAAGCAATAAGCACTGTAACAGGACTGCCGGCGCCAGCCATTTTACGTGCTCCAACGGATGGCTAGATCGATTTAAGGCCCGACACTTGATTTCCTTTGCAAAAATTTGTGGTGAGGCAAAATGCGTAGATCTGAACGTTACAGGCGATTGGGTGCGTAACACTTGGCCAGAAATTAGACGATCATATAAAGATGAAGACATCTTTAATGGACATGAAGCCGGAATTTTTTATAAATTAACTCCAGATAAGACTTTCAAATTTAAAAATGAAAAGTGCGTTGGTGGGAAGCTCTCTAAACAAAGAGTTACAGTTTTTGTTTGTGCGAACATGACGGGAACCGAAAAAAGGAAACTTTTAGTTATCGGGAAAAGTTTGCATCCTAGATGTTTTAAAAATATCAAAAAACTTCCTGTAAGTTACACTGCCAACATAAAAGCGTGGACGACTTCTAGTATTTTTGGAGATGACTTCTGTACGTGTGTATGCCACTGAACTCCTCCATGTATAAAATAATATATCGTTCGTGGCAGGTAAGCATATCTCAGTTATGTAATGTTTACGTTTCCATTTTATTATTATGCCTACAGCAATAAAAAGGCAGGTAAGACACACACACACACACACACAATTCGCGTTATTTATGGCCTCACTCATGTTTATTTTCTTACATTTACACGCTTTTTAAATGGAAAGTGCCGAAACCCACACCAACATAACGCGTGCAAGCCGAAAAAATTGACATCAATTTGCTTCCTGTGGATCGCTGGGCAATGTAACTGCACGTGTTTACAGAGGAACGATTCATAGACAGACTTTTCGTCTTTAGGGAATGAACCCTCTGCAAGATGCTGAGGGTCCATGAGTGACTTCGGAGGGCTCCTTCTTTTTCGCGTGTTTGTTCTGTGAAACATACACTGTAGATTCGCAGCTTTACTCTAAGCAACGCTCAATAGGAAATGTTGAAAATTTTTGTCCACAGTGTACCCTCATTCACACTAAACCTGCTCTGATGTTTTAATTACGGACATCATAATATTAAAACTTTGGAAACTTGAGCACTACTTAATGGAGATCAATCATTGACTTATACAAGCCATTAATTTTATGCATATTTTTTATATATATGTGTACAACGTTATCGGCAACAAAGAAGTAGTTTTTGTTAAAATTCCTTCTCGGGATATTTGGCCGTAGTCCAATGTTTTCTACAAAACCAGACGTTTCGGCAATGCCATCGACTTCCATCATCAGTGAATATCGAGTGCGATAACGTGAGGTGGTATATGTTAGTGACCACAGTACTGTGGTTAAGGCTGAAGCAGTAAGTAGAAAGAAGTAGTTTCTATGGTAATATTTCATTTCGAAAATGATTTTAAAAATAAATCTTAGAATATGGAAGTCATGTATGGTTCTCCATACCGATATTTAAGTTTAATGTACTAATAAAATAAAGTAAAACGTATTATTTTTCAATTTATTTATCCTTACTACATATTGTCCTACTAAAATGAGCCGATAATTGATTGTACCAGGAGTTCTTATCTCTACTTTATTTTTGGAAAAAGTACGAAATTTGTATACGTATTTTCTCAAAGTTTCAGGCTAATGCGCTACCACCAGGTGTAAGATACTATAATTTACCTTTTTTATTTACACATAACTGTTCTAGAGGCAAGTTTTCCGTGGTATAGCACTTCAAAATATTAATTTTTTTATTTTTCGGCCCACCCTACTCTACACTTTAGGGCAGTATCCAAAATATTATTTGATTCTGTTTGAATTTGCGGCTGTTATCGTTTGCCATAAAAAAAATTTACCTTGATATTAAAAAAAACTATTGCAGGGAAACTACCCCTTTCCTTTAACCGATCTTCACCAAAAATAACAGGTCTTGAATACTCTACAATCACGGCTGTATGCAAAAAATTATTTGATTCTGTTTGAATTTGCGGCTGTTTGGTTACAGACAGACACACACACACACACACACACACACACACACACACACACACACACACTTTTCGAAAAATGACTTTTTTCAGGTTTTGAGGGTAGTACAATCAGAATCTGCAATAATCTCGAACACGATTTTTTTTGCCATCACCATACTTCCATTTCCTTAAGGAACATGGAAATAAAAATGCACTTATGGAATACGATTTTACACATTTTGAGAGTTATTATGCGTCAGTTTTTTGCCGTACAATCTGGAATACATGATGGTGCCATAAATGTACTCCAAGGTAATAAATGTCTTGAGCTTTACTTAGTCAGTGGATATTATTTATTCACTTGACAAGATTCCTTTATTAATTCAACAGTTGTTCAGTCACAGGGACTTGACGAAAAGTAACATTTTTCACTTAGCTCCGTAAATGCTAACAGGCTTTAAGACCCTTTGGTAATTCAATTGAAGACTTGGATTTCGTTGTCCATGACGTGTCTGTTAATTAACTAAATATAATTAAATTACTACCGACTCGGAACACAAAGTTGTTTATGAGTAAAATTCTACATAGGCCAGACAGGACGTATCTTCTAACAAAGATACATTGAACACACAAAGGCAGCATACACCACTACTGCTTCCACCTTTGCAAACCAACCCATTAAAGCATACCACACATACAAAATCATCGAAAATAACTTGGATATTCTACAGGTACACGAAAAAGTCCAAAAACTAGACACTCTTCAACAATTGGAAATATACAAACACACGAAAACACATAAAAACGGCATGCTAAACGGACAGACACAATTCAAATCACACGCATCATTCGAACATACCACACCTCACACACACAACATAGATCCTTCAAAAGTCGATACCGTCGCCAAAAACAAGACGGACAGTGCTCCCACTACCAGCCTCTGAAGAAGTTTTTAAAAGCAAAAACTGGTTCAGGCTATAAGTTAAAACTTTTACGTTTTTACCCATAAAAAACTTTGTGACCCGAGTCGGTAGCGATTTAATTATGTTTAGTTAATTGAAGACATTTGGGTTGCAAACCAACATTAAAAGAGCAACAATTAAGCTGAAAATTCTATTCGTCATCTCTTGAATATACGTTGATGTCAAAAGTCATTCGTGTATTTTAAATAATGTGTAGATGTAATATACAGTATATTGTTAAGTTTGTATGTCCAAAAAATTTAGTGTAATATTTAGCATTATGTTTGACATGTTTGTCAAAGAACAGATGGAAATCGTAAAACACGATTTACGAAAAGTAATAAAATCCTTTTAAGCATTTATTTATGTATGCATATACAGGCATTTACGGCTTTAAGCGGAGCATGCCTCATTTCAACGGAAACAGCGGATCCTCAGTGTTCTTAAGATACTCTACACATTGTCCCCGTGCCCATTTTGAGGGTACAATCATCTAATGTTTTCCTTATGGCATAAACAACACAATTAGTCCAGGTGAGTATTTATATTGTTACGACGGTCTAACTCATCGTCATATGGTGCAGTAGATAACAAAATGCAAGACACCAATTACGTTACTAATCACAAGTTTTAATTATCACAATTAAACTGTTTGGAATGAACAAAATGGCCTATTAAAATATTTGTGTGTGAACTCAACATGGTCTCTTAAATTGTTCACACGCAATAAAAATATCTACTAATGTAAAAAACAATTTTATTAGAATAATTGTCCCGCACAGTAAAAAACCCATAACATTTTGCCACAATATTACGAACCGGATTTATAACCACTTAAACGCACAGAGTAATCGCCCGACAATAACTCTCAACTCAAACTGAACTGAACGTCGCTGAGTACATGTATTTATACCCCGCCGAAATACCAGAATATTCCATACTACGCATTAACAATAAAGGAAAACATTAGAGTGTAATTCAATCCGGCATTGACACAGTGTGCGTGTCCTTTTGTCACAGTCTAGCTAATGCGTTCTGAATCACGTACGCGCACACGTTACAGCCGGATTCCACTGGAACATTTGATAAACTTGTAGAACGTTCCGTATTACGTAACACTTTTTCCACATTACGTAACAACATTGTTACCTGTAACTGGAGTATGTTTAAGAAATAGGCGTCAGCGCAAAAATACCCTAATTAATTTGTCCAATCTTATGTATCCTGTGAAGTTGTAAGCGCTCTGCACTGACCACTGTCTAGATCAGTAAACTGCAAATAAAAATATACTTGTAGAAAGAAAATGTACTGTTAATTTTTTGACCCACTTACAGTGAATAAGTATAACATTCACTGGTGCTTTAGGCTTTCACGTCAACTTTGTCGAAATTCGATTGACAACTGTTCGGGCGATTAGGCCGTGGTGCACTACTGCTGCAGAGAACAGACGTTTCGGCCCCACCGTAGTAGGCCATCTTCAGTGTAAACACCTTGAGCAACTGGTACGGTTTTCCATTAGTTACTCGAGTAGTTTGTACTGAAGATGGCCTCTAACGGTGAGGCCTAAACGCCTGTTCTATGCGGACGCATTACGCCACGACCTAATAACCCAATAACCCGGAAAGTTGTCAACCAAATCTCAACGAAGTATAATATTAATTTTGGTTTCAGTCTATTCTGCTTTTTCCGTTTACTCAAGAGTTCCAAGTTAAACAGATTGTGACATTTATGATGCAAAATGTCACAGATTCTTACATAGATTCTTACATTCGAATACAATCTAGCGTCAGTTTCACTAGTTAGTGAGCAACCGAATTTTACATAAATCATCGGTGAGCAAGAAAATTATACTATCGTTGTAAGTTCATAAAAAAATGTTCCTCATTCTGAAATCGTTTTATCTTTCTAATTCACCATTTTAACGACATCCGTTTTTATTGGCAATTTATTGATCTTGTCTAGAGTTTATGCAGGACACTATAGGCTTTCAACTCTTCAAAATATATAAGGTTAAAGAAATGGTAGGAAAGTGTGCACTGATGTCTGGCTTCTTAACTATATAGTTGGGGGCAATATTTAACTAGTGAAATACACTAACTAGTTTTCTCATAAGTATAAGTACAACACTGGATAATTGACTCCTCGAAATGAATCCTGGGATAGTGCGAAGGCAACCCAGAGCACTCTATATACTTGGTTCCAATGCAATGTGCGATACACTGCTTGTACGCCGTGACATACCTAATTAAATTATTACTCTAAAATGTTTTATTTCTTTAAGTATATATTTTGTTTGATATATATATAATATATATACATAATTTATTTACCTCCAGATGTTTTTTGCCTTTATTTGGAACATGTTTTGGGAATCCTATTGTTTTCGTCCTCAACCTTCCTGATTTTGTATCTTGTGGAGTATTTGTGTTGGAGTTTTGGTTAGTTTTTGTTACGGTCTCCTGTTGGTTTTGCTATTTTATACTAGTTTTGCTGTGTGTGATTGTTGTGTATATATTACTTTTTTGAGTATTTTCGATGTTGAGTACGTTGAAAATTGTGTCATGTATTTGATTTATATTTGTTCAGGTATTAGTTTGTTTTCTGTTTTGTGTTTGTATATTTGTAAATTTTTCCATATGTTTATTATGATGCTTTTTTTGTGACATGTGTTTTATTAGTGTGGTTATGTCTGGGAATTCATGTCCTGTGTTTATTGCATGCGTGGTCAAATTAGATGTATATAGTTCTGTTTTTTTTTTTTTTTTTTTTTTTTTTTTTTTGTATCCGTTTAATAAATAAGGATTTTTATTTGTTTTTGTTTGTCCTATGTAACATTTATTGCAATCTTGGCATTAAATTTTGTACATTCAAACTTTGGCATTTTGGCATTTAAGTTTCTGGCTGTATATATTGCAACGTTACAAGTATTATAAAATAAACGAATACATTTTCTGACCATGTACCCAACGCAGCTATAAAGTCTTAAACACCAGCCAAGTCGTAGGATTTTTATGTTCGTTGAGTTAAGTAGGCCTATATACAGTATGTGGTTGCACAATAAACATATTTTTTAATAAGAGGTTTGAAACGTTGATAACATTAAATAATTAATTAAAACATATTAAAATAATCATTCAACCATAAATCAAGTAATATTGCAACGAAATTACTTGATTATTAAAAATTAAAATTATAAAATTCAAAATATTATCTTTCGTAAGTTTATAGTCTGTAAAACATAGCATACTTTTGCTAATCAGCACATATTAATAACATTTATTATAATCTTATATATCTAAACATACATACTGAACAAATCGTACAAGTAAGTATTTTGTATTGCATGGGTGTCTGATTTTGACTCAGTTTTAAAAATAAGTAGCAACTCATTTACAAAATGATATTAAAATTCCAAAAATAAAATCTAATTGTTGCTATTAAAACTTTAATAATAAAATTTAAAATTATATTTACTTTTAAAATATTTATTATTTCTAATGAAATACTCAATTTGTAAAATTGAACAGAAGAAAATTATTATTTCTTACAAAAATTTGCCATTACGTTTTTACTTTAAATATTTACATTTAAGTCTTAATAATTTTCTTTTGCTTTAGTAATTTTTTACTCGTCACTTACATATAATTCTTTTGTTAATTACTAGTTAATTATGGTAGTAATTAACATTAATTAATGTAACGTCTTTATTATTGCACTTTTCTGCAACAAATTTGCATCACCATACGTGTTTAAATGTCCTTAATTTAATGGTGTATTTAGAATTGTGATATGTCTTTGACAACAGGTAAAAAAATATATTAATTTTTTTTTAATCCTACCAATACCTGCTTTCATGACAAAACCGACAATTCTTACGTATTTCCCCCACGTCGTTCAATGCAGCTCGATGCTAGCACACACACAGAGACACACAAACTCTGTGTTTACGCTATCGGGGCAGGTGACGTAACAGGCAACGTCCTGCACTTAACCGCACAAAATTATTAAACTGTTCGTCGTATTCTTTTTACACTAATTATTTACAAAACATACGGCCCAGAGCAAATATGTATTGTTGCAATACATATATAATATAATATTATAATATATATAACCACTGTAGAACAATGATACTTAAGCAAGGCGTCTAATACGGATCTATTTCCAAATAGAAACCGACCATAACATAAGAAAGTTTATAAAAACATTGGGCATGTTGTAAATTTTCTGGATTGTAGACTTGTCGTTTTGAGAGCACTACAAGGACAAACCACAATGGGAGTACCAGAGGAGGTCAATGTAAGCTGTTTTACAGCAATATTGTGTCCGGTCTAGTGAACTCTGACCACAAGCATTTTGTTCAAGTGCTGTAGGAATATACTGTAGTTGAATTTCACTATTATAAAAATGTATATTTAGATAATCAACTCGTTAATTGTTTTTACCAGCTCGATAGGATTCAGGCAATTTGCTATCCACGTAAAGTATTAATAAGTGACACACCCAGGAAAAAGAGTTTTTCAAACTTTATGTCATCATCATCTGCAAGGATTAAACCAAGGCTAGTTTGTTCCGCTCCCAAACAGTCAAAGAGGTTACAGCTGGGGATGCGGCAGTCATCCACAGCTAGCCTGGTCTGGCCTGACCCTTCGTTAAAGTCTAATTGTCAGACCCATAAAGAAGCGTGGGAAATTTGTTAGCCAAAACGATTTATGTAATTACCAAAAAAGGTTTTAATACTTTTCAACAAAATCCCTAAATACATACATTTATACACTTGTTTAAAAGATTGTTTATACTCTTGTCTTTTACTTCAACTTATTTACAGACTATGTCAGGAAGCTGTGGAGAATTCTACATGTTAGTATTGAGGCCAGTTTATGACATATTTTGTTCATCTTCGTTGGTCAGAAACTTGACGCCTTATAATGCCTCTTTGAGGAAAACAAAGAGGCTACTAAAAATGGAAAAATGGCGTGTTACAATCACTCAGCATAATTCTTCAACGGTTTTAAGTGTAGATTGTGCAGTTATGGTACGGCTATTTTACTGAAAGAGAATAACATCTTTCCTCTGTAAACCAGAGTATCTCTTGAACACAGCGTGTTTCATTTTATTTGCAAACGTTTCTGAGTAGCGTTCACTACTTGTTTTAATACGGTCTAAAAAGTCACAAAACGTAGAGCCTTAACCTCCCTAAAGATTGTCACTGTTACAAGTTACTGTTACTGTTAAAAATCGATCCATGGGCTTTCATTCGTTCAATTCTTTGCCGATTTGATTCTGAATCAAAACAATTCAGTTTTTACCACAAAATCAAAATTCTCACAAAAATTAATTACATTCATTCAAATCTCTCTCTCTGTGTCTCTCTCCTATGGCAGTACAGCCCTTCTTGGGCGCTGGCCTCCTTCAATTTTTACCCCCATTCTCTTCTGCTGGTAGCCATCCCCCTCCAGGAACGCACTTTCAATATTTCCTTCGCATCCTCATCCACCGCGTCGAGTCCTCCCATATTCTCCTCGGTCTTCCCACTGGTCTTTTTCTGCTATTCAATAGTTGTCGTGGTATTCTGTCTTCCCCATCCTGACTACATGACCCACATTAGATATGCATTCTGTTAGCGGTGGTTCTTTATACATTTGATAAAATTCAAAGTTATATCTTATTCTCCAGCCGTGTACGTTATTAACTGGTCCCAGGTTTCTTTGTAACATTTTTCATTCAAAGATATCGGAAGTGTTTGCTATTTTGGAGTTCAGGATACAAGTTTCGCAACCGTAGATTATGTTGGTTCTTATTATTGATTTATATATCCTTAGTTACATTTATTCAAATAGTTCTCTGAAATCTGAGCCCGTAACGTTTGCTTTCTTACTGAATTTCCGTGAGTAGTTTTATAGTATCAAGCCTGTTGTAACATTTACAGAGCTGTATGTACCAGAGCTGTGTTAACATTTACGTCACGTTTCAGCAATTTGTTCAATTGTGATAAATCGGTGTCCATTGATAAGCGCCCTTTCAAGAGATTACTCAGATACAGTTGAAACCTCTACTAGGCGTCTAGTAGACCTCTAGTTCTCTGAAATCTGAGCCCGTAACGTTTGCTTTCTTACTGAATTTCCGTGAGTAGTTTTATAGTAGCAAGTCTGTTGTAACATTTACAGAGCTGTATGTATCAGAGCTGTGTTAACATTTACGTCACGTTTCAGCAATTTGTTCAATTGTGATAAATCGGTGTTCATTGAAAAGCGCCCTTTCAAGAGATTACTCAGATACAGTTGAAACCTCTACTAGGCGTCTAGAATGGTGGTCTTCAGCCGTTTTTAATGGGTAGTGTTCAACCCATTGTCCACACTATCGTACTGTTTAGTCATCCTTGAGTAGATTTCTGACGGCTTTACTACCTTAAAAACAAAAAATGTATTTATTGCAAACTGTTATTAAAATGTACTAATCTAGGAACGGATATCCCAACCTCAGGTATTAGACAATTGAGGTTATTGTTACACAAAATTTACATCAAACAGCTGTGACTACGTTTTTGCGTTAAAGTGACGCGTCTCGGATCATTTGTTCTGTCTCTTCTAGGTTAGCAGCCCTTAGGCTGGTTGTAAGCAGCTCGTTATTCTTCATGCTTCTCTGCTTTTCTTTTCAACTCACAATATTGTTACGACTGTCCACTGATCATCGTATGGTACAGTGGAAAACAAAATAAAAGACACCAATTACGTCACTAATCACCAGCTTTATTTATCACAATTAAACAGTTGGTAATTAACAAGACAGTCAGTCTCTTACAACAAATCAAATAAAAATTGTTCACACGCAATAAAAATGTTAACTGATATGAAACACAATTGTATTACAATTGTGTCACACAATTATAAAACACGTAATGCTTCGTCACAATACTTCAAACCGCACTGTGTAAATCACCACTTAAACGCACTGTGTAATCGCCCGACAATAACTAACTTGACCGTCGCTGAATGGCTGTATTTATACCCCGCTGATTACCAGAATAATCTGTAACTTTGTTAAACAAACAGGCGCTCTCGAGAATCCACTAGAAACAGTGCCCTTGAACATATTGCGCTGACCGGTATGGTCCGGTGATAGTCTTTCGCCGTAAAGTAGCATCATTATGTACGCACGCACACAACATCTGGAATAGTCGGGATACTGGTAGCACGTTTCGTACTACGTAACATGTTTTCCGCATTACGTAAAAATATGATGTTCAGTTCATATCGACCATAAACTGTTTCATGTAGCCTAAAAGGGGTCGATCACTGTGATTCTTCCCTTCAATTGTTCCATCTATTATTCTATTAACCAACCCATTTTGTCGTAGTATATGCCCTATAAACTTAGCTCTTCTGCCTTTTAAATTTCGCAGAAATTTCTTCTTCTCCTGAGCTCTTGTGAAGACTTGTTCTGTTACAGATTTGTTCTGTAAAGGTATGAACATCTCAGTCGAGGTTGTTATTTATTAAAATTACATTACAAACATTTTGTACTCACACACGTTGGTATGGGTGCGCACGCTCCGAAGGCCGATCGGATGCTGAAGTTATCTATAAATGTTTATACAAGTTCAAGGCTATATCTTACAACGGGTTCGATTTAAATTTCAAATGGTCGTTTAATATGAAATCCCGTCTGTGTATGCTATTTTTAGGTTTGCAAATTTAGAACTTCTCCAAAGCGTTTACGTAATGGCCTTTATTGAAATTATGTAAGGTTTTTTTTTTTAATTTAGATGTGAAATCAATATAAGGATCATTGCTTGAAATTAAATGTCGTGCGTAGTTAGATTTTATGTTATTTAGTGGGGTCTGATTTTTTAAATTTACGTTCGGCTTGTATTCGTTAAATCTCTTCATTAAATCTCTGTGTTGAAAAGCGATCTTAGGGATGCCAGATTACAGTTTTAAAAGTACCTTTTGATTTTTAATTTCCGTAAACCCATTTCCTGAAACACCCCTTTGTCTCAAAATTACTGAATGTCCCTTGTAGATATTTTGCCGTCAGATTTTAAATAGAATAACTTAACTTAAAATGAGGCGTATAATTTAAATATCATAGATAAAAAGACGATATTTCATTTACGTAACAATTAAAATTAAAAAACTATTAGCAACAGGAACTTATATAATGTTAAAACTACTCATATCAGATGTACGAAAGTTCAGACTGGGAACATAATAATTAAAAGCAGCCGTATCGCGGGGAAGAAACTTAGGTACTGTACTAGCAAAGCTGTAACAAAGTTACGTTAATACAAGTTAAATTAAAGTTATGCTCTACACTTAAACTTAGTTCGCCAGTTGGTAACTACAATTTTCTCATTAGATGCAAGGACTAAACAGCTTGTCAATTGGAGTGATTAACGTAATTAATAGTGACTGAAAGGCATTAACTGTGATTAATAGTATTCTGAATTAGTCGCTCTTGCTATTTTGGTATTTATCGTTTGGGTAAATAAAAGTCTACTGTAATTATAGAGATTTGCAAACAATAAATACAATGTATAATAAGTGAATACTGTTGAAAACAACGGGCTATAATAAACATTGCACTTTGCTCTATTTGTTTCTCTCTCCGTCTCTTCCGTTCTTTCTTCAATACTTGAATTTTAGGTTTTGAAGGAAGAATACTTAGATCTTAAGATTTTTTCCTTCCTGGTTCTTGATTATTACTGCATTGTACTTCTCACAATAGAATAAACTATACATA
Organism: Magicicada septendecula; assembly: GCA_034769895.1. Lineage (NCBI taxonomy): Eukaryota > Metazoa > Arthropoda > Insecta > Hemiptera > Cicadidae > Magicicada > Magicicada septendecula. The sequence goes on along the minus strand of CM068370.1, from coordinate 448,122,555 downwards.
ACTCTTTGCTTAGCACACTTGTATTAAAAAATTGACTTGAAACTCTGTTTGCAATTTTTTTCTCCAAATAACGCAGGCTTTGATACAAACAAAACATACGCAGCCTCCCACATTCAACAAAAATCTATTAAACTAAATACCTATATTAACAAAGAAATAAAACTGATTCCAGTATTTCCAAATTTCTAAATAAAATTCTTGCACTCATGTATACTCGTATGTATTTATGTATTTTCGTACGTATATGAGTACCAATTACATCGCAAAAATAGTTTTAACACCACTCACCATTTTGTATTATAACCTGTAGCAAGGATGTTGCTTTAGGATGCTGTCAGGCTTCCACTTTCATAACAGGCTTGAATTGTTTACCCATTTTTTCAGAAGATAATTTGTATATATTGCTACAAAAATTACGTCAATTTTTCGACAAATCGAGAGTGTCCTTTCTACATGCTTCTCGAATAGCCCAGCGTGCGGCTCTGTCCACTCACTTAGCACTCTAGACTGTTCGAGGACTTGTAACTACGCAAATTATACCGGCACGTCGCCAAAAGGATGGAAAATTTTTCAGGAACGTATGCGCGCTATGTGTGAGCAACAGCGTCCTGCTTAGTTAGTGAGTTAAACATGGCGATATTGTATAGTGCGGATCAAGTGATTGTTGCTGAAAGTGATTTATAGTTGTAGTTGTAGTTAGTGCGGAACTCTAATAGTTAATATTATTTGCGTGTGAACAAATCTAACTAGAATTATTGTATGAGATTACCTTTTTGATTTCAAATTGTTATTTGTAACTAATTAACGTTGGTAATCAGTCACTTCGTTGGTGTCCGTATTTTGTTTCCATTGTAGAATAAGACGATCCGTGAACCCGTCGTAATAGTATATTATTTATTTACTTTTAAGAATTATTTTGAAAAACGTTAGTACAAAATGTCAGTTCTAGGGGAGGGGATGTCGATCTCAGGGTCTCGTCGTGTGCATTGTGTCCGTCCAAAGTGCTCCTGATTCGTGATTCAGTCCCTACTGACCAAACGTCGGTTGTTGAAAATCTCGAACGCCGTGCCTGACTTCGTGATCTAATTCAGCCGCTCCTTCGACGCACGATACACTACGACTTCCCAGAGATTATGAGAAATTGCCTTATTAGAGACTGCGCAACTCACGGCTCACCCGTGCTTTCACAGATTTACGCACTCACATGAAGTCGTTTTCACAATTTAATACATTCCAGATTGTACTGGAAAATCGATCATGTGCTGGTGAACATGCATTTGTAGTTTATAGACTTTTCCAAACCAGGTGTTTTCAACTGCATGTGATTCCTGACTAATTACTTTGTCAGTTGAATAAATGGTATTAAATTTAAATATAATTAAATAACTACCGACTCGGAACACAAATTTTTTATGGGTAAAAACGTGAAAGTTTTACCTTATAGCCTGAACCAGTTTTCTCTTATTATAAGCTTCGTCAGAGGCTGCCATAAAAAACTTTGTATTCCGATCGGTAGTGATTTAATTATATTTAGTTAATCAACACATACGTCATGGACAACGAAATCCAAGCTATTTAGTTATTGTATATTTATAATATTAAAATAACTGTTATTAAATTAATTAGTCAAATATAGTGATTCCGATTTGCACACTAATATAAATGACTTTAATTAGCTTCTCGCTAATTAATTAGGGTGTCTGTTAATTGGCTTACTGTTAATTATCTTCACACAACTCGTTTCGCGCACAACACTTATTTACTTTTATATTAACACTATACTCCTATTTTTTATTGTTTATTATTGTCTTAGACTACGTTGTCATGCAGTACTTATTATAATAACAATAGTGACTTAACACATTCACACCCCTTTGTACAGGTCACCAACTAAGGTTTGCTGTAAATATGTCCCCATACATTCGTACACAGTGTGAACGTTTGTCTCTTGGTATCATTTCAATATATTCCTTCACTTCCTGGTGTTTTTGTTCCTCATTATCCCGTCAGTGCCTGGTTTGCTGTTTCATGTTTTGCTTCTCCGTGGTTTCTCTGCTGCTACTTTCGTTCTGAATACTTTACTGGTCCTTACACTTTAATTTATTCTATATTTATATAGACACTAATGAACGCCTTTCCATCCATGGTACTTGTTTCTTTCTAGTTTACTGTAAAGTAAGGATATTGCGCGATATCCTTCCTGCCTTATATTTTTACGTTGTCCATAGAAAGTCACTCACCTTACTTTCGATTTGGTCGAGATTTTATAATACTTTTCATACTATGTTGATAAAATTGTTATTATTAATATCATAAAAGCTATTATATCACTAAATCTTGAATATCAAATATTATAATGATTTTTGATATCAACATAAAAACTGCCAACAGATTTCAGTTGTTGTCATAAGCTCACACGACGTTGTCCAATTTACTCCTGATGATTAAATACCGGCGGGTTAAGCCGTGGTCGGTTGCTGTATAACATCGACATCATCGGTAACGTTTCGAATCCCAGTTAAGGGGATCTTCCTCAGCCCCCAAAAAGCGACAGTGTGTTATGGAACAATTACGGCGGATCTTGGCAAAACGATACCCGACAACTTTTCTTCGGGTAAGAACAACAAGGTTACTCTGCAGAAAATTCAACAGATTTTAACTTTGTTTATGACTGCTTAAATATACTTTAGTTATTTAACGTCCAGTTAAGACCCTAATGTTAAACAGTTAGCAGGCCTACGTTTCGGATTTCATTGTCCGTGACGTGTCCGTTGATTAACTAAATGTAATTAAATCACTACGGATGTGGAACACAAAGATTTTTATGGGTAAAAACGTAAAAGTTTTACCTTATAGCCGAAACCTTATACGTTTTCGCTTATTAATAACAATAAGCTTCGTCAGACAAAACAAAACAGAACACATACTATAAAAACACACACACACAATTACAAAACAAATTTGATTTAAATGGCGTTTACAAACTAAATTGCTCAGATTGCAACAAATTCTACATAGGCCAGACAGGACGTTGCTACAAAGATACATTGAACACACAAAGGCACTACACTCCACTACCGAATTCACTTTTGCAAACCACGTCATTGAAGCAAACCACACAAATACAAACATCGACGATAACATGGATATTCTACACGTACACACAAAAGGCAGAAACTAGACACTCTTGATCAAGTGGAAATGTACAAACACACAAAAACACATAAAAACGACATCCTAAACGAACATACACAATTCAAATCAAATGTATTATTCGAACATATCACACCCCACAAAAACAACATCGATCCTTCAAACGTCGACACCGTCGCCAAGAACAAGACGGACAGCGCTTCCAATGGCAGCCTCTAACGAAGCTTATAATAAGCGAAAATTTGTTCAGGCTATAAGGCAAAACCTTAACGTTTTTATCCACAAAAATTTTGTGTTCCGAGTCGGTAGTGATTTCATTATATTCAGTTAGTAATCTCCAGTTATGAAAAAATACCAACGACTGTCAAACCAGGGCTTAAAAAAATTATCCTAGACTGAAGAGAAAACTAGGAAAATTTGTCGTCCCGGCTGACATTCCGGACTTTAAAACCCGGATTAAAATCATACACTCGGTAACTCAAAACGCTTAGGTTTTACACCATAAATGTATTTGTTCATTACGACCAATTTAATCCACAGTTATAATTGCCCAACAAACGGCTGAATTCGTCTGCGTTATTTTCTTCATTACTTTCCTGCGTCCTCCGCTAGAGCGCGTTTGCGGCTCGTGTCAAGTACGCGAGTTACGTGAACGCCACGTTACGGCCGACTGGCGAACTAACGCAACACGATGCGTACAGTACAAAGATCAGATATACGCCAATTGTCAAATTTTGCAGAAAGAACAAAACAATATGATGTTAGCGGCATTTTCCGATTTATGTTAATGCAAAGGTATTGAAACACAGTGAGTGACAAGAAAAAAATATATAACTGTCGACATTTACTTCTGAAAAGAGAGAGCAGATATAAACAAACTCGCGTTGTGTTAATCGACAATTGTTTGCATGACCTTCCCCCGCATGGAAATGTCTTGCAGGCTGCGGTGCCTGTCTTCAACAAAATTTTTGCAAAGCTGTCTCGTTCGAGCGAGGCAGCTACTAACCCTTATCATCTTATTTGCTCTAGAGTTGTGCTACCTCTAGTATTTAGAAATAACGTACGAACGAAACAGTTCCAAAAGAATAACACGAACAAGTACCTGCTTATTATATACTCACTGTACGTATGCCTCTATTATAAATAAGAAACAAGAGAATTTATAGGAATAATATCCCTTTGGAAATACTATTTAAAATTTCATTCGGAGTAAACAAAGTGACATAGGTTTATTATTAAATTATTGATTACATTTTGGTTAGATAAATCAGTTGCAAAACTCGGGCAATAAAGTTTAGAATGCACGTAATATCACAACAAATAATGTCAAAAAAAAATATCAGACTCACATAAAAGCATAACAGTAAGACATAAGAATTACAACAATCTCATCATTTACATGAGATGTGCAGTGAAGTTAAAATCATTTCCGAATCACATTAACAAAAAGTACTATATGGCCTATCAACTATCAGACTCTCTGTAGGTTATAACACAATATAATTCGCTATTTCAAAATTCACCAAAGTGGTGACTAGTATAATATATAATGTGTTATTATAATCTGTATTGTATATCTTCATAACACACGAGAATGTAACATCAGTCTGAATTTTTTCCATTTATTAAAAACAGTTTCGTCTCATTGGCATAGAGATATTCTAAAATTTGCTGTATTGCTTCAACAGAAAGTAAAATTACAAAATATACAGAACATATGCTTTGTGAAGCTACATTATGACCTTCTGGCGTATGGCGACTTCGTGGAGGTGACTCCCGCACAGGGATTATATTTTTAGAAAGGTACTAAGCTTAATCAACTAATTGTCGCCTGTAGAGGCTGTCGTAGAGAAATGTAGTAGTATTACGCAATGAAAGCACGTGAACTCCGGCATTTATGGAGCAACTTTAAATAGGCAAGTTGACGTTGTTGGTAAAAAACCCAATTTCATTTCTAACCTTAAGCTTTTGTGTTGACAGAGCACTACAAGGCATGATGACTTACCCCGTATAGTTGCGAATACATATAATATATATGAGTGTCTTTGACTTCGTCTAGGGAACAAACCATCGGTGAGTCTTACTCGAGGTTGGCGTAAAGGTTCCTAAAGGCGTCCAGCCACGGCCCTGGTCCAGCACGCTGTTCAGGTGCCTTTCCAATCCCCGCTGTACCACCCCCTCAAAGACCTTTCGTTTTTTTCTGCACTGTATACGAGTTATTGTCCTTCCACATTTCTACGTGATCACATTATTTTTATGTTCCAATTTTTAATTTCTTTAATTTACCAACAATAAATGCAGTAACAGAAGAAATATTTTTAATGCTTTTGGTTTTCGCTGGATATAGCTAAAATTTATGCTAACGTATTTTGTCTCGTGACTATCAATTAAATTTAAAAAGCCAAATCCACTTCAATGTATTTAAGATGGTTAATCTTTAGAGACTTAATTACTGCCTTCTACGGTATCGGTGTCGATTTACCGATTTTGTAGAGATGACGAAACTTCAGTGATTCAGTAGAAATCTTAAACTAACAACACAGGGATATTATTTATTTAAATGACACTAATACGTATTAACTCCCATACAGGACGTTATGATTTCGATTCAGTCAGTTGTTTGTACGAACATTATATTTTCATTAGGCTGTGAATAAAATGCTGTATAAAATTATTTTGGCAATTAATTGTTTTAATAGTTAATATGAATTAACTTAAAACGTAATGGAAATTATATCGGTCTGTCACTTTATAATCTGTTTTATTACAATTGATTTGGTCAATAAGTAGCAAAGATTGTGTTTTTCAAATAAATTCGTAATATACTTTGTTTCTTGTCCGTCTACCGTATAAGCGTTAAACGTTGAACAACATTACATAACTTTTACAAAATGTAGTATGGAGTAAACTAACTGTACAAAGTCAACTGAGTTCTCGGTTTTGACTTGGTTGGCATTTGTGCGTCTTTGTCTGTCAACTTTTTGTGTGCCTCACGCTGCTTTTGAATGCATCAACCAAATGTTTCCGAAACTTGGCATCCGTGTTCATAGATCTATCCCACACAGCCCCGTTCTTTTTTACCTTAATCCCGCCCGAGATCAGGGGATAGGGAAAAATTGTATGTGATCAACATTAGAACAAAATAGTAAACATAGGATAAAAATGCACGAAAGACGTCAAATTAAAGGAAATCTTATGCCAAATATTGTAGCGCGACAGAAAATCCACTACTTATTAAGTCATATAAAATCATAAAAATTAATTACACCACATATATTAAAATAATATTGAATGAGATTTAATGAAATCAAAGGAATGAACCACAATAAAATAAAAATCCTCATTACATTATATAAAAACCACTGTTTAAATATCAAAGAAATTATTAAAAGCAACTCATATTATAAGATCAGGAATTTACCCAGGAAGTTAGGAGCAGTAAATAAATTAAATAACACCATATCAAGAAGAAAGAGAATCAGTTTAAGAGTGGTGAACACCAAAATATCCCAAAGACAAGAAGAAGGAAGAATAAATTTTGTGATCAGGAAGAAAACAATACCCTGAAACCTTTAGAGAAGAGCAAGGTCCGTGTCAGTAAATAAATTAGATGCTCCAAACTAAACATGAGTTGAGAAAACACGAAGTACCTTGGTTTACCCAAGAGTGAAGAATGAAGACAAGAAGACCAGAAGAATGAAGACTAGAAGAAGGGCAAGAATGAAGACAAGAAAGAAGATAAGAAGAAGGACAAGAAAGAAGATAAGAAGAAAGACAAGAAAGAAGACAGGAGGAGAGGAAGAAATAGTATGAAAGAAACACCGCTGTAAAACCTATTATTATTATTATTAACTACCATCAACCCCAAACCCATAAAAACGATTAAAAAGAAAGTATAACATACCAAAATCCTATAAAAATGTAATTATTTAGAAACCTAAAGTGTTGTATAGTATTATAAGAAGTGAACCTACTAAAGCTATTGTGTGATAAAGAAAATAGACAAGTCTTAAGAGTCCATGATTACTAAAGGTCTGGTCTGAGATAGTGAGACTCAAAATATCAGAACCACCAGTGAAAGTGAATTTGTGTAAGTGTTTTTTGGAAATGCAATAAACTTAAAGTTAGTGATGCTGTGACTTATCAATATGCTATATAACAACTTTAATATCCAATAATAAACAGCATCATAAAATAATAAAATGGAAGATTTCCAGTATTTTATTATTTTAATGTAACTCTTTATTTACAAGATATTTGTAAAAAATGCTAATAACTAGAGTATGGGTGGTCATGTTTACTGATGAAGGGTATCATAAATAATAATGGTTTAGACCAGAAAGGACTGGCATTAATTTAGTATTCATAGGTTTAAAATGTTTAAATAGACTGTTTGTTCACAGCCATAAAATCAATGTATTTGTAAGAATTATTAGAAAATAAGATTTATATGTGTTAAAAATAAGTTATCTTTGCTAAATAACAGCATACATACCATTAATAATGTTTCAGTAGGTATGCTGTGTTAATTCAAAAGGAGTTAAATGTATATGTTCAAACCATGTCAGCAATATGTTCAATTGTACAGATTGCTAAATAATGTTCATAATTTTTTTTTTCAGTAGTGTTAATTAAATACTACACCTCACAATAAGATATAAACCATTTTATTTTCATGTAATAATAACTATGTAAAGTCAGAGGAGTGGTAGGATTAAATTTATTTGAGAAAGACAGAAATGTAAAATTCTAAACTCTAGGCCATTTGGTGAATTCACAGAAACCATATAAACCAGTATAATTCACTTATAAATCCTGTAAACTAGCAAGATTTAGATAAGGTAAATCGAATAACCACTACTGGGAATGATTCTATGAGTTAAAATAATAATAAGGAAATATACCTTAAAATATTGTAAATTTTCAAAATATATAAGTAAATTAATTTTAAAGAGCAATGTCAAATTCAGAGATTAACACAAAAAACCAGTTCAAAAGTTCAATTTATATGTATTTAAGGAAAGGAAGAGAAATATGACTAATTAAAATTTTTTATAATAGTATTAATAACAATTCAAATGGAAGAAAAATTGTATAAAGGCGGAAATCAATGTTTGAGCCTAGATTTCCAAAAAAGGAAAGAAATTTGGTGATTTCCACAAAATGTCTACAGATATGGACTATAATATATCAATTTAAAAGGAATGAGATGATTAAACCAATGATAAGGTTCATAATTCATGAAAGTGATGAATAAAATAAATAAATTCCATATATGATGTAATTTTGTATCATGTGTATGGGTAATCGAAATATGTTAACAATACTTTTTCAAAGATTAACTGGGCCAGATTTTGACCAATTTAAAATAGTCTTTTGTTGAATATCAAGCTGAATAGTTGTGTGAAAAAACGTTCCTTAAAACCGAGTAGAAAATGGTACTACGGTTAGCCATTCATATAAGTGAATCGAGAGTTAGATGAATTAAACATTTTTTTAACTAAATCTACCAAAACTTTAACGACAATAGTGAAAACTAACACCTAACTTCATTATACGAGTGATCTAAAACAGTAAAACAATATATTTGATATAATTCACGCTACAACTCAGAACCATTTTTTGAGCAACTTAACCCACAGAAGTGAACACATACTAAATAACATAATTAACACAAGTATACACGGAACACTTCTTCAGAACACACCAAACAACCTAATAGACAGATTACACCAGTGCGGGGACATTTCAAACATTCATGAAGGTAATTTTGCTGGGAGTTTTTGACACGACGACATTGCAGTAACTTCGCCATATCTAGTAGCGGCCATCTTGAAAATACGAATCTGCCTTCCACATCAAGTGACGTCATTGAAGCTACATATGGTCTGACAAAACAATTTATTAAACATTATACATCAGAATTATTTAAATACTGTTAAATAATAATTAATGAAATTACTTTAATTGTTAATGTTATACTTTCTCGTTACCCTTCTCTGACTATTAATATAATCGCTCAAAGAACCTGTCCTTTTTATAATACTTATATTAATTTTTCTACTGTATGCACGAATCGATAATTCGCTGAGACGGAGTCGATAATTGTTCTCAATCGATAAAAAACCGATTATTTATTAAATTGTTTAATAAATCCATTTATTTCAATTGTATTTATCTGTTATTATTTCACAGGCTAATTTAAGGTTATTTATTAAGGCAAAGAGACTTCAAGAAGAAGAAAATATTTTAATTCAGTGAGATATTGGACCAGCAAGGAAAATCATCAATCGATTGCTGACCGGAGTTAATCTGATTAACTCCAGACTTGGTTCAGATCTTCCAGAAGTGCTCAATTGTTAATAAATACCTTCCTAATTCTTAAAATGTTTACAGAACATTTAAAACAGCATTATTTCTTAATTACAAACATCTATTAAAACATAAATTTTAATTTTTTTTGAAATAAAATTTTTCTATTATCTTTTTTTGTAAAGACAGGCATACAGGGTCTCGTTACAAAGTGGCGTCCAACTTAGAGGGCTGGATAAGATAAGCCTGGCAGCGATTAATTAATAGAACAGAAGAAAAATGCAAAGACGAGCTACTTCGAAAAAGAGGGCGGCAGAGGCCGAAAAAGGAGTGGTCATGGGGGATAAGGAGGCAACACCCGTGGAGGAGTCGGAAGTGTTCATACCCCTGGCAAAACCAAAACAACCCGCACCACCAGAGGAACAGCCCGAAGTACCCACACAAACAGGGGAAATCGATGTCCGGGAGGAAATAATAGAACAACCCGACAAACTATCACGAGCAGAAAATAGTAACATACAGGAGATGCTCAGAATAATGATGGAGAAAATGGACGAGAGTAAGGAAAATAACAAGAAGATGGAAGAAAACTTACATAAGAAAATGGATGACGACAACCGATCCACAAAGGAAGAATTGGACCGAAAAATAGAAAATACCAACAAAAGGATTGAAGAAACCAGTAAGAACTTGAATAAGAAAATGGAAGATCTGAAGAAGGACAACCAATCCTTGAGTAAGAAGATGGAAAGGAAGATGGAAGAAAATAATAAAAATATAAAGGAAGAATTCAGGGAAAATAATAAGAATTTGGAAGAGAAGATGGAAGAAACCAGTAAGAAAGTAGAGAGTGACAATCAACAATTAAAAGAAGAATTAAGGGAAAATAACAGGAAAATGGAAGAGACGATGGGGGAAAGAATGGAAGAATTGAGAGAGGACAATCAACTGCTGAGAGAAGAATTAAGGGAAGTTAATCAAGAGAACATGAATAAATTAGACGAGAGGATTGAATTGGCGAAGGAGGAGTTAAATAAAAAGATAACAGAGACAAAGAAATCCATCGTAAAGAAGTTAGAACAGGAAGTCGTGGTTGTTAACCAGCAGATCAGGGAAGTAGACGAAAGATGTCGTCAGACAGAAAACGAAGTGATGGAAGTCCGGGAAGTAATACAGAAAGAGATTACACATGTCAAAGAACAACAGGAAACGAAACTGGAAGAAAACAAGAAATTTGCCTTGGAAGAAGTGAATAAAGTGCGGACACAGGTAACCGAAAGATGCGACGGCGTGGAAGCCGCCATGACAAACATCACGGGACAGGTGCGTCAGAGCCAGGAGGAGATAGAATTGATAAGGAACAGACCATCTGGATATCATAATTTCCCCATGTCAGAAAACAGAGAATGGCTGAATTTCCGGCAGTATAAACGGAAGCCCATGGAATTCTTGGCACGCATAGAGGAATACCTAGAATAACACAGAGGGAACCGATGGGTCCAGAATAGGGAAATCCTTGACGAGTCGTTTCGGGAGGTGAATGACCATTGGTGGATGGCCAACCGGAGCGACATCGACAATTATCAGCAATTTAAGAGCCTTTTCAAGGCCAAGTACTGGTCGGAGACAACTCAAAACTTGATAAGAGACAATATATGCCACGGCCACTACAAGCCACAAGTCGGTAGTTCGATGACAGCTTATTTCCTCGGCAAGGTATGTATGGCCAAGCATTTAGAACCAGCCATACCTGAGGAGTGCCTAATAAATAAGTTGTCATATCATTATGATGAAGAAGTAATTCGTGCGAGGAGGGGCAGCCAAATAAAAACCATCCAGGCAATGACCGAACTCCTCGAAAACTATGAAAATGAAGACTACTACCGACAGAGTCGTAGAAGAAGTGATGGGCCCGAACCAAGGAACCACAACCAGGGTACGAACAACATAAACACTGGGTACCAAGGAGGCCGGGCATACCAGCAAAATAACAGTTTTAATAATAATAATAATGTTAACAATTCTAGTTACAATAATAATAATAATAATACGGGTCCAAATTATCCAAACCCGAGTCGACCCTCTAATGGTTATCAGGGTAACCGCATTCCCTACCCTAATAACACAAATAGTCAGAGAAGCCCCAATTATGGTAATGATCGTTACCATAATAATAATAATCGTGCGGGTCCAAATAATGGTAATCCCGTTAATAATAGGTTTCCTCGCCCTCGAGTGAATTTCATACGAGCCACAGATGGACGACAGCGAAGATACAACAACAGTCGAAGAAACAGCTACCGCGGATATGAAGAAAGGCGGAGGAGCCTAGAACGGGACCAACCAAGGTACTATCCGGCAAGAAGGAGTAATAGTTTAGACGATGCTGAACGGAGGTCTAACCACGAACGACCGGAAGACCATAGGACAGATCGACAGGGAACCACTCTAAGCATCCCAAATGAGGCATCAACTAGTATGGCTCAAAGGAACAATGATGCCGAGCCTTTAAACGGGCACAGGCAGTAATAAATCGCCAGAACCCGTTACTGCTCCTAAATACTGGGTATAGTCATAATAATGAGTGTAATCATATGTATAATAATAATCGTATCACAGTCATAGGGTGCAACTACCTAAAGGACATCAGACATGAGTTATTGGAAGAGGAGAACAGTAATCCCACCAATAACTTCAATAACGAAATTCAAAAACAAAGTAAGATCAACTTACTACCAAGGATTTGAAAAAAACTGTTTGAAGAGATAAAGATAAAAGAATTACATGTCAACGCAGAGATAGAAGGCATCCCAGCCAAGAAATAATCCAAATTCCAAAGCAATTGTAAGATCACCTTACATACCAGTTATTTATGAAAAAATTTATGACAAGAATATAAACGAAGAATTTTGAATAATAATCCAAATTCCAAAGCAATTGTAAGATCACCTTAGATACCAGTTATTTACGAAAAACTTTATGGCAAGAAAATAAGAGAAGAATTTAAAAATAATCCAAATTCCAAAGCAATTGTAAGATCACCTTACATACCAGTTATTTATGAAAAAATTTATGACAAGAATATAAACGAAGAATTTTGAATAATAATCCAAATTCCAAAGCAATTGTAAGATCACCTGACATACCAGTTATTTATGAAAAAACTATGTGGCAATAATATAATAATAAAGAAGGAAAGAATTTAGAAATAAAAATCGTCTAAATTCCAAAAACCAGTAATACCAAATTACATACAATTATTTGAAAACTTTATGGAAATATAAGAAGAGTGAATTTTGAATTGTGTATAAGTCAAGTTTCCAAACCAAGAGTAAGTACAACTTACCAACCAATTATTAATAAAACACTTTGGTGAGATAAACAGAAGAGATTTAATACCATATTTATGGTAAGCATCAAATATATTTACCATGTTTATAAAGGATCATAATGGGATGAATAAAGGAAACAGACTTTAGAATTAAAACAAATAATTCTGGAAAGTATGATCTTGTCTAATTTCAACATAAAGAGTAAAAACCTTTCCATAAAATGATGCCAAAGGAAATTAAAAAAAAATGCAATACGATTTGAGTTGATACGATTTGAGTGATTGAATATAATAAAATACAAAAACTTATGTGGAATTATGAGATAATAAAACTTTGAAGTGGTATGAGGAGAAATTATGACCTCATTATAAAATTAATAAAAAACATTCATTCGAAAGGATAATAACCATGACAGGAATAATGTGAAAATAATATCAAAGATATGTGTAATTAAAGGAATTAATATAAAATGATGTATGAATTAAATGTCAATTATAATAACGACAGTTATAAAAAAAGTTCTAGAACATAGAACAAGTGGAAATAATAAAAACAGAGCAATAAAATAAAAATGTCATAAATATATGCTACTATAAACAATGCAGATTATAATAAAAAAACCAGAAGGTAATAAAGAATTTATAACCAAAAGCTTTATATGATAAGAAAAGTTGAAAAATGTAATAATAGAAGAGCTTCCTACCATAATATCAAATGAATGAATCATCCAGTTAACGAGTCAGAAGAACAACTGAGATAGGAATATTAAAATCTCTGAGAAATATAATAAGTAATAAGTGAAGTATCCCAAAGATATTTTTTAAATAGTAACAAATGTGTACTATTCTGAACAATTTTTTAATCTGTCTGTAGATAATTCCAGCAGTATTAATATGTTTTTTGAGCAGAGATGATTTGCCTCTGTACTCAAATATGTGTGAAGTATTGGACAGCAGAGGAAGTAGCGTACAGTGCCTCTCTGAACTGAACCAGCTCACAAAGTAGGGAACGATAGGGAGGAAATATCCCAAGGAGAAAATACTAAGAAGAAATATGAAAATGAAATAATAAATATGAAACTCAGATGACTATTACTATCAAGGAAGATCAAGTGTGAATGAGAAGGATATAAACTCAAATATAAATAAGAAAATTTTTAAAATGGAAGTAAGTCCAGAATAATAACAAACCTAGAATAATTATCATAAGCAATTGTTTCAGACAAAGTAAGTATAGTCTGAAAAAAATTACTTCTGGAGAAGGGCATTCTGTAGCGCGACAGAAAATCCACTACTTATTAAGTCATATAAAATCATAAAAATTAATTACACCACATATGTTAAAATAATATTGAATGAGATTTAATGAAATCAAAGGAATGAACCACAATAAAATAAAAATCCTCATTACATTATATAAAAACCACTGTTTAAATATCAAAGAAATTATTAAAAGCAACTCATATTATAAGATCAGGAATTTACCCAGGAAGTTAGGAGCAGTAAATAAATTAAATAACACCATATCAAGAAGAAAGAGAATCAGTTTAAGAGTGGTGAACACCAAAATATCCCAAAGACAAGAAGAAGGAAGAATAAATTTTGTGATCAGGAAGAAAACAATACCCTGAAACCTTTAGAGAAGAGCAAGGTCCGTGTCAGTAAATAAATTAGATGCTCCAAACTAAACATGAGTTGAGAAAACACGAAGTACCTTGGTTTACCCAAGAGTGAAGAATGAAGACAAGAAGACCAGAAGAATGAAGACTAGAAGAAGGGCAAGAATGAAGACAAGAAAGAAGATAAGAAGAAGGACAAGAAAGAAGATAAGAAGAAAGACAAGAAAGAAGACAGGAGGAGAGGAAGAAATAGTATGAAAGAAACACCGCTGTAAAACCTATTATTATTATTATTAACTACCATCAACCCCAAACCCAAATTTGGTGATTTCCACAAAATGTCTACAGATATGGACTATAATATATCAATTTAAAAGGAATGAGATGATTAAACCAATGATAAGGTTCATAATTCATGAAAGTGATGAATAAAATAAATAAATTCCATATATAATGTAATTTTGTATCATGTGTATGGGTAATCGAAATATGTTAACAATACTTTTTCAAAGATTAACTGGGCCAGATTTTGACCAATTTAAAATAGTCTTTTGTTGAATATCAAGCTGAATAGTTGTGTGAAAAAACGTTCCTTAAAACCGAGTAGAAAATGGTACTACGGTTAGCCATTCATATAAGTGAATCGAGAGTTAGATGAATTAAACATTTTTTTAACTAAATCTACCAAAACTTTAACGACAATAGTGAAAACTAACACCTAACTTCATTATACGAGTGATCTAAAACAGTAAAACAATATATTTGATATAATTCACGCTACAACTCAGAACCATTTTTTGAGCAACTTAACCCACAGAAGTGAACACATACTAAATAACATAATTAACACAAGTATACACGGAACACTTCTTCAGAACACACCAAACAACCTAATAGACAGATTACACCAGTGCGGGGACATTTCAAACATTCATGAAGGTAATTTTGCTGGGAGTTTTTGACACGACGACATTGCAGTAACTTCGCCATATCTAGTAGCGGCCATCTTGAAAATACGAATCTGCCTTCCACATCAAGTGACGTCATTGAAGCTACATATGGTCTGACAAAACAATTTATTAAACATTATATATCAGAATTATTTAAATATTGTTAAATAATAATTAATGAAATTACTTTAATTGTTAATGTTATACTTTCTCGTTACCCTTCTCTGACTATTAATATAATCGCTCAAAGAACCTGTCCTTTTTATAATACTTATATTAATTTTTCTACTGTATTCACGAATCGATAATTCGCTGAGACGGAGTCGATAATTGTTCTCAATCGATAAAAAATCGATTATTTATTAAATTGTTTAATAAATCCATTTATTTCAATTGTATTTATCTGTTATTATTTCACAGGCTAATTTAAGGTTATTTATTAAGGCAAAGAGACTTCAAGAAGAAGAAAATATTTTAATTCAGTGAGATATTGGACCAGCAAGGAAAATCATCAATCGATTGCTGACCGGAGTTAATCTGATTAACTCCAGACTTGGTTCAGATCTTCCAGAAGTGCTCAATTGTTAATAAATACCTTCCTAATTCTTAAAATGTTTACAGAACATTTAAAACAGCATTATTTCTTAATTACAAACATCTATTAAAACATAAATTTTAATTTTTTTTTAAATAAAGTCTTTTCTATTATCTTTTTTTGTAAAGACCGGCATACAGGGTCTCGTTACAATATGAATACAGTATTTACATTTAGACGTTTTTAATTTTAGGTCACCATAAGGATGTGAACAAGACTAAGTAGGATGTGAATAAAAATTACTCTTAAAATAATTAAGAATCGTTTATTTTCACAATAAAAAAAAATACTTGAATTTCCTGTTCATAAATGCCTGTTGGCAATCATTCAATGTCAATTATTTTTTGAAATATTAAAATTAAATATTTAAATCTGTGTGGCATTTTCCAACTCTTTTCACTTGTAAACAAAACAATCAAATTGAATAATCAAATCTAAATGCTTATCAGTAAAATCAGTAAATTTTCCCATCTCACAGTTACATGTGTTAACACTAATCACTTTTAGACTTTGTTCATGTAACAATAGTATACTAAACGAAGGAAAGTTTCTGGCAAAATTATTTGGGGAACATTAAAATGATTTTCACAGGTTTTTCATGTGCTTTTCCAATGGATATAAAAGAAATATAAAGGGATATCCAAGTTTTATTATATATACCTTATACAATAAATGTTCGTTATTTTAATTATAACAGACCTTGTTGTTGTTACAGTATTGTAAACACAAAACGACTCCATGTTATGACAACAATGGAAGTGACGCCATGCTCAAAACAAATATAGTAGGTTCTACTGCTTAGAGGGGAAGTCTCCCGAACACCATGAATCCTCACAGCGCTAGGCCAGTAGATCCCACATTTTTCAGTCCGCAGAGCCCCTCTAAAAAGTTAGTAATTTCACCGAACCTGTCTGAGTCCTGAAATAAAACAAACAGTAAATATGATACAAACTCATATTTTAATTAAAACATATTAAAATCAAAATTCTTCTAACTTTCAAAATCATAATATTAATGATATCAAACATAGTTTAACGTAAACAATGAAGCTGATTTTGAACAATTAGCTCTGCAATACTGGATTCAAAGTCTGATAATTTCAATACTAATTCACTGTCGACATCGGGTTTATTTATTAACTTTGATTTCAAGTACGTGATCTGGGAGAATGCGGTTTCACAAAGTAAGTAGAGGGAAACACAATTAAACACTTCAAAGCTTTTTTTGCGAGTTCAGGATAGTCAGTCATTACGTATAACGAGAAGTCAGTTAGCTGTAATTTTAATGAACTGTTAGTTACAAGTTCTGCCAATGAACTCCCTGTTCTCTCTTACTCTTGTAGTGTAAGAGACAGGTTAGTTGACATCCCATCAGCAAATGGATTCCTTTTCCACATGACACTATCATCCGTCACTGAAAAATACTCCCTTAGCTGCAAGTGCATTTGGTCTAAATGAGACTTAATAACGTTGATGATCTTTAGAAAATTTTCTCCAGACATCTGGACAAAATCTAGCATGGAAGAGAATTGTTCGAAGATTTCATAGGCTATTCTTTGAATCCACAGATTCAATTTTTTTATCATCCCTTTGGTTTTATCTCAAACCTGGAAAATAGTGATGCTAGATCCCTGCAGTTATGCGACTCCAAGTCTGTGTGGCTTTAAAGTATAAACACGCATGCCGAGATTCCTGGAAATAGATTAAATGTGTAGTATTATATGAGTTGTCTCCACAGAAAAAGATAATGGGAACACCAAAAATTATAATATACATGAAAATAGTTAGAAATTATTTAAGCATTTTCTGAATCGTTGTTGTATAATTACAAAAAACATGTTAAATCAAATACATAGTTTCTATTTTAGACACCAGTCTTTACATAAGCAGCATGGTCGCATGCCTAAATGAAGTCTTCTGATTTTCCATTTTTTTAATTTTTTGCATAATCCTGAAATTTGAATACATATTGTGACAATAAATGCATTGGATGGTGCTATTGTGTGTCGCATGTAACTGTACGAATAGATATTCTAATTTACCTTATTTAATAATTCAGTGATTCCTCATTATCAGTTTCAGTTATGTTATCATTAATCTTCTATATTAATTCTTGTTCTAAAATGCACATTGTAAATGTACATATTTAAGCCTCTCTTAACCAAGACTTACATTTAATTTGTAATTTTGCATACGACACATAAAATATAATGAAAAGACGCTTCACGCCATTATATTAACATAAAAACACAAGAAAATTAATTTCTGGTATTTTAAATTTATTATCACATCTAGCATTCTGTTACTACACACTTTTGTAAGCATTTTCAAAAGGAAAATAAAGATATACAAGAGAACATGAACAATTATGTCCAGTTTTTCTCATTCAATTTATTCCCCGTTTTTGTAACTAAAGACAGACGTTGTACTGAAGCTTAATCCTCGATTCCCTGGCATGTCCCGTTTTTTATTCATAAAATGTCTGACCGAGAAAGGATAAAAACATGCAGTTCTGAAACGTTTAAAGAACGTTCAATATTTCGAGACTAAATTTTTCACAAATTCAGACAATTTACGTCATTCAGTAATGGGCGCAGTATTTTATTAGTCAACACTGTACACATATCCGCTACTCTTTACCAAATCGATCTGTGAATTTTAATTCGACTGGCAGCAAGGAATCTCTCAAATTCAATGCACCTGACCACTACAGAAAGTGTCATTCGCTACATCCAAGAATAGTTGTTTTGATTGCTATTTCAGCACGGAATGCAAACATAAACTTTTGAATTTACAATGAAAGGAATTTTTGTAGTAGATAGATGAAAGAAATTTTCTTTGACCGGTATAATTAAAAGTACATAAAATGTGATCCGGTTCATAACTTAAAAAGATCTGCTCTTGTCAACAGGATATTGAATTTGTAAAAATTATTTTATTATAAACATAAAGGATTCATAAACATTTGCACTGTACGTTTTAATTCACATTCTTCTTAGCCTTTGTCAAACCCTTATTGTAACGTACAATTAAAAATGTCTTAACTCTATTCATATAAAATTCATTCATAACAAAAACTCATATAATATTAGTTTATTGTAAAGGGATTTAAACACGGTTAATATGGAGTGGCAATATGTCAAAAAATTAAACGTGTATTATGAATAATTAAATAGAAAATATATAAATAAATACATGTATGGCTATAAAATTAAAGTGATCTCCTCTCCTGAGTCGGAAACAGTGAAACACTACTTGGACAGTTGATGCCTTTATAGCCGTTTAAGTACAGTTTATTTTTGACTCGATTAGTATACGGTAATTTCCAAAAATATATTGTTACGACATTACTAAACAATTTAAGTGTTTGTCGAGTGTTCCAGTGGAATCCGGCTGTAATGTGTACGCGTACGTGATTCCCAACGCGTTAGCTGGACTGTACCAGAAGTCGGGCGGCCGCGCTCACTGTGTCCAAGGCGACAACCAATTACATTCTGGTGTTTTCCAGTAGCGTTGTTAATGCGTAGTATAGATGTTTCTGCATTTTCGGCGTGGTATAAACATCCCCCTAAACATCCGCCATTTTCGACGGGGCTCGGGGTTCAAGTACTCAGCGACGCTCAGTCAGTTAAGTTGCGATATATTCGAGTGCGGTTCGAGTGTAGTTATTGACGGGTGATACGCTGTACGTTCAAGTGGTTATTAGTGAAAAGTAATTACTGTGGAGAATGGTATGTGTTTTATAATCGTGCGGGACAATTTTAGTACAATTGTGTTTCATATTGTACTGTTGTTTTTTACTGAGAGAATACAATAGAATACACAGGTATTGTAATTATTTAATAGTATAATACAATTAATAAATGTACCTACTGTTATTATGTTCTTTTTTTATTTACCAGTACATGTAAAGAAACTCTTTCTCTCAGGGTTAATGATTATTAAGTTATTTGATCGTATTTACGTTTGTATCTATTATTTCTTTTCTTTAAACCAAACCAAATTCAGTTAATATGTAGTATTTTGATAATTAACCATGTAAAAAATAAATACCAGACTAATGTAACTTAACCGACTCTGAAATCTTCTAGCTGCCACGGGTTCACTTCTGGTTGTTGTTTACCTTTTTTCAAAAGCAATATTAGGCTTGGCAACCTGTTCCTTCACACAAATTTCTTATTGATCTCACCGCTGAATGCCGCTCTCCAGGACTACTGCAACACAGATGTCTCCTCGGAACACTTAATTATCCTTTATGGCCACTTAAACTCTTCTTCAGTCCAGGATTTTCCTTTTCTGTCGTCGTTCTATCAAGGATATTGTTATATTTCTCGTATTATTATTTATTTATTAAATATTATAATCAAAACTCTGGTATCACAATTTAAATTCCTTTACTGTATTTTCTTTTCCTTGTTACATTAACTTGATGATGTACAAATGTTATTTTATGAATTTAGACTCTTCAAGCTACTCTTATAGAAATAATTTTAGAGTTATAACGTTACTCTTATTGAATATAATTTAAGACTCTTCATGTAGTTATTATTAGATATAAAATTAGACTCTTCATGTTACTCTTATTGAAAATAAAATTATACTCATACACATTTCCTTCATCACTATTCAATACAATACAATACAATATTTTTTTTAAACAATTTACAAAATTGCCACTTTGATAATTCCCTAATTAAGAACTGTCTCTCCCGTATAAGTACTATATCTTAGCAAAACTTTGATCCGTGTAGCTGGTTGTATTCCTAAGTAGCTGTATTTCGACATGTGTGGCTGGAAATATCGTGCCGAGGCTGGCAATGCTGGCACACAAAGTACTGACATTGTAAATAAAGCAAATTGAATTGCTGCCATCCACTATGATTATGAGAATAAATTACACGAGGATAGTATTTTTTGTTAACATCTACCATCATATAATACAACTTCAGCAGATTATTTACGATTTGAATAAGTTCATGGTTGCCATCAATATTAATAGGAATAAATGTGTGCACGTTGGCAGTGACGGAGCAAGATAGGTGTATGGAAGAAATAGTAGACTGATTAGAAAGATAAAAATTGCAGCACCACTTGTTGATTTTCGATCATTGTTGTGTCCACAGAAAAGCGTTAGCAACAAGGAAGTTGCCTCCAGAACTGAAGAGTTGCCTTAATGAAGTAGTTCG
Source organism: Magicicada septendecula (assembly GCA_034769895.1). NCBI lineage: Eukaryota > Metazoa > Arthropoda > Insecta > Hemiptera > Cicadidae > Magicicada > Magicicada septendecula. Next base: position 448,101,410 of record CM068370.1, on the reverse strand, counting down.
GACTGTGAATTATTATACTCTTTACTGTAGTATTATACTATATCCTTAATTTTATATGCTTTGATATGTTCTTACGTACCATATTCCTTTCTACCTTTTAACCGCAATTCTTCCCTGCTATATTGTTCCGTTAAAGTAACGAACGATATTAAAGCCTGTTAGCTTTTCCGGAGCTAAGTGAAAAATGTTACCTTACGTCAAGTCTTTTATTTTTGATATAACGGCCGTTCAATTAGTAAAGGAAACATGTCAAAACGGTGCCTACGAAATTCCAGTATGAGTGAAAATCTAGAATAATTTGTTATTCTGGTCGCAAATCCGGACACCGTCATATGTTCTGGAATATCAGGCTAAAATGGAAGCCTGATAATTCTTGTAAACCGTACGCTTAAAGCCATAAATACATTCGTGTTATAAGCGCGCGTTTAGTTGCCATACAAATGGTAGAATTCGTCTACTTAATTTTGCAGTACTTTCCTGCGTCAGCCGCTACAGCGCGCTAGCTGTTCTTCTCAAATATGCCAGTTAAGTGACGCCACGTTACGGCAGATTGGCGAACTAACACAACAGGCACCGTACAGCAGTAGGGTGATAAACGCGATAAACGCAAATGGTCAGGTTTTTGTAGAAATTACAAAATAATTTCATGTAAACAGCGAGTAGAGTAGTTTGATCTTGCACATCTATTGAGACACGGCGTTTAAAAAAGAAAATAATACGTAACTGTTTACTTTTACGGAAAAAAGAGTAGTGGACTGTGAACAAACTCGCGGCGCCTTAATTGACAATCGCTTACATGACCCCCTCACTGCATAGCAGTCTTGCTTACAAGGATCAGACTCGTTCAAATTCTAATTTTTGGAAAGCTGTCTCGCCTGAGCGAGGCAACTACTAAGCTTTGTCATCATATTAGCCCTACAGGTGTGCTAAACTAGTATTTGAAAATAACGTACAAACGAAACCGTTCCAAAAGTATAACAAGTCCAAGTACCTGTTTATTATATACCTGTATTATATAATTTGTTAAAAGAAAAATTGAAACTAAAAGTATTAACTGTGTTACTTTACCCTGTGATTTTATTAAACTGTTACTGTTTGAAAGAAAATAAGAAACAAGAGAATTTACAGGCCTATCTCCCTTTGGGAATACTAATTTATTTTACATTAGGAGTAAACAAACTGACATAGGTTTAATATTAAATTATTGATTCCGTTTTTGCTAGACAAATCAGTTGCGAAACTCAGGCAATTAAATAATTTAGGATGCACGTAATATCACAACAAATGATGTCAAAACATTAGACACACATAATACAAACATAACAGTAAGCCACAAGTGTTACAACAATCTCATCAATTACGTGAGGTGTGCAGTGAAATTAAAATCATCTCCGAATCACATTAACAAAAAGTACTATATTATGATCTATCAACTATCAGCCTTTCTATAGGTTATAATTCGCTATTTCAAAATTTATCAAGGTGGTGACTAGTATAATACAGAATTTTGTATTATAATCTGTATTATATATCTGCATAACACACGAGAATAAATGTAACATTAGTCTGAATTTTTTTCATTTATTAATTAAAAACAGTTTTGTCTCTTTGGCATAGAGATATTCTCAACCTCGCTGCATTGCTTCAAAAGAAAGTAAAATTACAAAATATACAGAACATATACTTTGTAAAGCTACATTGTAAATCCTTAATTTATTTTATATTTACTACTTGAACGAATAAAGCGAGTTCTGAGTTTTAACTCGTTCCTTTGAGCATTATTAAACAATGCTTTTCATGACCCTCTGCCGTATGGCAAACCCATGCAGGTGACTCCCGCACAGGTTTAAATTTTTGGAAAGCTACTAAGCTTTATCAACTATTTGTCGCCTGTAGAGGCTGTCGAAGTCTAGTAGTATTACGCAATCGTAGCACGTGAATTCCGGCATTTATAAGACCACTAAAAAGAGGCGAGTTAAATTTGTACAAACCCAAATTCATTTCAGGTGCCTTCCACTCCCTGCTGTACCCCCCCCCCCCTAAAGACCTTTAGTTTTTTCTGCACTGTATACGAGTTATTGTCCTTCGATATTTCTACGTGATCACTTTATTTTTATGTTCCATTTTAATTTTTATAATGTAGCAACAATAAATAAAATAACAGAGTTAAGGGTACGCATTAAACATTTTTAATGCTTTTGGTTTTCACTGGATATAGCTAACATTTATGCTAAAGTATTTTGTCTCGTGGCTATCAAATAAATTTAAAAAGCCAAATGCACTTCAATGTATTTAAAATGGTTAATCTTTAGAGACTTAATTACTGCCTTCTACGGTACCGGTGTCGATTTAACCGATTTTGTAGAGATGATGAACCTTCAGTGATTCAGTAGAAATCTTAAACTAACAACACAGGGATATTATTTATACAAATGACACTACTACGTAATAACTCCTATACAGGACGTTATGATTTCGATTCAGCCAGTTGTTTGTACGAACTGTATATTTTCATTAGGCTGTGAATAAAATGCAGTATAAAATTATTTTTGACAATTACTTGTTTTAATAGTTAATATGTATTAACTTAAAACGTAATGTAAATTATATGGGTCTGTCATTTTATAATCTGTTTTATTACAATTGATTTGGTCAATAAGTAGCAAAGATTGTGTTTTTCAAATAAATTCGTGATATACTTTGTTTCTTGTCCGTCTACCGTATAAGCATTAAACGTTGAACAACGTTACATAACTTTTACAAAATGTATTATGGAGTAAACTAACTGTACAAAGTCAACTGAGTTCTCGGTTTTTACTTGGTTGACATTTGTGCGTGTTTGTCTGTCAATTTTGTGGGTGCCTCACGCTGCTTTTGAATGCATCAACCAAATTTTTCCGAAACTTGGCATCCGTGTTCATAGTTCTATACCACGCAACCCCGTTCTTTTTGAGCTTAATCCCGCCCGAGATCAGGTGATGGGGAAAAATTTTATGTGATCAACATTAGAACAAAATAGTAAACATAGGATAAAAGTGCATGTGGGACGTCAAATTATAGGAAATCTTCTGCCAAATATGAATACAGTATTTACATTTAGACGTTTTTAATTTTAGGTCACCATAAGGATGTGACCAATACTAAGAAGGATGTGAATTAAAAATTACTCTGCAAATAACTAAGAATCCTTTAATTTCACAATAAAAATATTTACTTGAATTTCCTGTTCATAAAAGCCTGGTGACAATCATTCAATGTCAGTTATTTTTTGAAATATTCAAATTAAATATGTAAAACTGGGGTGGCATTTTCCAAATCTTTTCACTTGTAAACAAGACAATGACTTTGAATAATCAAGTCTAAGTGGTTATCAGTAAAAACAGTAAATTTTCCCATCTCACAGTTACATGTGTTAGCAGTAAGCACTTTTAGATTTTGTGCATGTAACAATAGTATACTAAACTAAGGAAATTTGCTGGGACAATTATTAGGAGGACATTAAAATTATTTACACAGGGTTTTTGTATGCTTTTCCAAGGCATATAAAAGGTATATAAAGGCATGTCTATTATATATATATATATATATATATATATTGTTACGGAAGTGATTCTAATGGGTTAAAACCCACACGTTGGTTGCGTCACTCTGTAGTAAATCGAGATTCTCCCTCTGTATTTTAATTTGTTTTACCTTGTTTGAATTAAAATTTTATAATTCGATTATTATTATTATTATTATTATTTGTCATTTATTTTATTAAATTCCTTTGATATTTCGAATTTATTAATGGTGGTTTAAATTCATCGGTGGTTTTTAATTCGATTTTCTTTAGTTGTTGAGACGAATTGGCTAAGATGACTCTGCCATTGGAACCTGTTGATTTTGTCAGACGTCGTAATTTTAGGTTAACAGTTTATAAGTTGACTTCTCACTGAAATTAGATTTATTTATTAGTTCAACACTTACTTTAAGTGAAGGTCTCATTTGGTAATCGTTCTGTTAACAAGGCAGAGTTGAGATGAGAACTTAAAATTATTTGAATTTTCTCAATTGCCCCTGCGAGTGGTGCCAACTGTTGGGAGTGGTTCACCTAACCTTTAATCGTCTAATAAAATAATTTGGTTAACTCTTTTACCTGGAAGAAATATGGTCTATTCTTCGATATTACTCATGAAATTAGGTTAATTTATAATTAGATTAATAATCGTTCATTTTTACAATAATGATTAATTTTATATAAATCTCTTATCTCAGGGTTTGTTGTTCTGATTCTTAGTAATCATAACACTGCATGTGGTTTTTTGGTTCAAAGGTTTATCTAAAATATAGGTTCTTTGAGACTGCAAAATACAAAAACTTTTAAGAATTTTACTAGCATAATACTTGAGTTGTAGGAGAGTGATTACATAAAAAATAAATCTTAATTACTAACATAAAAATAAAAAGACGTCTGGCGTCAACATTGTAGGTTAACCTGGCGTAACTGAATACAAACCAGTTAACTTTAAATTAATAATAACTCTTTAACAACATACAAAATACAGGTATAATAAGTTTATAAGTTGCTTTAGTGTTCATAAAAAATCATCTAGATGAGATAAATTTAATCAGGTAAATTGATAACTTTTGTAAGCATGATTTGCTCGTTATTAAATATTTTCAACTAAAAACAAATTAGCAAAGGTAATACGGTCCATAGCTTTCTTAATGTTCATCATAAATCATCTTATTTACTAATTCTGGTAAAGATACATCAGGTCAATAGACAACTCTTAAAAGTATAATCAGCTGTCGTTAAATCTCTTTAACTTTAACTAAATCGATTGATATAATAAGGTCCAAACTCCTTTTTGTGTTCAAATCAAATCATCTTATTAATTATACTGGATACATTTTTATCGTCTAAGTTTATAATTCCTCTAAGTATGTTTAATTATCACTATATTCCCTTCAATCACGCCATCGCAATTTATTGTACACTTTGCAATTGTTGTTGCATATCACTGTTAATTAAAATTTTTGAAACATTTTATAAAAAAATTTGGTTATATTGACCGATATTTACAGTTCGATGCCCGCACTGGTTATAGGTTAATCCGCGACTTTTGCCGTACGGAGCTTGCGTCTGTCCTGCCTCACTAACAATACAATAATGAATTCAAATCTGGCTTCTGTTTCCTGACGAAATCTCGATTTAACCCTTCTGATTGGTGGAAAAATTGATGATATTCCATCGAGCGTGGCTACCCCCTTTACCAAATTATTAAGAACGCTTGGGTTTCTGGGGTGGAGAGTAAGAAAGTGACGGCAAATATTTTGTCAAAATTGATGCAAATACATTCCAAATGATATAAAACCCTTACGTTACTTTTAATTGCTGATCTAGCTTTACCATGATATGGTGATCATCTGGCTCATTATTTAGAGTCCTCACATGAAATCCTTTCGTTCACTATTAACAGATATAGTTTTTTGAACTTACAACTAACACAATTTTTTACTGAATTTATCTATTATTTAACTTAAATTACCACATGGCTATCATATCTCATTGAGATGATGCTTTCCAAGTCATTTTGTGTACTCTTTACACACTATTTATTTACAATTATCCGTAAAATGCATAAGCTATGCCTAGGCTTTTAGTAGGCCTATGACACTACAAATTAGATTTACTTATTATATCTTAATATTGGTTTTTGACCAACTTCTATTATGTCACAATTTCTCTGGGATGATCATTACAACTTCTGATCACCTCGGTTTTTGTTATTACACTTTTATTTTGTTGATTTTAGTCTTTATAATCACCCATAGTTTTGCACATGAATTACCTTCATTATAAATTACCTAGTTATTTTTTAAGTAATTATTTCTTACATACATGATCATTACAATAACTATAAAGTTTTACAATGTTCTTGTTTGCACTAGGATATTCTCATTTGCTGTTAATTCATCCATCCATATTTCTTGCACCTAGTGCTACATGACAAGTATATTTAATTTACATTATTATGACTCAATTTCATGATAATAATTATTGGTTTACATCATATTAGTTGTATTACACATCACTGATTATACTTATATCAACATCTTTCTCTTTTATTATTATTTCTAAAGGGGTTTTTAGATTGGATATTGGGTAAATTCTATGATGTCCATTTCAGTATGTTAATTTCCACTAATCACAATATAAATCTTCCTTTGGTAACTAATCTTGATACTGGTATGATCCTTATAACATCTAGTTTAAGTACAGTACAATAGAATATGGTTTGATACCCTTTTTATTATTAATTCTTGTCATTATAGGTGGAAAATGCTTGTTGAGCTAGGTTATGTGTGTCTCTATTCGGGTTTACAACAATGGGTTCATTTTGGTGGTTGGTTTCTATACATTTTACTCAATTATTTAAATGTACTAATACTATTAATTACTATTTATTATTTGGTACTTATTTTGCAGTCTCTTTTATTTTATTTTTACAACATTATTGGTGATTGTCAGTTTTTCTGATTTTCCTGTGTCTATATCAATTACATAAGTAGTAGATAAGATACAATCTTGTTGTTATCTTTTATACATGATTAAATCATTCTAACACAAGGTTTAATCTCACTCTCCTGATCATTATCGATTACCATTATTTTAACTGAGAGTTATGGTCACAGTCAAGTCACCTAAAATAGTCTGTCAGTGGTTTGATGTCATTAACAGTCCTTCACTCTGTAATTCGCTTGTTTTATTTTATTTATCTCACTGTTGTACCTCTTTTGTTGAAGATTGTGGGAGATGGCTTGTCTCTTCCTTTGTTTATTTTTTTATTTGAGTTCTATCATAATGTCATTCACTTCTTTTCATTTTTTATTATCTATGTTTTTTGTTTACTCACTTACCTAATCTGTTGGGTCATTGGGTTAATCACATTTAATATATTTTCTTCTTTGTTTAGTTCTCATTACTACTTTTATTCATTATTTGTAAATTCGTTCTTTAGTTATTAATTCTTCAACTGATTTTAATACTCGGTACACAATTCTTAATCCTTGGTAGGTTTTGTTTTATTTAATTGTTATGTTAGGTTGAAAATTTGGTTCAGAATTATGGTGATGATATGTGACGTTACAATAAACATATATATATATATATATATATATATATATATATATATATATATATAGCGACAGTACAACCATTTACAGTACAGTGCATTGCCAAAATAATTTAAATAAAAATAAATAAATATTGATTGATAAACATGATTCAGATTGCAAGCTGGATTGTTTAAAATATAGGGAACGTTCAGGTACGTACACGCATATCTGGCCCACCTGTCGCTAGCGTTGTGTACATGTGTATTTTGTTTGTGTGTGTGAAGCCTGTCCGTTCCTGAACAGTAACTATTCCTTTTCAAATATTGGTGGATTTTATGTTTTATTTTAATTATAAGAAAAATATGTACGATATTTTAAAACGAAAGACACCAGAGAGTGTAGAAAATAAACAAAGGGTTAAAAGGTGAACAAAGGGTTAAAAGACCGTGACAAAGTGACGGAAAGTGCAATTACTATAAGTAAAAAGTGAATAGCTCTTTTTATAATTACAATAAAGAAGTGTAATTTACGTATAGTAAACATATAAAAATTAGCGATCGATTAAGCATCGTGTAGTGTGAAACAGACTTCGTAATTCGGGAAGATAGGCGAAATTAGTGAATTGAACCAGAGTGGGGGTAAAGACGCTTCGACAAACTCTGACAAGACAAGTGAAAATTGTTCAAACTTCAGTTTTTGCACGACGTGGGTATAAATACCAGGTTGCGCTAATAAAGTACCTTCTTCGATATTCAACCGTTGCCGTAGGAGGCTATGTCAGACAACTACGTGATCGTAAATCTACAATAAGATTTGTAAATCTACACCTGGCGACTTGTGAGGCACAACAGAGATTCGATGGACACACCTGCAACCCATGATGTGAGCAGAGCCAGCAACAACTAAGAAAGACAAGCAGTGGAAGCATGGAAGAGGACCAGAGGACGCGAGGACATGAAAGACTGGAGCTAGGACGGATCCAAGGACACGAAGGACGGGACCCGGGGACCGGAAGAGGACACATTGAAGTTGCCACATCAAACGAGGTGATAACAAACCATAATAATAAATAGACAATATTGAAACTAGAATGAAAGACATTCCAACTGTTGCTAACAGAATTTAAATTGTACATATAATGTAAAGTCTTATTGTAATTTAGAATAATGTCTGATGTTGAGAAAGTAATATTGGAATAACGTAAATGCTACGAGAGAGCAAGGCTTAATTTTTAAATTGAAGTAAAGTAGAATAATTAGTAGAGTCTTTAATTGCTAAAAGAATAAATGCATATGCTATAAATTTAAAAGAGAATTAAAGCCAATTAAAAATTAAAGAAATAATTGAAATAAAAGTAAATTCATTTTAAATTGACAAACAATTGCAAAAGATGGCCACACTAAATGAGTAAGCCGAGAGCAGAAATAGATAATTAAGAGTAGATAATAAAATTTGTTTATAAACTGTCTAGACTTAAATTTTTCACATAAATCACATACATAATATCGCACAAGCGAGGAATTATGAATATTTTTTTGTATTGCCGAAATAAGTAAAGAGGTTGATAATTAAATTATGTAAACATTTAAAAACTTTATAACATTGTCTTGTTATTACAATTACACCCAAACCAAACAAGTAAAAGTTGTTATGTTATATAACTTATCTCTCCAAATGATTTGGGCTTACCAAAGTAAATAAATTTGGGGAAGTTACGTCACATAATTTGGCGCTCCAAAAACGCGGGGCTCCTCAAATTAAATTACATTGAATTTTTGTTGTTAAAATATATATAAAGTTCCGTATTAAAATTATGACAGACCTTGTTGTTATCACAGTATTCTAAACAACAAAATTACTCCATGTCATGGCACATAAATTGTGGCGGCTAAAATGGAAGTGGCGTCATGCGCAAAACAAATATGGTGGGGTCTACTACTGTGAGGGGAAGTCTCCCGAACACCATGCATCCTCACAGCGCTAGACCAATGGTTCCCAAACTTTTCAGTCCGCGGACCCAACAAAAAAAATTAAAAAATTCACGGACCCTGTCTGAGTTCTGAAAACATGCAAACAGTAAATATGATAAAGCTCTTTAATTTTAATTAAAACGTATTGAAATTAAAATTCTCCTAATTTTCAAAATTATAATATAAGTAACATCAAACATGGCACATAAAATATAATGAAAAGACGCTTCACGCCAATATGTTATCATAAAAACACAATCAATTTGAATTCTGGTATTTGAAATTTATTATCACATCTAGCATTCTGTTACTACACACTTTTGTAAGAATTTTCAAAGGAAAAATAGAGACATAAAAGAAAGCATGAACAATTATGTCCAGTTTTTACATCCACTTTATTCCTCATTTTTGTAACTAAAGACAGAAGTTGTACCTGAAGCTTAATCCTCAATTCCCTGGGATGTCCCGTTTTTTATTCATAAAATGTCTGACCGAGAAAGAAAAAAACATGCAGTTCTTAAACGTTTGAAGAATGTTCAATATTCCGAGAGTATATTCTTCACAAATTCAGACAATTTACGTCATTTAGGAATGGGTGCAGTATTTTATTAGTCCACTGTACACAGACCCGCTATATTTTAGCATATCGATTTGTGAATATTGAATTTGACTGGCAGCAAGGAATCTCTCAAATTTATTTCACCTGACCACTACAAAAAATGCCGTTCGCTACATCAAAGAATAGCTGCTATTCTTGATTTTTGATTGCTATTTCTGCACACAGTGCAAATAAAAAACTTTCGAATTTGCAATGAAAGGAATTTCTGTAGTAGATAGATGAAAGGAAATTTCTTTGGCCGGTCAAATTTCAAGTAAATAAAATCCTACCCGTTTAATGACTTAAAAAGATCTGCTCTTGTCAACAGGATATTGAATTTGTAAAAATAATTTCATTGTAAACTTAAAGGATTCATAATTATTAGCACTGTAAGTTTTAATTCACATTCTTCGTATTCTTTGTCAAATTTTTATTGTAACGTACAATTAAAAATTTCTAAACTCAATTCATATAAATTTCATTCATAATAAAAACTCATATAATATTAGTTTATTGTAAAGGAATTTAAACACGGTTAATATGGAGTGGCAATATGTCAAAAAATTAAACGTGTATTATGAATAATTAAATAGAAAATATATAAATAAATACATGTATGGCTATAAAATTAAAGTGATCTCCTCTCCTGAGTCGGAAACAGTGAAACACTACTTGGACAGTTGATGCCTTTATAGCCGTTTAAGTACAGTTTATTTTTGACTCGATTAGTATACGGTAATTTCCAGGAATATATTGTTACGACATTACAAAACAATCTACGTGTTTGTCGAGTGTTCCAGTGGAATCCGGCTGGAATGTGTACGCGTACGTGATTCTCAACGCGTTAACTAGACTGTGCCGGAAGTCGGGCGGCCGCGCTCACTGTGTCCAAGGCGACAACCAATTACGTTCTGGTGTTTTCTAGTAGCGTTGTTAATGCGTAGTATCGATGTTTCTGCATTTTCGGCGGGGTATAAACATCCCCCTATACATCCGCCATTTTCGACGGGGCTCGGGGCTCAAGTACTCAGCGACGCTCAGTCAGTTAAGTTGCGATATATTCGAGTGCGGTTCGAATGTAGTTACTGTCGGGCGATACGCTGTACGTTCAAGTGGTTATTAGTGAAAAGTAATTATTGTGGCGAAATGGTATGTGTTTTATAATGGTGCGGGACAATTGTAGTACAATTGTGTTTCATATTAGTTGACATTCTATTGCGTGTGAAAAATTTTTATTTGATGTATTGTAAGACACTGTCTGGTTGATTACAAACTGTTTTATTGCGATAACTGAAGCTTGTGGTTAGTGACGTAATTGGTGTCTTGTACTTTGTTTTCCACTGTACAATACGACGATCACTAGACCGTCGTAACAATATAGTTACCCTGATAATTGTACACCTTGCTTCTGGTTGGTGTATGAAATAGTGTATTTTGCCTAATCTACTTATTACAAATTATTTATATAGACTTATAAAGTGGCTTTCCAATATATTCTTTCTGCATTTTACATTTCTTTTTTTTATATTTTTTTATTCTTATTAGTTTCCATTATCTGTAAGTTTCAAAAACTGGTTAAAAATTGTTTTGTGTTTTTGTCAATATTTAGTCTTGTTTGCGGAATTTTGTTTGCATACAACGTAAAAAACTACTGAACATTCAAATTAAGTTTTCGGAAATCAGATTCGGAAGAAATTTAGGAATCTGCATTTAAGTTAAAGTATACAAATGATTAATTGGCAACGTCGTTTATTGAAGTAACACCGTACAGCATTTAAAGGCTGCGGATTTGACGGCACAATTCCGTTAATTTAACTACTGACTTTAGGCCTGTTAAATTTAAAATACCTTCAACCTGTTAGCTGAAGAGTCTGATGACATCTTTGAGAAGCCGCTGAATGACTGTTAAATACTTTCTGAACACCTGTAAAACGTTGCGTAGGGAAATTAACAAGCGTCTAGTGCAGTGGTTTTCGAAGTGGGGTCCGCGAAAACATTTAAGAACAAATAGAATGTTCCATAATTTTCTCCGACGTTTTATGCTCTAAAATCTAAATTTTAGAAACTTAAGACAATTAGCCGAAGATTCTAGTATTTGTTTTGTTCAAACTAATTATAATTGTAAAAGTAATTTTAAACTAATGTCTTTAAATCATGTCGTGTAGCAGATCTGTTTTCAGCCGAACTGACTACATCGCCGCATCAACGCAGAACTGATTGGGAACGAGTTTTAGTCTACGTAGGCCTGTAAGCACTCTTATATCTTATAAGCACTCTCTCTTCTTCTAGGTTAGCAGCCCATAGCCCATAGGCTGGTTGGCAGCAGCTCGCTATTCTTCACGCTTCTCTGTTTTCCTTTTCAACTCACAATATGGTGTGCAGTTCATGTCGACCATAAGCCGCTTCATGTAGTCTAAACGCGTTCGTCCTCTGTGATTCTTCCCTTCAATTTTTCCTTCTATTTTTCTCCTAACCATCCCATTGTGTCGTAGTATATGCCCTATAAACAGGGCTCTTCTACCTTTTAATTTTCGTAGAAACTTCTTCTTCTCCTGAGCTCTTCTCAAGAGTTCCTTATTTGTTATCTTCTCCCTCGAGATTATCCTGCATATTCTTCTGTAACACCAGGTTTCAAATGCTTGGAGTCTTTTCCTGTCACTTTTTCCAATTGTCCAAGATTAAATCCCGTATAGATCAACACTCCACACGTATGTCGTTACTAGATTCTTCCTTATATTTATGCTGATAGTGTTGGAAGTAAAGAGATTTTCTGTTTGTTGAAAACAATTTTCGGCTGGTTATTTCTCCTTATAATTTCCTTACTGCTTTTCCATCAATTGTCATTTTACTTCCTAATATTTATATTCTTTAACTGCCTGGAAACCATTATTTCCAGGAGTTATTGTGACTGGATCTTCTTCCTTCCAACTACAGACTAGTACTTTGTCTTTCCTTCATTTATTTTCAAATGGAATGCATTCTCCATTACTTCATCCATTGTGCCAAGAATCTTTTGTAGTTCTTCGTTGCTCTTTGCAGTCATTGCTATGTCATCTGCAAACCTAAGTATCTCTACTTTTTCCCCGTGTATGTTTGCTCCGAGATGGATGCCTTCTCTTACTCTATCGATCGCTTCTTGGGCATACAAGTTAAACAAGCATGGAGATAGAGAACATCTCTTTGTACAAGAGAAGCATCCATCATAGAGCTGCTGATACTAGGGACATCTTAAACAGATCTTTAGTTCAGTGATTTCCCGTTGCCTTCTGCATCCTATACCGTTGACGTATGCCCGTTCCTCCGCCTTAGAAGTGATTTCTCACCTCTACGACAATAATGTGCCCTGTCCTCTATCCGCTCATCTGCCCTCCAAGGAGGCCATTGGCACTTGATAGAGAGGATCACCTTATTCCGGGTGATACTCGGTCCCTGTGTTCGTTAGCCGCTTGATATACAAACGTTTCCCCCTTTCTGCCCCGGGTAGATAAGCACTGTATCTTGCTTATAAGCACTGTCTCTCCCGTATAAGTACTATATCTAAGCAAAACGTTGATCCGTGTAGCTGGTTTTATCCCTAAGTAGCTGGATTTCGACATGTGTGGCTGGAAAGATGGTGCCGAGGCTGGCAATGCTGGCACACAAAGTACTGATATTGTAAATAACGCAAATTTAATTGCTGCCATCCACTATGATTATGAGAATAAATTACACGAGGATTGTAGTTTTTGTTAACATCTACCATCATATAATACAACTTCAGCAGATTATTTACGATTTGAATAAGTTCATGGTTGCCATCAATATTAATAGGAATAAATGTGTGCACGTTGGCAGTAACGGAGCAAGATCGATGTATGAAAGAAATAGTAGCCTGATTACAACTATAAGAATTGCAGCACCACTTGTTGAGTTCGTTCATTGTTGTGTCCACAGAGAAGCGTTAGCAACAAAGAAGTTGCCTCCAGAACTGAAGAGTTGCCTAGATGAGGTAGTTTGGACTGTCATTTGTTATACTCTTTACTGTAGTTTTATACTCTATCCTTAATTTTATATGCTTTGATATGTTCTTACTCCACCATATTCCTTTCAACCTTTTAACCGCAATTCTTCCCTGCCTGCTATATTCTTCCGTTAAAGTAACGAATGATATTAAAGCCTGTTAGCTTATCCGGAGCTAAGTGAATAAAGTTATCTTACGTCAAGTCTCTTATTTATGATTGAACGGTCGTTAAATTTATAGCCTAAAGGAAATTTGTCAAAATGGTGAATACGAAATTCCAGTACGAGTAAAAATCTAGGTTAGTTTGTTATCCTGGGCACAAATCCGGTCACCGTTTTATGTTCTGGAATATCAGGCTAAAACGGATTCTTGATAATTCTTTTTATGCGTACGCTTAAAGCCATAAATGCGTTTGTGTTTTACAGTAAACGCGCATTCAGTTGCCATACAAATGGTAGAACTCGTCTACTTCAGCTGTGCAGTACTTTCCTGCATTCTCCGCTACAGCGCGCTAGGGGTTCGTCTCATATACGCGAGTTACTTCAACGCCACGTAACGGCAGACTGCCGAACTAACGCAACACGCATCGTACACTACTGCGCGTACCGTACGGTAGCTCCTGATAACGCAAATGTTCAGATTTTTGTAGAAATTACAAAAGAATTCCACGTAAACAGCAAATAGCGTAGTTTGTTCTTGCAAAGCTATTGAGACACGGTGCTTAACAAGAAAATATTACGTAACTGATTACAATTACGGAGAAGATAATTGAACTGTGAACAAACTCGCCGCGCCTTAATTGACAATCGTTTACATGACCCGCTCACTGCATACCAGTCTTGCTTACAGGTTTATCCTCATATCCACACAATAATTTTTGCAAAGCTGTCTCGTCTGATCGAGGCAGCTACTAAACTTACATTTCTAGTGAATTCTACAATTAGAGATGGGCTAAACTGTTATTTTAAAATAATAGGTATGAAAATACCGTTCCAAAAAAACAGGTACAAATACCTCTTATTACATACTAATTATACATAACCTATATTATCCTTTGTAAGTAAGTCGTTTTGAGTTTCCTGCAGGTCTCGCATGTAATATCTTCAAATAAATACACTGCAAGTAGGTTTATTTTCACCTAGATAAACCTATTAATAAATAGTGTTATAAGAAATAAATTGAAACTAAAAGTATTAACAGTGTTACTTTACACTGTGACTTTATTAAACTATTTACTGTTTAAAAGAAAATAAGAAACAATAGAATTTATAGGCCTATCTCAATTTGGGAATACCAATTTAAGTTTTTACTACGAGTAAACAAACTAACATTGGTTAGACAAATCAGTTGCGAAACTCAGGGCAATGAAATAATTTAGAGTGCACGTAATACCACAACAAATAATGTGAAAAAAACATCAGAAACATATAATAAAAACATAACTGTAAGCCACAAGAGTCAGTAAACAAAATTTTACAAATAAAAATAATAAAAAACTGTAATAAATTAAATATAAATAAAAACTTATAAATAATAAGCAACAACAAAAGTAAATTAAATACATTACATACTTGGATAATCTTCAGATCCATTCACCAGTGTACACAGAATATACAATAGACCATTGAATAAAGATTTTTACTGGACAAAAATTCTCCAGTCACGAAATTTGGTAGAAAGTTAGGATTTGAGGGTCACTTCAACGGGGAAAAAAATCGGACACTCCAGCTCACCGCAGGGCTCCCCTGGGGGTTTAAAAGGTGAGGCAAAACGGTTTGTTGTATATATCTCAAAAACTAAACAAGATATCAACAAACGTTAAATACAAAAGTTGTAGCTGACCAAATGTCCCATCAACATGGTTCTTAGCAATTTTTTTGTCAGACGCACTGGGACAGAGATATGAGCGCTCAAATTTGAGACCTTTTTCTGCAATTTTTCGTATAAGGCATTTTTACGAAAAAAAACTTGTATTTTTTTGGGTTTAGGCCGATTTTTGTATAGTAAAAAGCGCTAAATATGGGTATGTAAGTGTTTGTAGATGTAATACCAAGTATTTGGATGTAAATGTTTGCATAATATATTTATTTATAATACATTTTTGGATATATATTTATGCACATATATATACACAAACTACAACAACAAAAACGTAGTATAACTACAACTACAACTTTATAAACGTTTTTAGTTGTATACATGTATATACACACACATATATGTGCAAATATGTGTAGAAATATTTTTGTGCAAATATATTATACTTGTCTAAATCCAAAAATGCACATCTATACGCATGGATTAGTCAGTATATGCATGTAACGCTTACGTTCAAAAATGCACGTTTTTGTAGTTGTAGTACTTGTAGTGTGTGTGTATATGTGTGCATAAATATATACATGCAAAAATTTACATCCAAATACTTGGTATTACATGTACAAACACTTACATACCCATATTTAGCGCTTTTTACTATACAAAAATCGGCCTAAACTCAAACAAATGCAAACTTTTTTTCGTAAAAATGCCTTATACGAAAAATTGCAAAAAAGTCTCACATTTGAGCGCTCATATCTCTGTCCCAGTGCGTCTGACAAAAAAATTACTAAGGATAATATTGATGGAAAATTTTGTTGATATCTTGCTTAGTTTTTGAGATATTTACAACAAACCGTTTTGCCCCACCTTTTAATCCCCCCCAGGGGGGCCCAGCGGTGAGCTGGAGTGTCCGATTTTTTACCACCATTGAAGTGACCCCAAAACCTAGCTTTCTACCAAATTTCGTGTCTGGAAGATTTTTGTCCAGATTTTCACAAAATCTGCCTTTATTCAATGGTCTACAAGTCATGAACTAATCTTTGTCACACCTATTCACATTACAATTTGCTTCACTCAGATAACACATTATAGGTAAAATTAAACTATTGAATGGTTTTTAAAATACTAGAATTTCAGTTATTCAGACACTATTTCAAATTTGTATTTAAAAATATCAGCTGTTGTACTTTCCTTGAAGTTAATCGTGTTCTTCGTACAGATAAAATTATTCCCGCCCTGGAAAATATCCTTTCACAGGGAACGGATGTTGCAACCATGTTACATCTAGTTCTGACCAAATGTGCAAGATTAGGATATACACGTTGGTGATCTTTCCACCACAGTAAGGGATTTTCGCTTCTCTCTGTTGGTGTGTTTTGAAGATATTTATCTACGTCTTGTACAGTCATTGATAAAGGTGTCCCTATTTGTTTAACTTTGCTTATCTGGTTTTTATAATGGTTCCAAATGGAAACTGTTCCCTCCTCTGTTATGTTAGGTTGTAGATTTCCTTTGGTATCAATGCTTGTATTGGTTCTTGAATTTTTTGTAATTTGTGAAGATACTAGTTGAGCTGCATTTTTTTTTTGTATTTTCTAGAGAAGTATTGTCTTCAAAAAAGTAGTGTTTGTACCTGGGGTCAAGCATCATGCAAAGTGAAATTGTTTTGCTTTTTTCCAAATTAGCAAACCTTACAGAATTTCCTTCTAGAAGTTTAAGTCCAATTTCTCTGACAAGTGGTTTAGTTAATTTCACACTTACCTGTTGTATTGATAATTTTAATCTTTGGGTTATAGGTATTATCTGGCTGGCGGTGATATATTTCTCTCCACTCATTTCTTTTGTTACCTCCTCACAAGGTTGCAGAATAGCACACAGTTCTTTACAAAGTCCCCATTCTTCAGCTGTTAATGTTTCTATGTCTGTTGTTAGTAATGCCAGAGAGTGTTTTACAGCATCCTCCAGTTCAACAAATCGTTTAAGCATATAGTAAACAGAATTCCAGCGTGTTACAACATCTTGCAGAAGTTTTTTAGGTTGCTGAACATCTATCTGTTCTTGATATTTTGTGATTTTTAAATGTGCAATACTACTTCTCTTAAAAAATGTTACAATTTTTTTTACTTTCTTGATTATGTCATTTACAATTAACAGGCTGTCTTGAACAATTAAATTTAATGTGTGAGTATAACATCCAAAATGCTTCCACTTAAGTAGGCTATGCTTTGCATAGCACTAGTAATATTTATGGCATTATCAGTAATAACAAATGAAATTTTTCCAGACAAGTCCCATTCATTTATAATACTCAAAATTTCATCTGCTAAATTTTGAGATGTTTTATTTATTTTGATAACTGAACAGTCTAATAGTATGTGTTTCATTTCAAAATCCTGATTAATGTAATGTGCAGCAATTGCATTAAAAGTTTCATTTGTTGAAGAACACAATGTGTCAGTTGTTTTGCAAACACTTGGTGCATCTTTTTTAATAGATTCTTTCATTTCATTTACCTTTGTTTCATAATAAGCTGGTAACAGTGTGTTAGCAAAATACTTTCTAGAAGGAGTTTGATAACTAGGGGCACAAGTATTTATCAAATTTTGGAAACCTCTGTCTTCAACAACTGTAAATGGTTGAAGATCCCAAATAAAAAGTTTCATTATGGCCTCATCAATTTTGTTTTTATCAGATACTGCTAATTTTTTGGGTATGTACGTTGATATTGACATTTGTTTTTTACTTGTTGGAAGAGGCAACTCAAATGAAGACGGTTGATTTTGGAAGGTGTCAGTAGCTCTTGAAGTGGTTGGTCTCTCTGGACTAAAAAAATAGGAGGAAGAGTCAACTACTAAGTTTCCTTGCACATCTGGTCTTATTTTCAATATATCACATGAAGAAAGTTCTGTTCTTGGCAAAGATTGCACAGCAGTTTGGGTGGATATAGTAGGAAGAGCAACTGTTGGATGCTTTCTTTGTAAATGGTTTTTTTAAATTACTAACTGAACTTTTATACGATAGACTTGTTTTGAAAATCTTGCACAATGCAATATATTTAACTGGTACAAAAAAACTCCACACGTCACTCGTTTTTCTTCTTGGATCCATGTCACCAAAATTTTAAAAATAAAACGTATGCGAACCTAACCTAACACAACGCACAACTGTCACAGCAATACTTAAACAGGCTTCCCATAGTATGGGGAGGGGTTCCCGATCGGTGGTAGGCATAGGTAAGCAAGAATACCTAGCTAGGAAAAAAGTATTTACTTAAAAAATAAATAAATACAAACTTATGTTCAAAACAATAATAAATTTTCATCGGACATATTTTAAACCGATTACCCTTAAGGAATTAGATTTAAAGAACAGGACTTGATAAAGACCATAAACGTCCATTACAACAATCTCATCATTTACGTGAGATGTGTAGTGCAGTTAAAATCACATTAATAAAAAGTATAATTATAACCTATCAACATCAGCCACTCTATAGGTTATATCAAAATTTACCAAGTTGGTTTTTAGTATAATATATAATTTATTAGCATATAATCTGCATTATATAACTGCATATCACACGAAAATAAATGTAACATCAGGATGAATTTTTTCCTTTATTAAAAACAGCTCCGTCTCTTTGCGCAGAATGAAGTATTCAGGACGAAAAAGTGGCTCGTACTAGTTCCTACTCGAAATACGCTTGATACTACCTGTTCCTAAAATACTAAGTGTTCCTAAAATACTACTGTTCCTCTGATACGCTTAGTATTTGTAATACGCGTTTACTTGTTCCTTGTGTATCGGTGATACCACTAGTATTTGAAATACCTACTATTTGAAATATTCGTGTACTGGCTGTTCCTTGCGTACCAGCGATATTTTTGTACGCCTAGTATTTGGCCTTGGTTTACTTGTTACTTGCGTCCTTTTGTGTGTGTGTGTGTGTGTGTGTGTGTGTGTGTGTGTGTGTGTGTAGGAACGTAGGGGGCGTTCCTCGACTCGGAACAGTGAGGGCGGCGTGTCTCAACTCGGAATAGCGTCGCCGCGAATAACAGGTATTTCAACTTTTCAGTCACTGTTACATCCGTTCCACAAAAATATAGTTCCAAAATACCTCTTACAGGTATATCGGCCCACCTCTACTACAAATGTTAGTTGAAAATTATTTGGTCTATAAATACCCTAGAGCCAAATCATTGTTACCCCGTGACGTCAGTCCACTTTCGAAGTAGTAAGTATAAATTAAATTTACCTGAAAACCTGGTAGTAATGTTAATCGGATCTTATTTTTCCGTAACGCACAATCATTCGTCCTTATTGTACTCTAACATTATACTTTGATCTCTGAAATTACTTCGTCCGTAAATTAGAAAATTAGATGATCTATTTCTGCTTGTTTACGAAAGTAAATATTACACCAAGTGTTCATGTGAAATGGAAGCAGCTTGTTAACAACGGTACGCTCGCCTACGTTCTACTGATTGAGTAACATCTTCACCAACCCTCAAACAATTACGCCGGTTTTTATAATTTTCTAGAAAAATGAGCGGCATTTGTTTGATGACTCAACCGCTGATGCTCCATGTGCCGAAAGTTTTGTAACAGAGAGTTTGTTGCCTGTGAATGAAATCTTTAACAACAGTTTTATAAGAAACTGTTCGTTAGCAAGACTCTACTGCCACGATAATTATCAATTATATTTCATACTAGCTGTTACCAGCGGCTTCGCACGCGAATATTTGACTTTTAATAAGCATTTTAATATAATTTTTATTGTCTATGGCTATATGGCGTTCTGTCAGCTCGTATAACAATTTTATACTCATTAGTCAAATTCTCTCCAAAGCTGTTTTCAACACTTGTACTACTTTAACTTGTACTAAATTATTATGTTGGTGGAACAGCCTTTGGAGATTTAAAAGTCTCCGTTTATAAAGCCTTTGGAGATACTTATAAAGTACCTGTTAAATAAAAATCGCTATACTCTTTATTTTAAATATTACTGTGTTTTCTTTTCTTTAAGTAATAGGGCAATTTACAGTTATTAGTACACATTTTATTTTCCACATCGTAATTTATCGATACAATCGCATATTATATAAAACGTCAAACATCTACAGCAGGAATCGATAAATGCACAGTTCCGATGCTGTTAAATAGCATTTGCTTATTTACTTGTTACTATTGTAATTAAGTCTGGTCTCCATGGTGTTGTTGACATCTTTAGTAGTAGTATTATATATATTTCATTTTTTATTCATTGCATCATCAGAAATACGTATAAACATTAACTTTATAATAGTGCAAGACAATTACAAAATATATAGACGTATCTGTATACAAAATTACAAAATATATTGATACAATGGCATATTAAAAACATTAAAAACTGCAGGAACAGTTCCGACGCCGCAAAATATCATTTGTTTATTTTCTTGTTACTATTGTAATTACGTCTGGTCTCCATGGTGTTTTGATAATAAATTACCTTATTTCAAATCCGTCCTGTGACTTCGTTGCGTTGTTTTTGTTGTTACGCGTTTCGGGAACTATGTCCCATCATCAGACGTATCACTCGGGAAGAGATCGTCAAACATTAAAATTCATAAAAGTACATTATTTAAACACACGTGTTCGACTCGGTGCGCACCGTGCAACGTTCGGTCGGATACTGAATTATTGGGCTTATTGTTATTGCCAGTTTGTTTATCTCAAGCAATTGCAACGCGGTGTCGTACAGTGGGTTGGATTTAAAATTCAATTTATCATTCTGTATGCCATCATGGTTGTTCGTGCTGTTATAACTTTTGTATATTTCAAAATCCTCTAATGCGTCCATGTAGCGACCCTTGTTACAGTAATGTAAAGGTATAAGGTTAGACCTTAAATCCCTGTAAGTATGGTTGTTTGAAATCAAATGGCGTGCGTAATTTGACTTAATGTTTTCAAGTGAATATATGTTATTTAAATTTTTGCGTGGTGTGTGTTCTTGATATCTTTTGATGAAAGGTCTCCCTGTCTGGCCAATATAGAAACTATCACAGTCGTTACATATTAGTTTATATATGCCTGTTTTTATCTCCAAGTGGCTTTGAATATTTGGGC
Organism: Magicicada septendecula; assembly: GCA_034769895.1. Taxonomy (NCBI): domain Eukaryota; kingdom Metazoa; phylum Arthropoda; class Insecta; order Hemiptera; family Cicadidae; genus Magicicada; species Magicicada septendecula. The sequence continues at coordinate 448,079,812 of CM068370.1, read as the reverse complement.
GAACTAATTTCCATAGACTATTATTAGTTTTGAAAGTAGTAGTAATACTGATTTTATTTAAGGTGGATGTTAAAATTCTGGGCATTATATTGGTGTAAGTGGTTGAAACGTTTAAACAATGTTTAAACATGGTGTTTTGACATATTTAGTAGTAGTATTATATATATTTCATTACTTATTCATTCCATCATCAGAAATACGTATAAACATTAATTTTATAATCATTTAAGACAATTACAAAGTATATAGACGTATCTGTGTACAAAATTACAAAATATATCGATACAATGGCATATTAATAACATTACAAACTGCAGGAACAGTTCCGATGCCGCAAAATATCATTTGTTTATTTACTTGTTACTATGGTAGTTAATTCTGGTCTCCATGGTAATGTTCACATCTGTATACGAGTCAACAAAAAGGCATAATTAGAAGGGCCTAAATTGTGCGAACCGGGCAAAATATCAAATTCCAGGTTAGACAGTATTTTTTGCCTTGTGTCAAATGTTACGTGTGCAAAATTTGGTGGCCATCGGTGTAACGGTGTGGATTTGTATTCAGTACCCGTAAATCCTCAGACTTTGAGTTTTATATAATAGATTAGTAGAAATATTAAAATAACTTTTAACTACCGACTAAAGAATAAATTCTTTTTATTCAATGATTTATCTTCTTACGTCACAAAAATGTAAACAGTTAAACTTTTAATTTTTATTATTTCTGTGCAGAGTGAGTCTGGTTTTGTTTTCAACCACGCTCAAAAGATAATAATCATATTTTATTACATCAAGTCTGGGTAACCTGGATTCTAACTTTATCAACTCTCTCTGTCAGTAACCAGTTTGTATTTCGGTTTAGCACCTCTTTTAAAGTAATTCAACACCGAGCGTTTCGTCCACACAACTTTAACATATTCTACAACGAAGCCATGATAATGTTACATCGTAGTGAAGGTAAAACCGATTGTGTTCATAGAAAAGAAAACAAAATGTCTTTTAACTTGAAAACCAGAGTTATTATCATCACGGTTTGGCAGTAATTAAACTGTCAGATTAAAAACTGCGACTGCGTTACGCAAGAGTATAGATGGCTGAAGATAGTATGAAAGCCGTAATTAATTACATGTTTTTTTTCTAAAGCAAACAACGTAAGACCTATACTTAGGAAGATTCATTCTGTCGATTCCGCAAGCCATAGGACGACGTTCATTCATTCAACTGTTTTTTTCCTTGGACTTCGAATTGTAGCAAGTGTGAGTGACCTTCTCTTCTTCCTATAGTCCACGTGTTAGTTGTTCTCCGCTTGGAAGCATTTTTTTTTAATTCTGAGATGCTCCAGTTCTTTTCTTGAATGGTCTACGTTCCTGTGTGTCTTAACGTTTCAGCTCGATGAATCGGGCCCCTCTGATTTTTTTCCATAGATGTCATTTGTATATGACTTGTCTTATATTGGCGAGACAGAAGTGCACAAAAAATAGACAAGTTTAACCATATGTGTAGAACTATAAGAAGAAAACCAAATGGTAAGGTCAGAAGAGATATTACTTTGAAATTTTACAAAGTTATAGCAGTGCCATGTGGCTTTATGGCAGTGAGATTTGGACACTGAACGCAAAGACCCAAAGGCGGATACAGTCTAGTGAAATGAGAATTTTACGATCAGTACTGGGAGTACCACTAAGGGACCGGCTAAGAAATGATTATACAAGGAACATCCTTAGAATACACAATCTCTAAACGAAAAGATAAAGCAATACAGATAGGATTGGACAGGCAATATTGAAAGGATGCATAAGAACAGGCTACCAAAACAAATTTTGGTTTATAATCCAAAAGGACTTCAAAATATTGGAAGATTGGAAGAGCAAAGAAAAGATGGTCGAACCAAGGAATTTGCAACGGATCGTGATGTCCACAGCCTGAAGGAGAGAAAGGAGAAGAAGAATACAAAGAAAAAGAAGAAGAAAGATAGCAAAGATCCGGCAGGTCAATTTCTCTGGACTATGTCGCGTCATGCGAAGGCAATTCTACTATTCTGAATTGTCACCGTCAAACACTACTAAATTAGTTAACGTACATTATTATATTAAATATGCCAAATCAACTGTTAAGTATGAATTATTAAATATTTTGACTAAACATTTTATTCTACTAAAATTTTTTTACATAATTATTAGGTCTACCTATGAACAATTATTATTTTAATGTGTAAAACATTATAAACATGCAGTACATTGGATTCAAGTTTCACTTGGAGAAGTGGATTTAAATTATATTATCGGATGTGTCTGACTAAAAACGTAGGGTAATTTGTACTCCCCGGCAGAAAATCGGACACCACGGCATGTATTCTAGAATATATGAACGAGCTTGATATTTCTTATAATGAGTATGTATAAACCCATAAATTCATTTATGTTATAAAAGCCCGCTTAGTTGCCACACAAATGGTCGAATTCGTCTATTTTAATTGTGCAGTACTTTTCAACATCAACCGCTACGGCACCCTAGGGCTTCTTTTCAAATACACGAGTTACGTCAGCGCCACGTTACGGCAGACTGGCGAACTAAGGCAACACACACCGTACAGTAGTAGCTCGTGATAAACGCAGATTGTCAGGTTTTGGTAGAAATAACAAAATAATTGCATGTAAACAGCGATTAGTGTAGGTTGTTATTGCAAAGCTATTCAGACATGACGTTTAAACAAGAAAATAATAAATAACTGTTTATATTTACGTAAAAAGAGCAGAACAAACTCGCGGCGCCTTAACAACTATCGTTTACATGACCCTTGCTGTATGGAAATCTGAAGCATTGTTTACCATAGTCTGTACTAATTGTTGTTCTAATTTTTGCAAGCTTAATAATGTATATTAGTAACGGCCTAAGTTTCGGCCGTTACGTAGAATTTAAAAACTAGACGTTTGGCCTAGATGGAGCGAAAGTGTGCTGGAGCCCAGAGTGACAGAACTTGCAATAAAACACTCATTTAACAGTAACAACTTTTATTAGTGTTCTTTTTTTGTACAGCTTTCAAAAGATTGAATCTCAGTTATAATTTACAAAATTACATTATGTGAAAATTTCAAGTACAGCTTTCGAAAGTTAAAAGTTTCAAAATTACATTTTGTGAAATTTTAAGCAGCTTTCAAAAGATTGAATCTCAGTTGTAAGTTACAAAATTATGTCAAAAGTTTAATTACGATGTTAGTGAACAGAAAACTGGGCTTCTGGTACCCTTAAGAGCATGTCTTTGCATTGATATAGAATGTCAGTCAAATTTGATCTAAAATCGGTGGATTGTTGTTCACTGACTTAGTTATTGGAATTCTCCCACCTGTGTTTTGAAGAACTGACATGACACTCTGTAGAGCAGTCTGGCTAATGTTGTTGTTGGTGTTGGAAGAGTCCAGAAATTCCAGTTAGTTCATCTGACCAGCGGTGTCTTGGGGTCCTGTAGGTGTAAGGTTGCTGAATCTGACGGCTTCGCTGCCGATGGTGACGGATGTCATTGTCACCATCATCGTATTCCCTCCTCTCTCGGCTGTGTGAGGACCCTGTAACATTTTTTGTTTGTAGTGGGCCGTCAGGAAATACAACTACCCTTAACTCTCTCTCGCTTCGGAACACAGACACCACACACACATTGTCATCATTTTTATCCACTCTACTACTCTGTTATTAGTAATAATGTTCTGTGGTAATAAGCAAGCTTGAGAATTCACATTTACATTTTTATTAACATTTACAAAATTCAGAACATTTACAGTAAATTACATTTACATTTACTTTTACTTCTCCTTTTACCCATAAATTTATTTTCCCATTTACTTATAAATTTCTCCAGTAGTTAAGTGTAAAGTTGTCACGTGCTCCCAGATACCGGAAGTAACCTGTGAGCCACACACATACACAAATTAACCAGCATTCTCATTATTAAATTAGAATAATTTAATACAATTTAACACACATAACCGCTTATTAAATTAACAGCGAATAATATGATTCTCACCTGAGGCACTTTATACAATTACGGACTCATAGTAAGTTGACAAGTACTTTGGCACGACGTCAGACCTCGAAACGCCCAGTCGGAATGCTAAAGATGAAATGAGAAGGAACAGCTTTTTCTGCTAACCCACCATGCCACAAAAAACTTGTTGAGGATTGAGAAACAGCTGATGCGGGTAGCTGAATTACATCGCCGTACACGGTCGCGGCATGCTGATCAAGTCAGCGTTTCCTCGCCCAGCGCTGCGTTGGCGGCACGACCTTTCAAATCTCGCCGGGAAAATTCAAATCCCGGCACAGTATAAGCATAATGTTGCATTGCTTGGGTTTCTTGTGGCTGCTACTACAATTATTGAATATTTAGTCTGCAATGCGCTACAGGCAAATCGTTGTTGCCTGTAGAGGTGTGCTAAACTAGTATTTGTAAATAACAGGTAAGAACGGAATCGTTTCATATAATAACACGTACAAATACCTGTTATTTTTATATACCTATATACATATACCTGTATTAGATAGTTTGTTATAAAAAATAAATTGAATCTGAAGGTATTAACAGTGATACTTTACACTGTGACTTTATTAAACTGTTACTGTTTAAAAGAAAATAAGAAACAAGAAAACTTACAAGCATATCTCTCTTTGGGAATACTAATTTAAGTTTTCACTAAAAGTAAACGAACTGACATAGATTTAATATTAAATTATTGATTCCATTTTGGTTAGACAAACCAGTTGCAAATCTCAGGTTATTAAATTTAGAGTGCAAGTAATAGCACAACAAAGAATGTCAAAACAATTTACGTGAGATGTGCTATAAAGTTAAAATCATCTCCGAAATCACATTAACAAAAAGTACTATAGACCTATTAGCCACACTCTGTAGGTTATGACACGATATAATTCGCTTTTTCAAAATTTATCCCAAGTTGGTGAGTAGTATAATATATAATTTGTAATTATAATATGTATTATATATCTGTTAACACACTAGAATAAATGTAACATCAGTATGTGTTTTTTCATTTATTATAATGTCTCTTTTGCATAGAGATATTCTGAACCTCGCTGTTTTGCTTCGTTTGGTACTTTTATGGCAATCGGTGCATTCGCAGAATGAAGTATTCAGCACAGAAAACAGGCTTTGCAGTCGTGTACTCGTAGTACCCGTTTACTTTTTTATTCGTGCTAAAATGGGGGGGGGGTCGCGCGAGACCGTGAGTAATCGGAACGGGTATATCGACTTTTCAGTTATCGTTTAATCAGAACAGGTATTCAACTTTTCAGTTACTGTTATATCTGTTCCACAAAAATATCGTTCCAAAATACCTGTTATAGATATATCGGCCCACCTCTAGTTACCTGTAATAATATACATACCTCTGTAAGAGTTCAGGTACCGTGAAAACAGCTTATTATTCCTAACAATACCGTACTATACTCTTTAATGTTTGTATAGCCTTTCTGCTGCTTCCTGCCCGCAAAAGTACCTATATATTTTTATAATTGTCTACAAAAGTTAGCGGCATTCGTCTTGGTGACTCCACGAATGACGCTCCGTTTGCCGGACGTTTCGTAACAGAGAGTTTGTTGACTGTAGTTGTAGTCTTTAACGACAGTTTTATTAACGGGCTGTTATAAACTGTTTGTTAGCACTACTACACTAGTACCAAGATAATTATCAATTATATATCATATTAACAGAAATATTAAAATGACTTAAAACTATCGACAAAAAGAGCAAATTCTCTTTATTCACTGACTGATCGGCCTAAGTCATAAAATCAAAACAGTTCTTTTTTTAATTTTTTATTATTTCTGTACAGAGTAAATTTCGTTTGCTTTTCAACCACCGTTAAACGATCTTCTTCTGATAGTTCCTATCCGTTTCGGATGTTGGATATCATACAGACTATTTTAACTTTCTGTACTGCTGCACGGAGTAAGTCAGTTGTATTCATGCCAAACCAGGTCTTTAAATTTCTTAGCCACAAGATTCTCGATCGCCCAACTTCTCTCTTTTTAAGTACTTTTTCCTGTAGTATGGACCGCAATAAGTAAATCTCTGTTCATTTCTCATCAGATGTCCCAGATACTGAAGCATTCCAATCTTCACTGTGTTAATAACTTTCCTTTCTTTCCTCATCTTTCTAAGAACTTCAACATTAGTTATATAGACTACCCATGAAATGCTCAGTATTCTACGGTAAATCCAAATTTCAAAAGATAATAGTCATAATAATTAAACGATAAGGATTATATTTTATTACATCACAGCTGCCAACCTGGGTGCTAAACTTTAGTCACCGTCTGTGTCAGTAACAAGTCTGTATCAGTTTAATACACATTTTTAAGGACACATTAACAAGCATGCGTTTCGTCCGAACTACTTTGACAATTCTACAGAATTTCATCGTAGTGTAGGCAAAAGTTTTTGTCTGTACAAAATCGTAACTTGAAAACTAGAGTTCCTATTATCATCATGGTTTGGAGGCAACCATACGTCTAGATTAATACCTACGCTATGGAAGAGTATAAATGACTGAAGACAGTATAAAAGAGACAATTGATTTGATCGTTTTTACTTCCATGCTCCACAAGGAAATGGAAGTATGGTGATGACGAAAAAAATCGTGTTCGAGATAAGGGCTGATTCTGATTGTACTACCCTCAAAACATGAAGAAAAATAATTTTTCGAAAACTGTGTGTCTGTGTGCAGAATTTTTTTATGGCGAACGATACCTGCCGCAAATTCAAACAGAACCAAATAATTTTTTGCACACATCCCTGAATTGTAGAGAACTCAAGGTCTATTCATTTTGATGAAGATCGGTTAAGGAGAAGGGGTAGTTCACCGGCACCATTTTATGTTTTAACAAGAGTAAAGTACTTAATTTGATAAATGAAGTATCCTGAAAAGAAGGTCATAATAATCCACTGTAGAAAGCTAGATGAGATATCTGTAAATGAAAAGGCTAGTTGAAAAGGGTGCGGGTAATTTTCTATAAAAGAAAATGATAGTTGAAGGGAGAGGGGATAATGTTTATTTATATGTCATGTGTACTACGTTATCGGCAACAAAGAAGCAGTTTGTTGATTTGTTGTTAAAATTCCTTCCCTGGCTGTTTGGCCGGGGTCCAATGTTTTCTTCGAAACCAGACGTTTCGGCAGTGCTGTCGACTGCATTCATCAGTGAAAATGGAGTGCGCTAACGTTAAGTGGTATACGTTAGCAACCACAGTACTGTGGCTAAGGCTGAAGAAAGAAGTAGTTGCTATGGAAATATTTCATTTCGTAAATGATTATAAATATAAATCTTAGATCATGGAAGTCAAGGATAGTTCTCCATACCGATATTTTGTTAAGGCAAATAAGGCACTGAGAATGCTTCTTTCTATCGTTTCCGCAAGCAAAAGACGATGTCAATTTTTAACAGTTCTGTTTATTGAACGTCCTTGCCAAGTGTTCCTCTATTCGTTGTTTTTTACAATCCACGTCTAAGTTTAAGTTGTTCTCGGCTTGGACGCGTTTTCTTGAAAAATTCTCGAATGCTCCAAGTTTCTTTTTAAAAAGGCGTTTCTGGACGTTTTTAGGTTTTAGGTGGATGAATCAGGGGGGGGGTAAGGTATGGGTTGCGTTTCTAAAAACCTCTGCTATACAATCGTCAACCTCGCCTTGTCTTTACATCCGGCGCACCCTGTTGCCACTGACGAGGCTCTGACGACCGAGGATTGGCCGTATAAGCATAGCTTATAGTAGAGAATTGTAGAAAATGGCATTATCTTTCAGGAGTTGCAACCTGGTTGGTGCAAGAGCACGTCCCAGGGAGTAGGCTGAGTGTCATGATATCGGGCAGCTGAAGCAACTCCATAGGGCAGCTTGGATGCACAAGAGGAATCCCCTCCACCAAGCTATGGGTCCTGTAGAGTATTTACTTGCACATTCGCGACCACGCTTATTTAAAGAAAGCTAAGAGACAAATCGGGACGAAAATTTTGGAAGAGGCATCCCTTGGAATCAGGCAAGGGCTCTTGCTCTCCAGAGGCAAAAGTGGCGATCTCTTTGCAAATACTCGACACCCCAGTGTAGAAGAAAATGAGACTAAGACTCGGTGAATCGGGCCCCTTTTGGTTTTCGTACTAAGAAATCAGCAATGATTCGTTAGATCAACTTTTCTGGACTCTGTCGCGTCATGTGTAGGCAACCCTACTTTTCTGAATTGTCACCGTTCCTTTTTCCACATATGTGTATGTATCTCGTGGTGGTTGTGTCGTCTTTTGTATCACTGTCTGGTTTTCCTCAGACACCAAGATTTTCCTCAGAATCTTTCTTTGGCTTCCAGTTTTACGGTCAGAAAAAAACGATACAATGTGTAATTATTAATTTAATAATAATTAGAAGTTAAAGAATGTGACTGTAATAGATATAATGCGTCAATTTCTCTTCTTCTTCTTTATTCCAGTGTTAGGTGACATCACCTGTTCCGGTCTCTATTTTCAAGCCATTGTTTGCGTTGTCTTCCCACATCTCTTTTCCTTTTAGGCGCACTTGTAAAACTTGTTGAGGTAGCCTTTTTGCTTCCATTCTACCTATACGTTAAATCCATCTCTCGAGTCTTACAGTCCTCGAGTCTTCCGTTTGCATAGAATATACCCAATTCTTGTCTTATCACATCTTTTATAATTTTATTGTTTAGTGTACATCCCTTTACGCATCTCTAGAAATGCATCTCTGCAGCTTGTATATGATTTGTACCTTTTTTAGATATCACCTATGTTTTGGAACTGCATGAAAGAGTACGCACTGACATAAACTTATAGAACTTCATCTGAGTTTCCTTTCACAATGCATCAATCTTGAAGTAATTTAAATAACATATTGTTCTTTTCTTCAGTTATAAAAAAAAATAATCAAAATATGAAACGTAAGTTTTGTAAGTCGTTGTATTAGTGGTAACACTAATGTGATGGTAACAAACCGAAAGTCTTAAAAATAGGAAATGTCGTGTAAACTTTTTTTTCATAATATTCTTCGCCTTCCATTCTTTTTTTACGGTAAGACCACAAACAAACGAGATAATAAAACAGTGTTATTATTAATTTTATAGTAATAAATTTAATGGTCTTTTGTGCTAATACGCTATTAATGATAATGTTAATATTATTAACGTAAATTATTAAGGAACAATACCAGTAGAATTTGTAAAATTATACGCCTACTGTTTTTAACAAAAATTACTGTTAATGGTTGATTATAAATCGCATACAATACTATTTTGTGTGAAGAAAACTAAAAGTCAACTACTTGTCACTTAAACTAATGTATGTCTAAATATATATGAAATATGTGTAGGACAAATGTGATTATAAATATCTTAATATACAATAAGCTTCAGTGTCTGAGCGACTTTAAAGCAATATGAAATTCCTAGTATAATGTGAACTATTAAAAAACATATATAATATAACGAGTATAAATAAAATAAAACAGATTTAAATTATTCACAGTATTAATGTTAACTCTGTCCTCCATATAAAACAATGTAAAAATATTACAAATGAGAGAGATTTGTGTCTGCATTAAAGTAATGCAAATATATATAACGTATGTATTGTCCAATTGTTTATAAAACCATATATTTCTAAATTAGATTAACCAAATTACACGTAACACAACATGTGTTTCCAATGTTATGTCAAATGTATTGAAATGTGTAATAATAGACTTAGAGTTTGTTATTTATTCGGATCATACTATGTTTTTGTTCGGTCTTCAACCAGTTTTGGCTTCTAGGTCCGTAGTAAAACGTGAATCGCTAATTGGGTTATGCTACATATACTCTTTACGTTCTTAGTTCAATCCTGATGTAAGCAAACCCACTTGGCAAATCTAAAACACTATTGGTCAGGGGCGTAGACAATGCTCACACAGTAATGTATTACGCGCATGAGCAGAATATCTGTATAATCATGTGAGAGTTATCTTGCCACTTAAATCGGAGCACGTCGTTTTAAGATTTCCTCCTTATCACTGTATTTTGAATCGTAGTGATATAATTTGCAACCAGTTGAAAAGATATGTTGCCCGTCAAAACACAACATTAGCTGCTTTATATAAAACAATTTATTGGGAAGGCGGTAAATAAACTAACGGCGGACAAGTGTAGTCATTGTATGCAGCATATAATCAAGGAATATGATAAGCTATGGCAACTGGCCCACATTACCAACGTCTTTGTGGACAATGAACAATCTTATCAATAATAACTCTGAGTCAAGTGATGATACAAGTTCAGCTACAGATATGGAAGCCATTGAATTACCCTCTGACAGCAACTGATAGTGTTCAGTACACTGGTAATTATCCCAGCTTTAATTTTCGTTTTAAATAAACTATAATTTTTCGATTATTTATTATTTAAACGGTTAATAAAAGAAAAACCATTAACTGGTGTTATAAAATGTTTCACTATCGGTCTGACACTGTCACACAAATTTTCCTTTGGTGAGGACAAATTATTACAATTTACGAGTGTTTATACAGTATCAATATTATATGTACCCTGTCTGTACTGCTTTTGTCAGAGTGACACGACTCTAATTCAAGTAGCAAATAGCGTTTCAGATGTGCTACGCCTGTTTGTTTACATCAGGAATAAGCTAAGCACGGAAACGTATTCAATGAGCCGGATGAACTGAGCGGTTGGGTTCAGTTTAACATTAGGGCATGAAAACTTAGTTCCATATAATACAATTAGTTTGGAAGGACAGAGGTGCGAGCGGCATGTACAGTAGTCGATGTGCCTGTATTATGTGTAACATTACAGTTATGTATTTCTTCTTGTGATAGTTCCTATCCGTTTCGGATTTTGGATATCGTAAAGGCTATTTTAACTAAGGTAAAATAGTTAAAAGTTTGTGTATTAAACGAAAAAATTTCCGGAACTACCGCACCGGTTTTTACTCAATTTTGTAATCATAAAACATAAATAATGACAAATAATTTAATTTATGTTTCTTAGCTGTACGTGTATGTATATTTCTACATACATATATATATATACTACAACGCTCCCTTTCGTCTAACACAATTATCTAATATTTGTGATGTTACATAAAAAGTTACTTACCCGTGATATTACTTTACCTGGGCGCCAGAACAAATCGCAGTTACAAATGACACGGTTTCAGCTTAGCTCAGCGCATGGAGACACTCTTTCTCAGGATTCGTTCAGTGATTGTGGTTTTCAAGGGGAATCGTTACAAATAACACTAAGATTTTCTTGATTATTATATTTAATGTTTAATCAATTTATTTTTAAACTTTAACTTGTTAATGGTAGGACTTAATTCTACCCTATCCTTATAATTATTGAGGGAGTGTGGAAAGTAATGATTAAGACGCTCAAACGACCTGTAGCTCTTATCTGGTTTGATTAAGAGATTTCTATCTCCCAAACCAGTGCTAAAGAACAGGTCTGCAATAATTTGCACGTCCAATACTACACACCACTTTCCATTCAACACTCTTATACTATATTAGAACTAATCTTATCGTTAAAATACAAAGTGTGCTTTTCTTAGTGTCTTTTTAAAATTGTTTATTGTTTTATTAATTTGTTTAGCGCTTATATCATTGATCAATGAATCTATTTCTTACTGTTTGATGCGTTGACCGAAGATAGGAATCTGTAGAGGTGCTCCTTTCGATGGTGTTGCACAGAAGAATGGGTTGAAAGATGCTGTGGAATTGAAATGTTGTGGAAGATGCCCTGGCAATTACAGATGCTGTAGCCTTCTGTAGCACAGGTCCTTCACGGCTGATTGATTAATTAATTAAGTACTTAATTAATTAACGGTTGTTTTACGCAGCGAGTGTTATTGAACGATATTAATTCATCTACACTGCGGACTACTTCTCGATTTAGAACTTAAATTTGCACTGTTGTGTAATATAAAAATTTGTGTATGTTAATTATACACGTCTAGCGTGTTTAAGTACCGAACGAAGAGTGATGTTACCTCTCGCTTTTAGCTGGCGTCTGTTTTAAATACTGGCTGCTGATTGGTTGTACAAATAAATCATGCGTTATTCCAGTTTCGACAATCTCGAACAAGTCGCTCAAACACTCCGTGACAGGTTCCAAACGGTAGAGAAATTCTTGTCAAAATCGTACTTCCTGTATTTGCAAATCGATTGATTACAGGCATTTGCAAATGTGTTTCCGAAGATCTGACCACAGAATATTGTTGCTTAGGTCTTTATCTGTGTGTGTGTGAAAACACCTTATTCCTACGTAGCATAATTCTCTCGTTATTCCTGTTGGCGTGCGTCATCCGTATAACTTCTTTATTTGTTAATTATATTAACTGAGCTTGCGGCTACTTATAAAGCTTTTCTTGCTGAATACAATGCTGTTTTCAGAATTGCCGTATATTTACAACTTTTGAAGTTATCGCAGGTTCAACTGATAATTCGCTTTGAGTAAATTTACCTGTTTGAACTGGATTCTACTGTAGCGGTGACGCGGTTAGAGTGAGATGGCTGCGATTATACGCTCCCTCTCTATCTTACGGCGTTACACTCGTATTGTCTATAGCTTCATATAACGCTCTGATAGGACGCTATTATGAATCGTTATAAATACCCCCACACGGTATAAAAAAAAATTGATTATATAAATCATTAATTTTTTTTCTAATGGTCAGTTTTACACTGAACAATAATTTTTGCACATTTACTTTAGCACTTTTTTCCGCACAACTTGCACTTATACAATGTTACTTACATCTATCTTATAACTAAAGATTACAATGTTTCTTAACCTAACATGGTATATTAGAAATTTATATGATCATTTTTAATCATCATTTTGGATTAACTAATGTCAATAATTTAACAAAAAATTCTATATTTATTTAAATAATATTTTTTAATATTATTATTAATATTGATTCAGAAAAATATTTATAAAAAGACTTTTCACTTGTTGCAGTGCTTCATCGTGGTCTTTTGTCCACTTCCATTTAATACCTTTGTTCAACAACTTTAACAATGGAACAGTACTTTCCGCGTATTTACTTGTAAACTTTTGATAGTAGTTAGCTAAACCTAGAAATGACTTTAGCTGCTTACAGTTCTTTATTACACTTACCGACTTCCAATGCTTATACTCTTTAATACCTACATTTATTTTATTAGCATTTATTTCCATCGTAATGGTATTTCTTTTAAAATTTATTTTTGCTTTCCATTCGAGCAACGTATCTACCCCAATAATACAATCATGAATGAGTTTCGGGACTATAAAAGCTACAATTTGAGTTTGGTTACCATTTATACTGACAGGTAAATATATTTGTTCAGTTATCTTTTGCATTTTGGCTCCAGTGGCTCCCTGTACATTACAATGTTTTACGGGTAGTCTGGGACAATTTCGTAACTGATAGTTATCTACAAACTTTGAGCAAACACAGGTAAATTCACTGCCAGTGTCAATAAGCGCTCGTACCAGTAGATTACTGACCTTACAAATTATTTCCGGACATTCAGGATAATGGTTTCTACCCACTTCTTGCTCCTCTTTTAACAAGAACTCCCTATCGCCCACTTGTTTTATATTATTAGCTACATTCTTCTTACCTGTTTCCTTTTGTGATTTCACTGCAGGTAATGGTAGGTTTAGTTTTGTTTCTTTTCTAGCTGCAGTGGCTTCCCGTTTCCCGTATTCATTTTACTAGTCGACGGTTGCTGCTCGGTAGAGGTTGTAGTTGTTTTACACACTTTATACCCTTTATTAGGTTTATTTTCTACACTTGTACTTCTACTTTTATCCTCCACTTCCTGTCGATTTTGTGGTTTGTTACCCGGATATGGGGTAAACCTTTTTTCTTTCATACGTTCATTATCTCTCCTCTTACTTGAGTAGAACGTTGGTTCTTGCTGATCGCCTATAGAGTAGTTACTCAGCTGATTACTTACCCGCTGTAGGTCCCTCTCTAAATCTAGACACTCATCTACAACCATAATGAACTTCTCTAAAGTATCCACTCCTCTAGTTGTGGTTGCTACTCTAGTGCGTTCTGAAAAATGACGCGCTAACTTATATACTAGGTCTCTCTCTTCTATTGGTGGTGTTAGATGTTTAACTTGCGCCATTACATTTAGCACATAATTGGTAGTTGTCATATTCATTGACGGGTGATACTTACCAAATTCTAAATGATCACGTACCTTTCTTTGTATCTGAACATTCCAGTACTGAGCTAGAAATTTTTCTCTGAAGTCTGAGTAGGTTTGGACTCTGTCTGAGATGACTTTCCACCACGTACCTGCCCAATTCTTGAGAAATCGGCCTAACATGTCCTTCTTATCCTCGTCGTCCATTTACACGAGTTACATACACCTCAAACAGCTTTAGGAATTCCCCAGGATTCTCATGTGGGTTACCTGAAAATGCAAGGTTTTCCGGTTCTTCCTTATAGCCGCCACACCTCACTACTTTGGTTTGCTGTGACTTCATTGCTTTAGTCAATTATTTGTTATAAGAAATAAATTGACACTAAAAGTATTAACAGTGTTACTTTACACTGTGACTTTATTAAACTATTACTGGTTAAAAGAAAATAAGAAACAAGAGATAGGCCTATCTCCCTTTGGGAATACCAATTTAAGTTTTTGCTAGGAGTAAACAAACTAACATTGGTTAGACAAATCAGTTGCGAAACTCAGGGCAATGAAATAATTTAGAGTGCACGTAATACCACAACAAATAATGTGAAAAAAACATCAGAAACATATAATAAAAACATAACAGTAAGCCACAAGAGTGAATAAACAAAATTTTACAAATAAAAATATTAAAAACAACTGTAATAAAATAAATATAAATAAACAAATAAAAACTTATAAATAATAAGCAACAACAAAAGTAAATTAAATAGGCTACATTACATACTTGGATAATCTTCAGATCCATTCACCAGTGTACACAGAATATACAATAGTCCATTGAATAAAGATTTTTACTGGACAAAAATCCTCCAGACACGAAATTTGGTAGAAAGTTAGGTTTTGGGGTGCTTCAATGAGGGAAAAAATCGGACACTCCAGCTCACCGCTAAGCTCCCTGGGGGGATTAAAAGGTGGGGCAAAACGGTTTGTTTTAAATATCTCACAAACTAAGCAAGATATCAAAAAACGTTAAACACAGACGTTGTAGCAGACCACATTTTCCATCAAAATGGTCCTTAGCAATTTTTTCGTCAGACGCACTGGGACAGAGATATGAGCGCTCAAATTTGAGACCTTTTTTTGCAATTTTTCGTATAAGGCATTTTACGAAAAAAAACTTGAATTTTTTTAAGTTTAGCCCGACTTTTGTATAGTAAAAAACGCTAAATATGGGTATGTAAGTGTTTGTAGATGTAATACCAAGTATTTGGATGTAAACTTTTGCATGTATATATTTATGCACACATATACACACACACTACAAATACAAAAACGTGCATTTTTAAACGTGAGCGTTTTTAGTTGTATACATGTATATACACACACATATATGTGCAAATATGTGTAGAAATATTTCATGTATATATATTATACTTGTCTAAATCCAAAAATGCACATCTATACGCATGGATTAGTCAGTATATGCATGTAACGCTTACGTTAATAAATGCACGTTTTTGTAGTTGTAGTGTGTGTGTATATGTGTGCATAAATATATACATGCAAAAATTTACATCCAAGTACTTGGTATTACATGTACAAACACTTACATACCCATATTTAGCGCTTTTTACTATACACAAATCGGCCTAAACTCAAAAAAATGCAAGTTTGTTTTTCGTCAAAATGCCTTATACGAAAAATTGCAAAAAAAGGTCTCAAATTTGAGCGCTCATATCTCTGTCCCAGTGCGTCTGACAAAAAAATTACTAAGGACCATGTTGATGGGCAATTTGGTCAGCTACAACTTTTGTATTTAACTTTTGTTGATATCTTGCTTAGTTTTTGAGATATTTACAACAAACCGTTTTGCCCCACATTTTAAACCCCCAGGGGGGCCCAGCGGTGAGCTGGAGTGTCCGATTTCGTTCCCCCATTGAAGTTACCCCAAAACCTAACTTTCTACCAAATTTCGTGTCTGGAGGATTTTTGTCCAGATTTTCACAAAATCTGCCTTTATTCAATGGTCA
This sequence comes from Magicicada septendecula, assembly GCA_034769895.1. Taxonomy (NCBI): domain Eukaryota; kingdom Metazoa; phylum Arthropoda; class Insecta; order Hemiptera; family Cicadidae; genus Magicicada; species Magicicada septendecula. The sequence goes on along the minus strand of CM068370.1, from coordinate 448,063,592 downwards.
CAACCAACCATGAACTAATCTTTGTCACACCTATTCACATTACAATTTGCTTCACTCAGATAACACATTATAGGTAAAATTAAACTATTTAATGGTTTTTAAAATACTAGAATTTCAGTTATTCAGACACTATTTCAAATTTGTATTTAAAAATATCAGCTGTGGCACTTTTCTTGAAGTTAATCGTGTTCTTCGTTCAGATAAAATTATTCCCGCCCTGGAAAATATCCTTCCACAGGAAACGGATGTTGCAACCATGTTACATCTAGTTCTGACCAAATGTGCAAGATTATGGTATACAAGTTGGTATCTACTTCTTGTATAGTCATTGATAAAGGTGTCCCTATTTGTTTAACTTTACTTATCTGGTTTTTATAATGGTTCCAAATGGAAACTGTTTCCTCCTCTGTTATGTTAGGTTGTAGATTTCCTTTGGTTTCAATGCTTATATTGGTTCTTGAATTTTTTGTAATTTGTGAAGATACTAGTTCAGCTGCATATTTTTTTTGTATTTTCTAGAGAAGTATGGTCTTCAAAAATGTAGTGTTTGTACCTGAGGTCAAGCATCATGCAAAGTGAAATTGTTTTGCTTTTTTCCAAATTAGCAAACCTTACAGAATTTCCTTCTAGAAGTTTAAGTCCAATTTCTCTGACAAGTGGTTTAGTTAATTTCACACTTACCTGTTGTATTGATAATTTTAATCTTTGGGTTATAGGTATTATCTGGCTGGCGGTGATATATTTCTCTCCACTCATTTCTTTTGTTACCTCCTCACAAGGTTGCAGAATAGCACACAGTTCTTTACAAATTCCCCATTCTTCAGCTGTTAATGTTTCTATGTCTGTTGTTAGTAATGCCAGAGAGTGTTTTACAGCATCCTCCAGTTCAACAAATCGTTTAAGCATATAGTAAACAGAATTCCAGCGTGTTACAACATCTTGCAGAAGTTTTTTATGTTGATGAACACCTATCTGTTCTTGATATTTCGTGATTTTTAAATGTGCAATATTACTTCTCTTAAAAAGTGTTAGAATTGTTTTTACTTTCTTGATTATGTCATTTACAATTAACCGGCTGTCTTGAACAATTAAATTTAATGTGTGAGCATAACATCCAAAATGCTTCCACTTAAGTATGCTTTGTATAGCACTAGTAATATTTATGGCATTATCAGTAATAACAAATGAAATTTTTCCAGACAAGTCCCACTCATTTATAATACTCAAAATTTCATCTGCTAAATTTTGAGATCTTTTATTTATTTTGATAACTGAACAGTCTAATAATATATGTTTCTTTTCAAAATCCTGATCAATGTAATGTGCAGTAATTGCATTAAAAGTTTCATTTGTTGAAGAACACAATGTGTCAGTTGTTTTGCAAACACTTGGTGCATCTTTTTTAACAGATTCTTTCATTTCATTTACTTTTGTTTCATAATAAGCTGGTAACAGTGTGTTAGCAAAATACCTTCTAGAAGGAATTTGATAAATAGGGGCACAAGTATTTATCAAATTTCGGAAACCTCTGTCTTCAACAACTGTAAATAGTTGAAGATCCCAAATAAAAAGTTTCATTATGGCCTCATCAATTTTGTTTTTATCAGATACTGCTAATTTTTAGGGTATGTAGGTTGATATTGACATTTGTTTTTTACTTGTTGGAAGAGGCAACTGAAATGAAGACGGTTGATTTTGGAAGGTGTCAGTAGCTCTTGAAGTGGTTGGTCTCTCTGGACTAAAAAAATAGGAGGAAGATTCAACTACTAAGTTTTCTTGCACATCTGGTCTTATTTGCAATATATCACCTGAAGAAGTTTCTGTTTTCGGCAAAGATTGCACAGCAGTTTGGGTGGATATAGTAGGAAGAGCAGCTGTTGGATGCTTTCTTTGTAAATGGTTTTTTAAATTACTAACTGAACTTTTATACGATAGACTTGTTTTGCAAATCTTGCACAATGCAATATAGTTAACTGGTCCAAAAAAACTCCACACGTCACTCGTTTTTCTTCTTGGATCCATGTCACCAAAATTTTAAAAATAAAACGTATGCGAACCTACCCTAACACAACCCACAACTGTCACAGCAATACTTAAACAGGTTTCCCATAGTATGGGGAGGGGTTCCCGATCGGTGGTAGGCATACCACCAGTGGTAAGCAAGAAGACCAAGCTAGGAAAAAGGTATTTACTTAAAAAATAAATAAATACAAATTTATGTTCAAAACAATAATAAATTTTCATCGGACATAATTTAAACCGCTTACCCTTAAGGAATTAGATTTAAGGAACAGGACTTGATAAAGTGCATAAACGTCCATTACAACAATCTCATCATTTACGTGAGATGTGTAGTGCAGTTAAAATCACATTAATAAAAAGTATAATTATAGCCTATCAACATCAGCCACTCTATAGGTTATAACACAATATAATTCGTTATTTCAAAATTTACCAAGTTGGTGATTAGTATAATATATAATTTATTAGCATATAATCTGTATTATATGTCTGCATATCACACGAGAATAAATGTAACTTCAGGATGAATTTTTTCTTTTATTAAAAACAGCTCCGTCTCTTTCCGCAGAATGAAGTATTCAGGACGAAAAAGTGGCTCGTACTAGTTCCTACTCGAAATTCGCTTGATACTATCTGTTCCTAAAATACTAAGTGTTCCTAAAATACTACTGTTCCTCTGATACGCTTCGTATTTGTAATACGCGTTTACTTGTTGTTCCTTATGTATCGGTGATACCACTAGTATTTGAAATACCTACTATTTGAAATATTCGTATATGGCTGTTCCTTGCGTACCAGCGATATTTTTGTCGCCTAGTATTTGGCCTTGGTTTACTTATTACTTGCGTACTTTGTGTGTGTGTGTGTGTGTGTGTGTTTGTGTGTGTCTGTATAGGAGCGTAGGGGGCGTGCCTCGACTCGGAACAGCGAGGGCGGCTTGTCTCGACTCGGAACAGCGTTGCAGCAGGTATTTCAACTTTTCAGTCACTGTTACATCCGTTCCACAAAAATATAGTTCCAAAATACCTGTAACAGGTATATCGGCCCACCTCTACTACAAATGTTAGTTGAAAATTATTTGGTCTAGGCTATAAATACCCTAGAGCCAAATCATTGTTACCCCGTGACGTCAGTACACTTTCGAAGTAGTGAGTATAAATTAACATTACCTGAAAACCTGGTAGTAATGTTAATCGGATCTTATTTTTCCGTAACGCACAATCATTCCTCCTTATTGTACTCTAACATTATACTTTGATCTCTGAAATTACTTCGTCCGCAAATTAGAAAATTAGATGATCTATTTCTGCTTGTTTACGAAAGTAAATATTATACCAAGTGTTCAGGTGAAATGGAAGCAGCTTGTTAACAACGGTACGCTCTTCTACGTTCTACTGATTGAGTAGCATCTTCACCAACCCTCAAACAATTACGCCGGTTTTTATAATTTTCTAGAAAAGTGAGTGGCATTTGTTTGATGACTCAACCGCTGATGCTCCATGTGCCGAAAGTTTTGTAACAGAGAGTTTGTTGCCTGTGAATGAAATCTTTAACAACAGTTTTATAAGAAACTGTTCGTTAGCAAGACTCTACTGCCAAGATAATTATCAATTATATTTCATACTAGCTGTTACCAGCGGCTTCGCACGTGAATATTTGACTTTTAATAAGCATTTTAATACAATTTTTATTGTTATGGCTATATGGCGTTCTGTCAGCTCGTATAACAATTTTATACTCATTAGTCAAATTCTCTCCAAAGCTGTTTTCAACACTTGTACTACTTTAACTTGTACCAAATTATTATGTTGGTGCAAAGCCTTTGTAGATTTAAAAGTATCCGTTTATAAAGCCTTTGGAGATACTTATAAATTACCTGTTAAATAAAACTCGCTATACTCTTTATTTTAAATGTTACTGTTTTTTTTTTCATTAAGTAATAGGGGCAATTTACAGTTATTAGTACACATCTTCTTTTCCACATCGTAATTTATCGATACAATCGCATATTATATAAAACGTCAAACATGTACAGCATGAATCGATAAATGTACAGTTCCGATGCCGCTAAATAGCATTTGCTTATTTACTTGTTACTATTGTAATTAAGTGTGGTCTCTATGGTGTTGTTGACATCTTTAGTAGTAGTATTATATATATTTCATTTTTTATCCATTGCATCATCAGAAATACGTATAAACATTAACTTTATAATCGTTCAAGACAATTACAAAGTATATAGACGTATCTGTATACAATATTACAAAATATATCGATACAATGGCATATTAAAAACATTAAAAACTGCAGGAACAGTTCCGATGCCGCAAAATATCATTTGTTTATTTACTTGTTACTATGGTAATTAATTCTGGTCTCCATGGTGTTGTTGACATCTGTATACGAGTCAATAAAAAGGGATAATTAAAAGGGCCTAAATTGTGCGAACCGGTCAAAATATCAAATTCCAAGTTAGACAGTATTTTTTGCCTTCTGTGAAAGGTTACGTGTGCAAAATTTGGTGGCAATCGGTGTAACGGTGTGGATTTGTATTCAGTACCCGTAAATCCTCAGACTTTGAGTTTTATATAATAGATTAGTAGAAATATTAAAATAATTTTTAACTACCGACTAAAGAATAAATTCTCCTTATTCAATGATTTATCTTCTTACGTCACAAAAATGTAAATAGTTAAAATTTTAATTTTTATTATTTCTGTGCAGAGTGAGTCTGGTTTTGTTTTCAACCACGCTCAAAAGATAATAATCATATTTTATTACATCAAGTCTGGGTAACCTGGATGCTAAACTTTATCAACTCTCTCTGTCAGTAACCAGTTTGTATTTCGGTTTAGCACCTCTTTTAAAGTAATTCAACACCGAGCGTTTCGTCCACACAACTTTAACATATTCTACAACGAAGCCATGATAATGTTACATCGTAGTGAAGGTAAGAGCGTTTGTGTTCATAGAAAAGAAAACAAAATGTCTTTTAACTTGAAAACCAGAGTTATTATTATCACGGTTTGGCAGTAATTAAACTGTCAGATTAAAAACTGCGACTGCGTTACGCAAGAGTATAGATGGCTGAAGATAGTATGAAAGCCGTAATTAATTACATGTTTTTTTTCTAAAGCAAACAACGTAAGACCTATACTTAGGAAGATTCATTCTGTCGATTCCGCAAGCCATAGGACGACGTTCATTCATTCAACTGTTTTTTTCCTTGGACTTCGAATTGTAGCAAGTGTGAGTGACCTTCTCTTCTTCCTATAGTCCACGTGTTAGTTGTTCTCCGCTTGGAAGCACTTTTTTTTAAATTCTGAGATGCTCCAGTTCTTTTCTTGAATGGTCTACGTTCCTGTGTGTCTTAACGTTTCAGCTCGATGAATCGGGCCCCTCTGATTTTTTTCCATAGATGTCATTTGTATATGACTTGTCTTATATTGGCGAGACAGAAGTGCACAAAAAATAGACAAGTTTAACCATATGTGTAGAACGATAAGAAGAAAACCAAATGGAAAGGTCAGAAGAGATATTACTTTGAAATTTTACAAAGTGATAGCAGTGCCATGTGGCTTTATGACAGTGAGATTTGGACACTGAACGCAAAGACCCAAAGGCGGATACAGTCTAGTGAAATGAGAATTTTACGATCAGTACTGGGAGTACCACAAAGGGACCGGCTAAGAAATGATGATGCAAGGAACATCCTTAGAATACACAATCTCTAAACGAAAAGATAAAGCAATACAGATAGGATTGGACAGACAATGTTGAAAGGATGCATAAGAACAGGCTACCAAAACAAATTTTGGTTTATAATCCAAAAGGACTTCAAAATATTGGAAGAGCAAAGAAAAGATGGTCGAACCAAGGAATTTGCAACGGATCGTGATGTCCACAGCCTGAAGGAGGGAAAGGAGAAGAAGAATACAAAGAAAAAGAAGAAGAAAGATAGCAAAGATCCGGCAGGTCAATTTCTCTGGACTATGTCGCGTCATGCGAAGGCAATTCTACTATTCTGAATTGTCACCGTCAAACACTACTAAATTAGTTAACGTACATTATTATATTAAATATGCCAAATCAACTGTTAAGTATGAATTATTAAATATTTTGACTAAACATTTTATTCTACTAACATTTTTTTACATAATTATTAGGTCTACCTATGAACAATTATTATTTTAATGTGTAAAACATTATAAACATGCAGTACATTGGATTCAAGTTTCACTTGGAGAAGTGGATTTAAATTATATTATCGGACGTGTCTGACTAAAAACGTAGGGTAATTTTTACTCCTCGGCAGAAAATCGGACACCACGGCATGTATTCTAGAATATATGAACGAGCTTGATATTTGTTATAATGAGTATGTATAAACCCATAAATTCATTTATGTTATAAAAGCCCGCTTAGTTGCCACACAAATGGTCGAATTTGTCTATTTTAATTGTGCAGTACTTTTCAACATCAACCGCTACGGCACCCTAGGGCTTCTTTTCAAATACACGAGTTACGTCAGCGCCACGTTACGGCAGACTGGCGAACTAAGGCAACACACACCGTACAGTAGTAGCTCGTGATAAACGCAGATTGTCAGGTTTTGGTAGAAATAACAAAATAATTGCATGTAAACAGCGATTAGTGTAGGTTGTTATTGCAAAGCTATTCAGACATGACGTTTAAACAAGAAAATAATAAATAACTGTTTATATTTACGTAAAAAGAGCAGAACAAACTCGCGGCGCCTTAACAACTATCGTTTACATGACCCTTGCTGTATGGAAATCTGAAGCATTGTTTACCATAGTCTGTACTAATTATTGTTCTAATTTTTGCAAGCTTAATAATGTATATTAGTAACGGCCTAAGTTTCGGCCGTTACGTAAAATTTAAAAACTAGACGTTTGGCCTAGATGGAGCGAAAGTGTGCTGGAGCCGAGTGACAGAACTTGCAATAAAACATTTTAATGCCTAATTTCATTTTTAATGAAATAATAAAAAACTTTCGAATTTGCAATAAAAGGAATTTTTGTAGTAGATAGATGAAAGGAAATTTCTTTGGCCGGTCAAATTTCAAGTAAATAAAATCCTACCCGTTTAATGACTTAAAAAGATCTGCTCTTGTCAACAGGATATTGAATTTGTAAAAATAATTTCATTGTAAACTTAAAGGATTCATAATTATTTGCACTGTAAGTTTTAATTCACATTCTTCTTATTCTTTGTCAAATTTTTATTGTAACGTACAATTAAAAATTTCTAAACTCAATTCATATAAATTTCATTCATAATAAAAACTCATATAATATTAATTTATTGTAAAGGGATTTAAACATGGTTAATATGAAGTGGCAATATGTAAAACCTAAACGCGTATTTTGAACAATTAAGTAGAAAATATATAAATAAATACACTTATGGCTAAAAAAATAAAAGTGATCTCCTCTCCTGAGTCGGAAACATTGTAACACTACTTGGACAGTGGATGTGTTAATAGCCGTTTAAGTACAGTTTATTTTTGACTCGATTAGTATACGGTAATTTCCAGGAATATATTGTTACAACATTACAAAACAATTTACGTGTTTCTTGAGTGTTCCAGTGGAATCCGGCTGGAATGTGTACGCGTACGTGATTCTCAACGCGTTAGCTGGACTGTTCAGAAGTCGGGCGGCCGCGCGCACTGTGTGCAAGGCCGCAACCAAATACGTTCTGGTATTTTCTAGTAGCGTTGTTAATGCGTAGTATAGATGTTTCTGGATTTTCGGCGGGGTATAAGCATCCCCTTAAACATCCGGCATTTTCGAAGGGGCTCGGGGTTCAAGTACTCAGCGACGCTCAGTCAATTTAAGTTGCGATATATTAGATTGCTGTTCGTAGTTATTGTCGGGCGACACTCTGTACGTTCAAGTGGATTTTAGTGAGAAGTAATTATTGTGGCGAAGTGTTATGTTTTTTATAATCGTGGGGGACAATTGTAGTACAATTGAGTTTTATATTAGCTGCCATTTTATTGCGTGTGAACAATTTTTATTTGATGTATTGTAAGACACTATCTGGTTGATTACAAACTGTTTTATTGCGATAATTAAAGCTTGTGGTTAGTGACGTAATTGGTGTCTTGTACTTTGTTTTCCACTGTACAATACGACGATCACTAGACCGTCGTAACAATATTGTTACCCTGATAATTGTACACCTTGCTTCTGGTTGGTGTATGAAATAGTGTATTTTGCCTAATCTACATATTACAAATTATTTATATAGATTTATAAAGTGCCTATCCAATATATTCTTTCTGCACTTTACATTTCTTTTTTTATATTTTTTTATTCTTATTAGTTTCCATTATCTGTAAGTTTCAAAAACTGGTTAAAAATTGTTTTGTGTTTTTGTCAATATTTAGTCTTGTTTGCGGAATTTTGTTTGCATACAACGTAAAAAACTACTGAACATTCAAATTAAGCTTTCGGAACTCAGATTCGGAAGAAATTTAGGCATCTGCATTTAAGTTAAAGTATACGAATGAATAATTGGCAACGTAGTTTATTGAAGTAACACCGTACAGCATTTAAAGGTTCCGGATTTGACGGCACAATTCCGTTAATTTAACTACTGACTTTAACATACCTTCAAGCTGTTAGCTGAAGAGTCTGATGACATGTTTGAAAAGCCGCTGAATGTCTGTTAAATACTTGATGAACACCTGTAAAACGTTGCGTAGGGAAATTAACAAGCGTCTAGTGCAGTGGTTTTCAAAGTGGGGTCCGCGAAAACATTTAAGAACAAATAGAATATTCCATAATTTTCTCCGACGTTTTATGCTCTAAAATCTAAATTTTAGAATCTTAAGACAATTAGCCGAAGATTCTAGTATATGTTTTGTTCAAACTAATTATAATTGTAAAAGTAATTTTAAACTAATACCTTTAAATCATGTTGTGTAGCAGATCTGTTTTCAACCGAACTGACTACATCGCCGCATCAACGCAGAACTGATTGGGAACGAGTTTTAGTCGACGTAGGCCTATAAGCACTCTCTCTTCTTCTAGGTTAGCAGCCCATAGGCTGGTTGGCAGCAGCTCGCTATTCTTCACGCTTCTCTGTTTTCCTTTTCAACTCACAATATGATGTGCAGTTCATATCGACCATAAGCCGTTTCATGTAGTCTAAACGCGTTCGTCCTCTGTGATTCTTCCCTTCAATTGTTCCTTCTATTATTCTCTTAACCACCCTATTGTGTCGCAGTATGTGCCCTATAAACGTAGCTCTTCTACCTTTTAAATTTCGTAGAAACTTCTTCTTCTCCTGAGCTCTTCTCAAGAGTTCCTCATTTGTTATCTTCTCCCTCGAGCTTATCCTGCATATTCTTCTGTAACACCAGGTTTCAAATGCTTGGAGTCTTTTCTTGTCACTTTCTCCAATTGTCCAAGATTAAATCCCGTATAGATCAACACTCCACACGTATGTCGTTACTAGATTCTTCCTTATATTTTTGCTGATAGTGTTGGAAGTAAAGAGATTTTCTGTTTGTTGAAAACAATTTTCGGCTGGTTATTTCTCCTTATAATTTCCTTACTGCTTTTCCATCAATTGTCATTTTACTTCCTAATATTTATATTCTTTAACTGCCTGGAAACCATTATTTCCAGGAGTTATTGTGACTGGATCTTCTTCCTTCCAACTACAGACTAGTACTTTGTCTTTCCTTCATTTATTTTCAAATGGAATGCATTCTCCATTACTTCATCCATTGTGCCAAGAATCTTTTGTAGTTCTTCGTTGCTCTTTGCAGTCATTGCTATGTCATCTGCAAACCTAAGTATCTCTACTTTTTCCCCGTGTATGTTTGCTCCGAGATGGATGCCTTCTCTTACTCTATCGACCGCTTCTTGGGAATACAAGTTAAACAAGCATGGAGATAGAGAACATCCCTTTGTACAAGAGAAGCATCCATCATAGAGCTGCTGGTACTAGGGATATCTTAAACAGATCTTTAGTTCAGTGATTTCCCGTTGCCTTCTGCATCCTATGCCGTTGACGTATACCCGTTCCTCCGCCTTTAGAAGTGATTTCTCACCTCTACGACAATAATGTGCCCTGTCCTCTATCCGCTCATCTGCCCTCCAAGGAGGCCATTGGCACTTGATAGAGAGGATCACCTTATTCCGGGTGATACTCGGTCCCTGTGTTCGTTTGCCGCTTGATATACAAACGTTGCCCCCTTTCTTCCCCGGGGAGATAAGCACTGTATCTTGCTTATAAGCACTGTCTCTCCCGTATAAGTACTATATCTAAGCAAAACGTTGATCCGTGTAGCTGGTTTTATTCCTAAGTAGCTGGATTTCGACATGTGTGGCTGGAAATATGGTGCCGAGGCTGGCAATGCTGGCACACAAAGTACTGATATTGTAAATAACGCAAATTTAATTGCTGTCATCCACTATGATTATGAGAATAAATTACACGAGGATTGTAGTTTTTGTTAACATCTACCATCATATAATACAACTTCAGCAGATTATTTACGATTTGAATAAGTTCATGGTTGCCATCGATATTAATAGGAATAAATGTGTGCACGTTGGCAGTAACGGAGCAAGATCGATGTATGAAAGAAATAGCATCCTGATTACAACTATAAGAACTGCAGCACCACTTGTTGCGTTCGTTCATTGTTGTGTCCACAGAGAAGCGTTAGCAACAAAGAAGTTGCCTCCAGAACTGAAGAGTTGCCTAGATGAGGTAGTTTGGACTGTCATTTGTTATACTCTTTACTGTAGTTTTATACTCTATCCTTAATTTTATATGCTTTGATATGTTCTTACTCCACCATATTCCTTTCTACCTTTTAACCGCAATTCTTCCCTGCCTGCTATATTCTTCCGTTCAAGTAACAAATGATATTAAAGCCTGTTAGCTTATCCGGAGCTAAGTGAAAAAAGTTATCTTACGTCAAGTCTCTTATTTATGATTGAACGGTCGTTAAATTAATAAAGGAAATTTGTCAAAATGGTGAATACGAAATTCCAGTACGAGTAAAAATCTAGGTTAGTTTGTTATCCTGCGCACAAACAAATCCGGACACCGTTATATGTTCTGGAATATCAGGCTAAAACGGATGCTTCATAATTCTTTTTTTGCGTACGCTTAAAGCCATAAATGCATTTGTGTTTTACAGTAAACACGCATTCAGTTGCCATACAAGTGGTAGAACTCGTCTACTTCAGCTGTGCAGTACTTTCCTGCATTCTCCGCTACAGCGCGCTAGGGGTTCGTCTCATATACGCGAGTTACTTCAACGCCACGTAACGGCAGACTGGCGAACTAACGCAACACGCATCGTACACTACTGCGCGTACCGTACGGTAGCTCCTGATAACGCAATGTTCAGATTTTTGTAGAAATTACAAAAGAATTCCACGTAAACAGCAAATAGCGTAGTTTGTTCTTGCAAAGCTATTGAGACACGATGCTTAACAAGAAAATATTACGTAACTGATTACAATTACGGAGAAGATAATTGAACTGTGAACAAACTCGCCGCGCCTTAATTGACAATCGTTTACATGACCCGCTCACTGCATACCAGTCTTACTTACAGGTTTATCCTCATATCCACACAATAATTTTTGCAAAGCTGTCTCGTCTGATCGAGGCAGCTACTAAACTTACATTTCTAGTGAATTCTACAATTAGAGGTGGGCTAAACTGTTATTTTAAAATAATAGGTATGAAAATACCGTTCCAAAAAAACAGGTACAAATACCTCTTATTACATACTAATTATGCATAATCTATATTCTTCATATCCACACAATAATTTTTGCAAAGCTGTCTCGTCTGATCGAGGCAGCTACTAAACTTACATTTCTAGTGAATTCTACAATTAGAGGTGGGCTAAACTGTTATTTTAAAATAATAGGTATGAAAATACCGTTCCAAAAAAACAGGTACAAATACCTCTTATTACATACTAATTATGCATAACCTATATTCTTCATATCCACACAATAATTTTTGCAAAGCTGTCTCGTCTGATCGAGGCAGCTACTAAACTTACATTTCTAGTGAATTCTACAATTAGAGGTGGGCTAAACTGTTATTTTAAAATAATAGGTATGAAAATACCGTTCCAAAAAAACAGGTACAAATACCTCTTATTACATACTAATTATGCATAACCTATATTATCCTTTGTAAGTAAGTCGTTTTGAGTTTCCTGCAGGTCTCGCATGTAATATCTTCAAATAAATACACTGCAAGTAGGTTTATTTTCACCTAGATAAACCTATTAATAAATAGTGTTATAAGAAATAAATTGAAACTAAAAGTATTAACAGTGTTACTTTACACTGTGACTTTATTAAACTATTTACTGTTTAAAAGAAAATAAGAAACAATAGAATTTATAGGCCTATCTCAATTTGGGAATAACAATTTAAGTTTTTACTATGAGTAAACAAACTAACATTGGTTAGACAAATCAGTTGCGAAACTCAGGGCAATGAAATAATTTAGAGTGCACGTAATACCACAACAAATAATGTGAAAAAAACATCAGAAACATATAATAAAAACATAACAGTAAGCCACAAGGGTCAATAAACAAAATTTTACAAATAAAAAAACTGTAATAAATTAAATATAAATAAAAACTTATAAATAATAAGCAACAACAAAAGTAAATTAAATACATTACATACTTGGATAATCTTCAGATCCATTCACCAGTGTACACAGAATATACAATAGACCATTGAATAAAGATTTTTACTGGACAAAAATTCTCCAGTCACGAAATTTGGTAGAAAGTTAGGATTTGAGGGTCACTTCAACGGGGAAAAAATCGGACACTCCAGCTCACCGCAGGGCTCCCCTGGGGGTTTAAAAGGTGAGGCAAAACGGTTTGTTGTATATATCTCAAAAACTAAACAAGATATCAACAAACGTTAAATACAAAAGTTGTAGCTGACCAAATGTCCCATCAACATGGTTCTTAGTAATTTTTTTGTCAGACGCACTGGGACAGAGATATGAGCGCTCAAATTTGAGACCTTTTTCTGCAATTTTTCGTATAAGGCATTTTTACGAAAAAAAAACTTGCATATTTTTGGGTTTAGGCCGATTTTTGTATAGTAAAAAGCGCTAAATATGGGTATGTAAGTGTTTGTAGATGTAATACCAAGTATTTGGATGTAAATTTTTGCATAATATATTTATTTATAATACATTTTTGGATACATATTTATGCACATATATACACACAAACTACAACTACAAAAACGTAGTATAACTACAACTACAACTTTATAAACGTTTTTAGTTGTATACATGTATATACACACACATATATGTGCAAATAAGTGTAGAAATATTTTTGTGCAAATATTTTATACTTGTCTAAATCCAAAAATGCACATCTATACGCATGGATTAGTCAGTATATGCATGTAACGCTTACATTCCAAAATGCACGTTTTTGTAGTGTGTGTGTATATGTGTGCATAAATATATACATGCAAAAATTTACATCCAAGTACTTGGTATTACATGTACAAACACTTACATACCCATATTTAGCGCTTTTTACTATACAAAAATCGGCCTAAACTCAAACAAATGCAAACTTTTTTTCGTAAAAATACCTTATACGAAAAATTGCAAAAAAGTCTCAAATTCGAGCGCTCATATCTCTGTCCCAGTGCGTCTGACAAAAAAATTACTAAGAATAATATTGATGGGAAATTTCGTCAGGGACAACTTTTGTATTTAACTTTTGTTGATATCTTGCTTAGTTTTTGAGATATTTACAACAAACCGTTTTTCCCCACCTTTTAATCCCCCCCCCAGGGGGGCCTAGCGGTGAGCTGGAGTGTCCGATTTTTTACCACCATTGAAGTGACCCCAAAACCTAGCTTTCTACCAAATTTCGTGTCTGGAAGATTTTTGTCCAGATTTTCACAAAATCTGCCTTTATTCAATGGTCTACAAGTCATGAACTAATCTTTGTCACACATATTCACATTACAATTTGCTTCACTCAGCTAACACATTATAGGTAAAATTAAACTATTGAATGGTTTTTAAAATACTAGAATTTCAGTTATTCAGACACTATTTCAAATTTGTATTTAAAAATATCAGCTGTTGTACTTTCCTTGAAGTTAATCGTGTTCTTCGTACAGATAAAATTATTCCCGCCCTGGAAAATATCCTTTCACAGGGAACGGATGTTGCAACCATTTTACATCTAGTTCTGACCAAATGTGCAAGATTAGGATATACACGTTGGTGATCTTTCCACCACAGTAAGGGATTTTCGCTTCTCTCTGTTGGTGTGTTTTGAAGATATTTATCTACGTCTTGTACAGTCATTGATAAAGGTGTCCCTATTTGTTTAACTTTGCTTATCTGGTTTTTATAATGGTTCCAAATGGAAACTGTTCCCTCCTCTGTTATGTTAGGTTGTAGATTTCCTTTGGTTTCAACGCTTGTATTGGTTCTTGAATTTTTTGTAATTTATGAAGATACTAGTTCAGCTGCATTTTTTTTTGTATTTTCTAGAGAAGTATTGTCTTCAAAAAAATAGTGTTTGTACCTGGGGTCAAGCATCATGCAAAGTGAAATTGTTTTGCTTTTTTCCAAATTAGCAAACCTTACAGAATTTCCTTCTAGAAATTTAAGTCCAATTTCTCTGACAAGTGGTTTAGTTAATTTCACACTTACCTGTTGTATTGATAATTTTAATCTTTGGGTTATAGGTATTATCTGGCTGGCCGTGATATATTTCTCTTCACTCATTTCTTTTGTTACCTCCTCACAAGGTTGCAGAATAGCACACAGTTCTTTACAAATTCCCCATTCTTCAGCTGTTAATGTTTCTATGTCTGTTGTTAGTAATGCCAGAGAGTGTTTTACAGCATCCTCCAGTTCAACAAATCGTTTAAGCATATAGTAAACAGAATTCCAGCGTGTTACAACATCTTGCAGAAGTTTTTTAGGTTGCTGAACATCTATCTGTTCTTGATATTTTGTGATTTTTAAATGTGCAATACTACTTCTCTTAAAAAATGTTACAATTTTTTTTTACTTTCTTGATTATGTCATTTACAATTAACAGGCTGTCTTGAACAATTAAATTTAATGTGTGAGCATAACATCCAAAATGCTTCCACTTAAGTAGGCTATGCTTTGCATAGCACTAGTAATATTTATGGCATTATCAGTAATAACAAATGAAATTTTTCCAGACAAGTCCCATTCATTTATAATACTCAAAATTTCATCTGCTAAATTTTGAGATGTTTTATTTATTTTGATAACTGAACAGTCTAATAGTATATGTTTCATTTCAAAATCCTGATTAATGTAATGTGCAGCAATTGCATTAAAAGTTTCATTTGTTGAAGAACACAATGTGTCAGTTGTTTTGCAAACACTTGGTGCATCTTTTTTAATAGATTCTTTCATTTCATTTACCTTTGTTTCATAATAAGCTGGTAACAGTGTGTTAGCAAAATACTTTCTAGAAGGAGTTTGATAACTAGGGGCACAAGTATTTGTCAAATTTTGGAAACCTCTGTCTTCAACAACTGTAAATGGTTGAAGATCCCAAATAAAAAGTTTCATTATGGCCTCATCAATTTTGTTTTTATCAGATACTGCTAATTTTTTGGGTATGTAGGTTGATATTGACATTTGTTTTTTACTTGTTGGAAGAGGCAACTCAAATGAAGACGGTTGATTTTGGAAGGTGTCAGTAGCTCTTGAAGTGGTTGGTCTCTTTGGACTAAAAAAATGGAAGGAAGAGTCAACTACTAAGTTTTCTTGCACATCTGGTCTTATTTTCAATATATCACATGAAGAAAGTTCTATTCTTGGCAAAGATTGCACAGCAGTTTGGGTGGATATAGTAGGAAGAGCAACTGTTGGATGCTTTCTTTGTAAATGGTTTTTTTAAATTACTAACTGAACTTTTATACGATAGACTTGTTTTGCAAATCTTGCACAATGCAATATATTTAACTCGTCCAAAAAAACTCCACACGTCACTCGTTTTTCTTCTTGGATCCATGTCACCAAAATTTAAAAAATAAAACGTATGCGAACCTAACCTAACACAACGCACAACTGTCACAGCAATACTTAAACAGGCTTCCCATAGTATGGGGAGGGGTTCCCGATCGGTGGTAGGCATAGGTAAGCAAGAATACCTAGCTAGGAAAAAAGTATTTACTTAAAAAATAAATAAATACAAATTTATGTTCAAAACAATAATAAATTTTCATCGGACATAATTTAAACCGATTACCCTTAAGAAATTAGATTTAAAGAACAGGACTTGATAAAGACCATAAACGTCCATTACAACAATCTCATCATTTACGTGAGATGTGTAGTGCAGTTAAAATCACATTAATAAAAATTATAATTATAACCTATCAACATCAGCCACTCTATAGGTTATAACACAATATAATTCGTTATATCAAAATTTACCAAGTTGGTGATTAGTATAATATATAATTTATTAGCATATAATCTGCATTATATAACTGCATATCACACGAGAATAAATGTAACATCAGGATGAATTTTTTCCTTTATTAAAAACAGCTCCGTCTCTTTGCGCAGAATGAAGTATTCAGGACGAAAAAGTGGCTCGTACTAGTTCCTACTCGAAATACGCTTGATACTACCTGTTCCTAAAATACTAAGTGTTCCTAAAATACTACTGTTCCTCTTATACGCTTCGTATTTGTAATACGCGTTTACTTGTTCCTTGTGTATCGGTGATACCATTAGTATTTGAAATACCTACTATTTGACATATTCGTGTACTGGCTGTTCCTTGCGTACCAGCGATATTTTTGTACGCCTAGTATTTGGCCTTGGTTTACTTGTTACTTGCGTCCTTTTGTGTGTGTGTGTGTGTGTGTGTGTGTGTGTGTGTGTGTGTGTGTGTGTGTGTGTGTGTGTGTAGGGGGCGTGCCTCGACTCGGAACAGTGAGGGCGGCGTGTCTCGACTCGGAATAGCGTCGCCGCGAATAACAGGTATTTCAACTTTTCAGTCACTGTTACATCCGTTCCACAAAATATAGTTCCAAAATACCTCTTACAGGTATATCGGCCCACCTCTACTACAAATGTTAGTTGAAAATTATTTGGTCTATAAATACCCTAGAGCCAAATCATTGTTACCCCGTGACGTCAGTCCACTTTCGAAGTAGTAAGTATAAATTAAATTTACCTGAAAACCTGGTAGTAATGTTAATCGGATCTTATTTTTCCGTAACGCACAATCATTCGTCCTTATTGTACTCTAACATTATACTTTGATCTCTGAAATTACTTCGTCCGTAAATTAGAAAATTAGATGATCTATTTCTGCTTGTTTACGAAAGTAAATATTACACCAAGTGTTCATGTGAAATGGAAGCAGCTTGTTAACAACGGTACGCTCTTCTACGTTCTACTGATTGAGTAGCATCTTCACCAACCCTCAAACAATTACGCCGGTTTTTATAATTTTCTAGAAAAATGAGCGGCATTTGTTTGATGACTCAACCGCTGATGCTCCATGTGCCGACAGTTTTGTAACAGAGAGTTTGTTGCCTGTGAATGAAATCTTTAACAACAGTTTTATAAGAAACTGTTCGTTAGCAAGACTCTACTGCCAAGATAATTATCAATTATATTTCATACTAGCTGTTACCAGCGGCTTCGCACGCGAATATTTGACTTTTAATAAGCATTTTAATATAATTTTTATTGTCTATGGCTATATGGCGTTCTGTCAGCTCGTATAACAATTTTATACTCATTAGTCAAATTCTCTCCAAAGCTGTTTTCAACACTTGTACTACTTTAACTTGTACTAAATTATTATGTTGGTGCAATAGCCTTTGGAGATTTAAAAGTCTCCGTTTATAAAGCCTTTGGAGATACTTATAAAGTACCTGTTAAATAAAAATCGCTATACTCTTTATTTTAAATATTACTGTGTTTTCTTTTCTTTAAGTAATAGGGCAATTTACAGTTATTAGTACACATTTTATTTTCCACATCGTAATTTATCGATACAATCGCATATTATATAAAACGTCAAACATCTACAGCAGGAATCGATAAATGCACAGTTCCGATGCTGTTAAATAGCATTTGCTTATTTACTTGTTACTATTGTAATTAAGTCTGGTCTCCATGGTGTTGTTGACATCTTTAGTAGTAGTATTATATATATTTCATTTTTTATTCATTGCATCATCAGAAATACGTATAAACATTAACTTTATAATAGTGCAAGACAATTACAAAATATATAGACGTATCTGTATACAAAATTACAAAATATATTGATACAATGGCATATTAAAAACATTAAAAACTGCAGGAACAGTTCCGACGCCGCAAAATATCATTTGTTTATTTTCTTGTTACTATTGTAATTACGTCTGGTCTCCATGGTGTTTTGATAATAAATTACCTTATTTCAAATCCGTCCTGGGACTTCGTTGCGTTGTTTTTGTTGTTACCCGTTTCGGGAACTATGTCCCATCATCAGACGTATCACTCGGGAAGAGATCGTCAAACATTAAAATTCATAAAAGTACATTATTTAAACACACGTGTTCGACTCGGTGCGCACCGTGCAACGTTCGGTCGGATACTGAATTATTGGGCTTATTGTTATTGCCAGGTTGTTTATCTCAAGCAATTGCAACGCGGTGTCGTACAGTGGGTTGGATTTAAAATTCAATTTATCATTCTGTATGCCATCATGGTTGTTCGTGCTGTTATAACTTTTGTATATTTCAAAATCCTCTAATGCGTCCATGTAGCGACCCTTGTTACAGTAATGTAAAGGTATAAGGTTAGACCTAAAATCCCTGTAAGTATGGTTGTTTGAAATCAAATGGCGTGCGTAATTTGACTTAATGTTTTCAAGTGAATATATGTTATTTAAATTTTTGCGTGGTGTGTGTTCTTGATATCTTTTGATGAAAGGTCTACGGATGTCATTGTCACCATCATCGTATTCCCTCCTCTCTCGGCTGTGTGAGGACCCTGTAACATTTTTTGTTTGTAGTGGGCCGTCAGGAAATACAACTACCCTTAACTCTCTCTCGCCTCGGAACACAGACACCACACACACATTGTCATCATTTTTATCCACTCTACTACTCTCTTATTAGTAATAATGTTCTGTGGTAATAAGCAAGCTTGAGAATTCACATTTACATTTTTATTAACATTTACAAAATTCAGAACATTTACAGTAAATTACATTTACATTTACTTTTACTTCTCCTTTTACCCATAAATTTATTTGCCCATTTACTTATAAATTTCTCCAGTAGTTAAGTGTAAAGTTGTCACGTGCTCCCAGATACCGGAAGTAACCTGTGAGCCACACACATACACAAATTAACCAGCATTCTCATTATTAAATTAGAATAATTTAATACAATTTAACACACATAACCGCTTATTAAATTAACAGCGAATAATATGATTCTCACCTGAGGCACTTTATACAATTACGGACTCATAGTAAGTTGACAAGTACTTTGGCACGACGTCAGACCTCGAAACGCCCAGTCGGAATGCTAAAGATGAAATGAGAAGGAACAGCTTTTTCTGCTAACCCACCATGCCACAAAAAACTTGTTGAGGATTGAGAAACAGCTGATGCGGGTAGCTGAATTACATCGCCGTACACGGTCGCGGCATGCTGATCAAGTCAGCGTTTCCTCGCCCAGCGCTGCATTGGCGGCACGACCTTTCAAATCTCGCCGGGAAAATTCAAATCCCGGCACAGTATAAGCATAATATTGCTTGGGTTTCTTGTGGCTGCTACTACAATTATTGAATATTTAGTCTGCAATGCGCTACAGGCAAATCGTTGTTGCCTGTAGAGGTGTGCTAAACTAGTATTTGTAAATAATAGGTAAGAACGGAATCGTTTCATATAATAACACGTACAAATACCTGTTATTTTTATATACCTATATACATATACCTGTATTAGATAGTTTGTTATAAAAAATAAATTGAATCTGAAGGTATTAACAGTGATACTTTACACTGTGACTTTATTAAACTGTTACTGTTTAAAAGAAAATAAGAAACAAGAGAACTTACAAGCATATCTCTCTTTGGGAATACTAATTTAAGTTTTCACTAAAAGTAAACGAACTGACATAGATTTAATATTAAATTATTGATTCCATTTTGGTTAGACAAACCAGTTGCAAATCTCAGGCTATTAAATTTAGAGTGCAAGTAATAGCACAACAAAGAATGTCAAAACAATTTACGTGAGATGTGCTATAAAGTTAAAATCATCTCCGAAATCACATTAACAAAAAGTACTATAGACCTATTAGCCACACTCTGTAGGTTATGACACGATATAATTCGCTTTTTCAAAATTTATCCCAAGTTGGTGAGTAGTATAATATATAATTTGTAATTATAATATGTATTATATATCTGTTAACACACGAGAATAAATGTAACATCAGTATGTGTTTTTTCATTTATTATAATGTCTCTTTTGCATAGAGATATTCTGAACCTCGCTGTTTTGCTTCGTTTGGTACTTTTATGGCAATCGGTGCATTCGCAGAATGAAGTATTCAGCACAGAAAACAGGCTTTGCAGTCGTGTACTCGTAGTACCCGTTTACTTTTTTATTCGTGTTAAAATGGGGGGGGGGTCGCGCGAGACCGTGAGTAATCGGAACGGGTATATCGACTTTTCAGTTATCGTTTAATCAGAACAGGTATTCAACATTTCAGTTACTGTTATATCTGTTCCACAAAAATATCGTTCCAAAATACCTGTTATAGATATATCGGCCCACCTCTAGTTACCTGTAATAATATACATACTTCTGTAAGAGTTCAGGTACCGTGAAAACAGCTTATTATTCCTAACAATACCGTACTATACTCTTTAATGTTTGTATAGCCTTTCTGCTGCTTCCTGCCCGCAAAAGTACCTATATATTTTTATAATTGTCTACAAAAGTTAGCGGCATTCGTCTTGGTGACTCCACGAATGACGCTCCGTTTGCCGGGCGTTTCGTAACAGAGAGTTTGTTGACTGTAGTTGTAGTCTTTAACGACAGTTTTATTAACGGGCTGTTATAAACTGTTTGTTAGCACTACTACACTAGTACCAAGATAATTATCAATTATATATCATATTAACAGAAATATTAAAATGACTTAAAACTATCGACAAAAAGAGCAAATTCTCTTTATTCACTGACTGATCGGCCTAAGTCATAAAATCAAAACAGTTCTTTTTTTAATTTTTTATTATTTCTGTACAGAGTAAATTTCGTTTGCTTTTCAACCACCGTTAAACGATCTTCTTCTGATAGTTCCTATCCGTTTCGGATGTTGGATATCATACAGACTATTTTAACTTTCTGTACTGCTGCACGGAGTAAGTCAGTTGTATTCATGCCAAACCAGGTCTTTAAATTTCTTAGCCACAAGATTCTCGATCGCCCAACTTCTCTCTTTTTAAGTACTTTTTCCTGTAGTATGGACCGCAATAAGTAAATCTCTGTTCATTTCTCATCAGATGTCCCAGATACTGAAGCATTCCAATCTTCACTGTGTTAATAACTTTCCTTTCTTTCCTCATCTTTCTAAGAACTTCAACATTAGTTATATAGACTACCCATGAAATGCTCAGTATTCTACGGTAAATCCACATTTCAAAAGATAATAGTCATAATAATTAAACGATAAGGATTATATTTTATTACATCACAGCTGCCAACCTGGGTGCTAAACTTTAGTCACCGTCTGTGTCAGTAACAAGTCTGTATCAGTTTAATACACATTTTTAAGGACACATTAACAAGCATGCGTTTCGTCCGAACTACTTTGACAATTCTACAGAATTTCATCGTAGTGTAGGCAAAAGTTTTTGTCTGTACAAAATCGTAACTTGAAAACTAGAGTTCCTATTATCATCATGGTTTGGAGGCAACCATACGTCTAGATTAATACCTACCCTATGGAAGAGTATAAATGACTGAAGACAGTATAAAAGAGACAATTGATTTGATCGTTTTTACTTCCATGCTCCACAAGGAAATGGAATTATGGTGATGACGAAAAAAATCGTGTTCGAGATAAGGGCTGATTCTGATTGTACTACCCTCAAAACATGAAGAAAAATAATTTTTCGAAAACTGTGTGTCTGTGTGCAGAATTTTTTTATGGCGAACGATACCTGCCGCAAATTCAAACAGAACCAAATAATTTTTTGCACACATCCCTGAATTGTAGAGAACTCAAGGTCTATTAATTTTGATGAAGATCGGTTAAGGAGAAGGGGTAGTTCACCGGCACCATTTTATGTTTTAACAAGAGTAAAGTACTTAATTTGATAAATGAAGTATCCTGAAAAGAAGGTCATAATAATCCACTGTAGAAAGCTAGATGAGATATCTGTAAATGAAAAGGCTAGTTGAAAAGGGTGCGGGTAATTTTCTATAAATGAAAATGATAGTTGAAGGGAGAGGGGATAATGTTTATATATATGTCATGTGTACTACGTTATCGGCAACAAAGAAGCAGTTTGTTGATTTGTTGTTAAAATTCCTTCCCTGGCTGTTTGGCCGGGGTCCAATGTTTTCTTCGAAACCAGACGTTTCGGCAGTGCTGTCGACTGCATTCATCAGTGAAAATCGAGTGCGCTAACGTTAAGTGGTATACGTTAGTAACCACAGTACTGTGGCTAAGGCTGAAGAAAGAAGTAGTTGCTATGGAAATATTTCATTTCGTAAATGATTATAAATATAAATCTTAGATCATGGAAGTCAAGGATAGTTCTCCATACCGATATTTTGTTAAGGCAAATAAGGCACTGAGAATGCTTCTTTCTATCGTTTCCGCAAGCAAAAGACGATGTCAATTTTTAACAGTTCTGTTTATTGAACGTCCTTGCCAAGTGTTCCTCTATTCGTTGTTTTTTACAATCCACGTCTAAGTTTAAGTTGTTCTCGGCTTGGACGCGTTTTCTTGAAAAATTCTCGAATGCTCCAAGTTTCTTTTTAAAAAGGCATTTCTGGACGTTTTTAGGTTTTAGGTGGGTGAATTAGGGGGGGGGTAAGGTATGGGTTGCGTTTCTAAAAACCTCTGCTATACAATCGTCAACCTCGCCTTGTCTTTACATCCGGCGCACCCTGTTGCCACTGACGAGGCTCTGACGACCGAGGATTGGCCGTATAAGCATAGCTTATAGTAGAGAATTGTAGAAAATGGCATTATCTTTCAGGAGTTGCAACCTGGTTGGTGCAAGAGCACGTCCCAGGGAGTGTCATGATATCGGGCAGCTGAAGCAACTCCATCGGGCAGCTTGGATGCACAAGAGGAATCCCCTCCACCAAGCTATGGGTCCTGTAGAGTATTTACTTGCACATTCGCGACCACGCTTATTTAAAGAAAGCTAAGAGACAAATCGGGACGAAAATTTTGGAAGAGGCATCCCTTGGAATCAGGCAAGGGCTCTTGCTCTCCAGAGGCAAAAGTGGCGATCTCTTTGCAAATACTCGACACCCCAGTGTAGAAGAAAATGAGACTAAGACTCGGTGAATCGGGCCCCTTTTGGTTTTCGTACTAAGAAATCAGCAATGATTCGTTAGATCAACTTTTCTGGACTCTGTCGCGTCATGTGTAGGCAACCCTACTTTTCTGAATTGTCACCGTTCCATTTTCCACATATGTGTATGTATCTCGTGGTGGTTGTGTCGTCTTTTGTATCACTGTCTGGTTTTCCTCAGACACCAAGATTTTCCTCAGAATCTTTCTTTGGCTTCCAGTTTTACGGTCAGAAAAAAACGATACAATGTGTAATTATTAATTTAATAATAATTAGAAGTTAAAGAATGTGACTGTAATAGATATAATGCGTCAATTTCTCTTCTTCTTCTTTATTCCAGTGTTAGGTGACATCACCTGTTCCGGTCTCTATTTTCAAGCCATTGTTTGCGTTGTCTTCCCACATCTCTTTTCCTTTTAGGCGCACTTGTAAAACTTGTTGAGGTAGCCTTTTTGCTTCCATTCTACCTATACGTTAAATCCATCTCTCTAGTCTTACAGTCCTCGAGTCTTCCGTTTGCATAGAATATACCCAATTCTTGTCTTATCACATCTTTTATAATTTTATTGTTTAGTGTACATCCCTTTACGCATCTCTAGAAATGCATCTCTGCAGCTTGTATATGATTTGTACCTTTTTTAGATATCACCTATGTTTTGGAACTGCATGAAAGAGTACGCACTGACATAAACTTATAGAACTTCATCTGAGTTTCCTTTCACAATGCATCAATCTTGAAGTAATTTAAATAATATATTGTTCTTTTCTTCAGTTATAAAAAAAAATAATCAAACTATGAAACGTAAGTTTTGTAAGTCGTTGTATTAGTGGTAACACTAATGTGATGGTAACAAACCGAAAGTCTTAAAAATAGGAAATGTCGTGTAAACTTTTTTTTCATAATATTCTTCGCCTTCCATTCTTTTTTTACGGTAAGACCACAAACAAACGAGATAATAAAACAGTGTTATTATTAATTTTATAGTAATAAATTTAATGGTCTTTTGTGCTAATACGCTATTAATGATAATGTTAATATTATTAACGTAAATTATTAAGGTACAATACCAGTAGAATTTGTAAAATTATACGCCTACTGTTTTTAACAAAAATTACTGTTAATGGTTGATTATAAATCGCATACAATACAATTTGGGTGAAGAAAACTAAAAGTCAACTACTTGTCACTTAAACTAATGTATGTCTAAATATATATGAAATATGTGTAGGACAAACGTGATTATAAATATCTTAATATACAATAAGCTTCAGTGTCTGAGCGACTTTAAAGCAATATGAAATTCCTAGTATAATGTGAACTATTAAAAAACATATACAATATAACGAGTATAAATAAAATAAAACAGATTTAAATTATTCACAGTATTAATGTTGACTCTGTCCTCCATATAAAACAATGTAAAAATATTACAAATGAGAGAGATTTGTGGCTGCATTAAAGTAATGCAAATATATATAACGTATGTATTGTCCAATTGTTTATAAAACCATATATTTCTAAATTAGATTAACCAAATTACACGTAACACAACATGTGTTTCCAATGTGATGTCAAATGTATTGAAATGTGTAATAATATACTTAGAGTTTGTTATTTATTTGGATCATACTATGTTTTTGTTCGGGCTTCAACCAGTTTTGGCTTCTAGGTCCGTAGTAAAACGTGAATCGCTAATTGGGTTATGCTACATATACTCTTTCCGTTCTTAGTTCAATCCTGATGTAAGCAAACCCACTTGGCAAATCTAAAACACTATTGGTCAGGGGCGTAGACAATGCTCACACAGTAATGTATTACGCGCATGAGCAGAATATCTGTATAATCATGTGAGAGTTATCTTGCCACTTAAATCGGAGCACGTCGTTTTAAGATTTCCTCCTTATCACTGTATTTTGAATCGTAGTGATATAATTTGCAACCAGTTGAAAAGATATGTTGCCCGTCAAAACACAACATTAGCTGCTTTATATAAAACAATTTATTGGGAAGGCGGTAAATAAACTAACGGCGGACAAGTGTAGTCATTGTATGCAGCATATAATCAAGGAATATGATAAGCTATGGCAACTGGCCCACATTACCAACGTCTTTGTGGACAATGAACAATCTTATCAATAATAACTCTGAGTCAAGTGATGATACAAGTTCAGCTACAGATATGGAAGCCATTGAATTACCCTCTGACAGCAACTGATAGTGTTCAGTACACTGGTAATTATCCCAGCTTTAATTTTCGTTTTAAATAAACTATAATTTTTCGATTGTTTATTATTTAAACGGTTAATAAAAGAAAAACCATTAACTGGTGTTATAAAATGTTTCACTATCGGTCTGACACTGTCACACAAATTTTCCTTTGGTGAGGACAAATTATTACAATTTACGAGTGTTTATACAGTATCAATATTATATGTACCCTGTCTGTACTGCTTCTGTCAGAGTGACACGACTCTAATTCAAGTAGCAAATAGCGTTTCAGATGTGCTACGCCTGTTTGTTTACATCAGGAATAAGCTAAGCACGGAAACGTATTCAATGAGCCGGATGAACTGAGCGGTTGGGTTCAGTTTAACATTAGGGCATGAAAACTTAGTTCCATATAATACAATTAGTTTGGAAGGACAGAGGTGCGAGCGGCATGTACAGTAGTCGATGTGCCTGTATTACGTGTTACATTACAGTTATGTATTTCTTCTTGTGATAGTTCCTATCCGTTTCGGATTTTGGATATCGTAAAGGCTATTTTAACTAAGGTAAAATAGTTGAAAGTTTGTGTATTAAACGAAAAAATTTCCGGAACTACCGCACCGGTTTTTACTCAATTTTGTAATCATAAAACATAAATAATGACAAATAATTTAATTTATGTTTCTTAGCTGTACGTGTATGTATATTTCTACATACATATATATATATATATATATATATATATATACTACAACGCTCCCTTTCGTCTAACACAATTATCTAATATTTGTGATGTTACATAAAAAGTTACTTACCCGTGATATTACTTTACCTGGGCGCCAGAACAAATCGCAGATACAAATGACACGGTTTCAGCTTAGCTCAGCGCATGGAGACACTCTTTCTCAGGATTCGTTCAGTGATTGTGGTTTTCAAGGGGAATCGTTACAAATAACACTAAGATTTTCTTGATTATTATATTTAATGTTTAATCAATTTATTTTTAAACTTTAACTTGTTAATGGTAGGACTTAATTCTACCCTATCCTTATAATTATTGAGGGAGTGTGGAAAGTAATGATTAAGACGCTCAAACGACCTGTAGCTCTTATCTGGTTTGATTAAGAGATTTCTATCTCCCAAACCAGTGCTAAAGAACAGGTCTGCAATAATTTGCACGTCCAATACTACACACCACTTTCCATTCAACACTCTTATACTATATTAGAACTAATCTTATCGTTAAAATACAAAGTGTGCTTTTCTTAGTGTCTTTTTAAAATTGTTTATTGTTTTATTAATTTGTTTAGCGCTTATACCATTGATCAATGAATCTATTTCTTACTGTTTGATGCGTTGACCGAAGATAGGAATCTGTAGAGGTCCTCCTTTCGATGGGGTTGCACAGAAGAATGGGTTGAAAGATGCTGTGGAATTGAAATGTTGAGGAAGATGCCATGGCAATTACAGATGCTGTAGCCTTCTGTAGCACAGGTCCTTCACGGCTGATTGATTAATTAATTAAGTACTTAATTAATTAACGGTTGTTTTACGCAGCGAGTGTTATTGAACGATATTAATTCATCTACACTGCGGACTACTTCTCGATTTAGAACTTAAATTTGCACTGTTGTGTAATATAAAAATTTGTGTATGTTAATTATACACGTCTAGCGTGTTTAAGTACCGAACGAAGAGTGATGTTACCTCTCGCTTTTAGCTGGCGTCTGTTTTAAATACTGGCTGCTGATTGGTTGTAAAAATTTGTGTATGTTAATTATACACGTCTAGCGTGTTTAAGTACCGAACGAAGAGTGATGTTACCTCTCGCTTTTAGCTGGCGTCTGTTTTAAATACTGGCTGCTGATTGGTTGTACAAATAAATCATGCGTTATTCCAGTTTCGACAATCTCGAACAAGTCGCTCAAACACTCCGTGACAGGTTCCAAACGGTAGAGAAATTCTTGTCAAAATCGTACTTCCTGTATTTGCAAATCGATTGATTACAGGCATTTGCAAATGTGTTTCCGAAGATCTGACCACAGAATATTGTTGCTTAGGTCTTTATCTGTGTGTGTGTGTGAAAACACCTTATTCCTACGTAGCATAATTCTCTCGTTATTCCTGTTGGCGTGCGTCATCCGTATAACTTCTTTATTTGTTAATTATATTAACTGCGGCTACTTATAAAGCTTTTCTTGCTGAATACAATGCTGTTTTCAGAATTGCCGTATATTTACAACTTTTGAAGTTATCGCAGGTTCAACTGATAATTCGCTTTGAGTAAATTTACCTGTTTGAATTGGATTCTACTGTAGCGGTGACGCGGTTAGAGTGAGATGGCTGCGATTATACGCTCCCTCTCTATCTTACGGCGTTACACTCGTATTGTCTATAGCTTCATATAACGCTCTGATAGGACGCTATTATGAATCGTTATAAATACCCCCACACGGTATAAAAAAAAATTGATTATATAAATCATTAATTTTTTTTCTAATGGTCAGTTTTACACTGAACAATAATTTTTGCACATTTACTTTAGCACTTTTTTCCGCACAACTTGCACTTATACAATGTTACTTACATCTATCTTATAACTAAAGATTACAATGTTTCTTAACCTAACATGGTATATTAGAAATTTATATGATCATTTTTAATCATCATTTTGGATTAACTAATGTCAATAATTTAACAAAAAATTCTATATTTATTTAAATAATATTTTTTAATATTATTATTAATATTGATTCAGAAAAATATTTATAAAAAGACTTTTCACTTGTTGCAGTGCTTCATCGTGGTCTTTTGTCCACTTCCATTTAATACCTTTGTTCAACAACTTTAACAATGGAACAGTACTTTCCGCGTATTTACTTGTAAACTTTTGATAGTAGTTAGCTAAACCTAGAAATGACTTTAGCTGCTTACAGTTCTTTATTACACTTACCGACTTCCAATGCTTATACTCTTTAATACCTACATTTATTTTATTAGCATTTATTTCCATCGTAATGGTATTTCTTTTAAAATTTATTTTTGCTTTCCATTCGAGCAACGTATCTACCCCAATAATACAATCATGAATGAGTTTCGGGACTATAAGAGCTACAATTTGAGTTTGGTTACCATTTATACTGACAGGTAAATATATTTGTTCAGTTATCTTTTGCATTTTGGCTCCAGTGGCTCCCTGTACATTACAATGTTTTACGGGTAGTCTGGGACAATTTCGTAACTGATAGTTATCTACAAACTTTGAGCAAACACAGGTAAATTCACTGGCAGTGTCAATAAGCGCTCGTACCAGTAGATTACTGACCTTACAAATTATTTCCAGACATTCAGGATAATGGTTTCTACCCACTTCTTGCTCCTCTTTTAACAAGAACTCCCTATCGCCCACTTGTTTTATATTATTAGCTACATTCTTCTTACCTGTTTCCTTTTGTGATTTCACTGCAGGTAATGGTAGGTTTAGTTTTGTTTCTTTTCTACCTGCAGTGGCTTCCCGTTTCCCGTATTCATTTTACTAGTCGACGGTTGCTGCTCGGTAGAGGTTATAGTTGTTTTACACACTTTATACCCTTTATTAGGTTTATTTTCTACACTTCTACTTCTACTTTTATCCTCCACTTCCTGTCGATTTTGTGGTTTGTTACCCGGATATGGGGTAAACCTTTTTTCTTTCATACGTTCATTATCTCTCCTCTTACTTGAGTAGAACGTTGGTTCTTGCTGATCGCCTATAGAGTAGTTACTCAGCTGATTACTTACCCGCTGTAGGTCCCTCTCTAAATCTAGACACTCATCTACAACCATAATGAACTTCTCTAAAGTATCCACTCCTCTAGTTGTGGTTGCTACTCTAGTGCGTTCTGAAAAATGACGCGCTAACTTATATACTAGGTCTCTCTCTTCTATTGGTGGTGTTAGATGTTTAACTTGCGCCATTACATTTAGCACATAATTGGTAGTTGTCATATTCATTGACGGGTGATACTTACCAAATTCTAAATGATCACGTACCTTTCTTTGTATCTGAACATTCCAGTACTGAGCTAGAAATTTTTCTCTGAAGTCTGAGTAGGTTTGGACTCTGTCTGAGATGACTTTCCACCACGTACCTGCCCAATTCTTGAGAAATCGGCCTAACATGTCCTTCTTATCCTCGTCGTCCATTTACACGAGTTACATACACCTCAAACAGCTTTAGGAATTCCCCAGGATTCTCATGTGGGTTACCTGAAAATGCAAGGTTTTCCGGTTCTTCCTTATAGCCGCCACACCTCACTACTTTGGTTTGCTGTGACTTCATTGCTTTAGTCAATTATTTGTTATAAGAAATAAATTGACACTAAAAGTATTAACAGTGTTACTTTACACTGTGACTTTATTAAACTATTACTGGTTAAAAGAAAATAAGAAACAAGAGATAGGCCTATCTCCCTTTGGGAATACCAATTTAAGTTTTTGCTAGGAGTAATCAAACTAACATTGGTTAGACAAATCAGTTGCGAAACTCAGGGCAATGAAATAATTTAGAGTGCACGTAATACCACAACAAATAATGTGAAAAAAACATCAGAAACATATAATAAAAACATAACAGTAAGCCACAAGAGTGAATGAACAAAATTTTACAAATAAAAATATTAAAAACAACTGTAATAAAATAAATATAAATAAACAAATAAAAACTTATAAATAATAAGCAACAACAAAAGTAAATTAAATAGGCTACATTACATACTTGGATAATCTTCAGATCCATTCACCAGTGTACACAGAATATACAATAGTCCATTGAATAAAGATTTTTACTGGACAAAAATCCTCCAGTCACGAAATTTGGTAGAAAGTTAGGTTTTGGGGTGCTTCAATGAGGGAAAAAATCGGACACTCCAGCTCACCGCTAAGCTCCCTGGGGGGATTAAAAGGTGGGGCAAAACGGTTTGTTGTAAATATCTCACAAACTAAGCAAGATATCAAAAAACGTTAAACACAGACGTTGTAGCAGACCACATTTTCCATCAAAATGGTCCTTAGCAATTTTTTCGTCAGACGCACTGGGACAGAGATATGAGCGCTCAAATTTGAGACCTTTTTTTGCAATTTTTCGTATAAGGCATTTTACGAAAAAAAACTTGAATTTTTTTAAGTTTAGCCCGACTTTTGTATAGTAAAAAACGCTAAATATGAGTATGTAAGTGTTTGTAGATGTAATACCAAGTATTTGGATGTAAACTTTTGCATATATATATTTATGCACACATATACACACACACTACAAATACAAAAACGTGCATTTTTAAACGTGAGCGTTTTTAGTTGTATACATGTATATACACACACATATATGTGCAAATATGTGTAGAAATATTTCATGCATATATATTATACTTGTCTAAATCCAAAAATGCACATCTATACGCATGGATTAGTCAGTATATGCATGTAACGCTTACGTGCGGTGAGCTGGAGTGTCCGATTTTGTTCCCCCATTGAAGTTACCCCAAAACCTAACTTTCTACCAAATTTCGTGTCTGGAGGATTTTTGTCCAGATTTTCACAAAATCTGCCTTTATTCAATGGTCTACAAGTCATGAACTAATCTTTGTCACACCTATTCACATTACAATTTGCTTCACTCAGATAACACATTATAGGTAAAATTAAACTATTGAATGGTTTTTAAAATACTAGAAGTTCAGTTATTCAGACACTATTTCAAATTTGTATTTAAAAATATCAGCTGTGGCACTTTTCTTGAAGTTAATCGTGTTCTTCGTTCAGATAAAATTATTCCCGCCCTGGAAAATATCCTTCCACAGGAAACGGATGTTGCAACCATGTTACATCTAGTTCTGACCAAATGTGCAAGATTATGGTATACAAGTTGGTGATCTTTCCACCACAGTAAGGGATTTTTGCTTCTCTCTATTGGTGTGTTTTGAAGATATTTATCTACTTCTTGTATAGTCATTGATAAAGGTGTCCCTATTTGTTTAACTTTACTTATCTGGTTTTTATAATGGTTCCAAATGGAAACTGTTTCCTCCTCTGTTATGTTAGGTTGTAGATTTCCTTTGGTTTCAATGCTTATATTGGTTCTTGAATTTTTTGTAATTTGTGAAGATACTAGTTCAGCTGCATATTTTTTTTGTATTTTCTAGAGAAGTATGGTCTTCAAAAATGTAGTGTTTGTACCTGAGGTCAAGCATCATGCAAAGTGAAATTGTTTTGCTTTTTTCCAAATTAGCAAACCTTACAGAATTTCCTTCTAGAAGTTTAAGTCCAATTTCTCTGACAAGTGGTTTAGTTAATTTCACACTTACCTGTTGTATTGATAATTTTAATCTTTGGGTTATAGGTATTATCTGGCTGGCGGTGATATATTTCTCTCCACTCATTTCTTTTGTTACCTCCTCACAAGGTTGCAGAATAGCACACAGTTCTTTACAAATTCCCCATTCTTCAGCTGTTAATGTTTCTATGTCTGTTGTTAGTAATGCCAGAGAGTGTTTTACAGCATCCTCCAGTTCAACAAATCGTTTAAGCATATAGTAAACAGAATTCCAGCGTGTTACAACATCTTGCAGAAGTTTTTTATGTTGATGAACACCTATCTGTTCTTGATATTTTGTGATTTTTAAATGTGCAATATTACTTCTCTTAAAAAGTGTTAGAATTGTTTTTACTTTCTTGATTATGTCATTTACAATTAACCGGCTGTCTTGAACAATTAAATTTAATGTGTGAGCATAACATCCAAAATGCTTCCACTTAAGTATGCTTTGTATAGCACTAGTAATATTTATGGCATTATCAGTAATAACAAATGAAATTTTTCCAGACAAGTCCCACTCATTTATAATACTCAAAATTTCATCTGCTAAATTTTGAGATCTTTTATTTATTTTGATAACTGAACAGTCTAATAATATATGTTTCTTTTCAAAATCCTGATCAATGTAATGTGCAGTAATTGCATTAAAAGTTTCATTTGTTGAAGAACACAATGTGTCAGTTGTTTTGCAAACACTTGGTGCATCTTTTTTAACAGATTCTTTCATTTCATTTACCTTTGTTTCATAATAAGC
This sequence comes from Magicicada septendecula, assembly GCA_034769895.1. NCBI lineage: Eukaryota > Metazoa > Arthropoda > Insecta > Hemiptera > Cicadidae > Magicicada > Magicicada septendecula. The sequence continues at coordinate 448,030,610 of CM068370.1, read as the reverse complement.
TGGTAACAGTGTGTTAGCAAAATACCTTCTAGAAGGAATTTGATAAATAGGGGCACAAGTATTTATCAAATTTCGGAAACCTCTGTCTTCAACAACTGTAAATAGTTGAAGATCCCAAATAAAAAGTTTCATTATGGCCTCATCAATTTTGTTTTTATCAGATACTGCTAATTTTTAGGGTATGTAGGTTGATATTGACATTTGTTTTTTACTTGTTGGAAGAGGCAACTGAAATGAAGACGGTTGATTTTGGAAGGTGTCAGTAGCTCTTGAAGTGGTTGGTCTCTCTGGACTAAAAAAATAGGAGGAAGATTCAACTACTAAGTTTTCTTGCACATCTGGTCTTATTTGCAATATATCACCTGAAGAAGTTTCTGTTTTCGGCAAAGATTGCACAGCAGTTTGGGTGGATGTAGTAGGAAGAGCAACTGTTGGATGCTTTCTTTGTAAATGGTTTTTTAAATTACTAACTGAACTTTTATACGATAGACTTGTTTTGCAAATCTTGCACAATGCAATATAGTTAACTGGTCCAAAAAAACTCCACACGTCACTCGTTTTTCTTCTTGGATCCATGTCACCAAAATTTTAAAAATAAAACGTATGCGAACCTACCCTAACACAACCCACAACTGTCACAGCAATACTTAAACAGGTTTCCCATAGTATGGGGAGGGGTTCCCGATCGGTGGTAGGCATACCACCAGTGGTAAGCAAGAAGACCTAGCTAGGAAAAAGGTATTTACTTAAAAAATAAATAAATACAAATTTATGTTCAAAACAATAATAAATTTTCATCGGACATAATTTAAACCGCTTACCCGTAAGGAATTAGATTTAAGGAACAGGACTTGATAAAGTGCATAAACGTCCATTACAACAATCTCATCATTTACGTGAGATGTGTAGTGCAGTTAAAATCACATTAATAAAAAGTATAATTATAGCCTATCAACATCAGCCACTCTATAGGTTATAACACAATATAATTCGTTATTTCAAAATTTACCAAGTTGGTGATTAGTATAATATATAATTTATTAGCATATAATCTGTATTATATGTCTGCATATCACACGAGAATAAATGTAACTTCAGGATGAATTTTTTCTTTTATTAAAAACAGCTCCGTCTCTTTCCGCAGAATGAAGTATTCAGGACGAAAAAGTGGCTCGTACTAGTTCCTACTCGAAATTCGCTTGATACTATCTGTTCCTAAAATACTAAGTGTTCCTAAAATACTACTGTTCCTCTGATCCGCTTCGTATTTGTAATACGCGTTTACTTGTTGTTCCTTATGTATCGGTGATACCACTAGTATTTGAAATACCTACTATTTGAAATATTCGTATATGGCTGTTCCTTGCGTACCAGCGATATTTTTGTCGCCTAGTATTTGGCCTTGGTTTACTTATTACTTGCGTACTTTGTGTGTGTGTGTGTGTGTGTGTGTGTGTGTGTCTGTATAGGAGCGTAGGGGGCGTGCCTCGACTCGGAACAGCGAGGGCGGCTTGTCTCGACTCGGAACAGCGTTGCAGCAGGTATTTCAACTTTTCAGTCACTGTTACATCCGTTCCACAAAAATATAGTTCCAAAATACCTGTAACAGGTATATCGGCCCACCTCTACTACAAATGTTAGTTGAAAATTATTTGGTCTAGGCTATAAATACCCTAGAGCCAAATCATTGTTACCCCGTGACGTCAGTACACTTTCGAAGTAGTGAGTATAAATTAACTTTACCTGAAAACCTGGTAGTAATGTTAATCGGATCTTATTTTTCCGTAACGCACAATCATTCCTCCTTATTGTACTCTAACATTATACTTTGATCTCTGAAATTACTTCGTCCGCAAATTAGAAAATTAGATGATCTATTTCTGCTTGTTTACGAAAGTAAATATTATACCAAGTGTTCAGGTGAAATGGAAGCAGCTTGTTAACAACGGTACGCTCTTCTACGTTCTACTGATTGAGTAGCATCTTCACCAACCCTCAAACAATTACGCCGGTTTTTATAATTTTCTAGAAAAGTGAGTGGCATTTGTTTGATGACTCAACCGCTGATGCTCCATGTGCCGAAAGTTTTGTAACAGAGAGTTTGTTGCCTGTGAATGAAATCTTTAACAACAGTTTTATAAGAAACTGTTCGTTAGCAAGACTCTACTGCCAAGATAATTATCAATTATATTTCATACTAGCTGTTACCAGCGGCTTCGCACGTGAATATTTGACTTTTAATAAGCATTTTAATACAATTTTTATTGTCTATGGCTATATGGCGTTCTGTCAGCTCGTATAACAATTTTATACTCATTAGTCAAATTCTCTCCAAAGCTGTTTTCAACACTTGTACTACTTTAACTTGTACCAAATTATTATGTTGGTGCAAAGCCTTTGTAGATTTAAAAGTATCCGTTTATAAAGCCTTTGGAGATACTTATAAATTACCTGTTAAATAAAACTCGCTATACTCTTTATTTTAAATGTTACTGTTTTTTTTTTCATTAAGTAATAGGGCAATTTACAGTTATTAGTACACATCTTCTTTTCCACATCGTAATTTATCGATACAATCGCATATTATATAAAACGTCAAACATGTACAGCATGAATCGATAAATGTACAGTTCCGATGCCGCTAAATAGCATTTGCTTATTTACTTGTTACTATTGTAATTAAGCGTGGTCTCTATGGTGTTGTTGACATCTTTAGTAGTAGTATTATATATATTTCATTTTTTATCCATTGCATCATCAGAAATACGTATAAACATTAACTTTATAATCGTTCAAGACAATTACAAAATATATAGACGTATCTGTATACAATATTACAAAATATATCGATACAATGGCATATTAAAAACATTAAAAACTGCAGGAACAGTTCCGATGCCGCAAAATATCATTTGTTTATTTACTTGTTACTATGGTAATTAATTCTGGTCTCCATGGTGTTGTTGACATCTGTATACGAGTCAATAAAAAGGGATAATTAAAAGGGCCTAAATTGTGCGAACCGGTCAAAATATCAAATTCCAAGTTAGACAGTATTTTTTGCCTTCTGTGAAAGGTTACGTGTGCAAAATTTGGTGGCAATCGGTGTAACGGTGTGGATTTGTATTCAGTACCCGTAAATCCTCAGACTTTGAGTTTTATATAATAGATTAGTAGAAATATTAAAATAACTTTTAACTACCGACTAAAGAATAAATTCTCCTTATTCAATGATTTATCTTCTTACGTCACAAAAATGTAAACAGTTAAAATTTTAATTTTTATTATTTCTGTGCAGAGTGAGTCTGGTTTTGTTTTCAACCACGCTCAAAAGATAATAATCATATTTTATTACATCAAGTCTGGGTAACCTGGATGCTAAACTTTATCAACTCTCTCTGTCAGTAACCAGTTTGTATTTCGGTTTAGCACCTCTTTTAAAGTAATTCAACACCGAGCGTTTCGTCCACACAACTTTAACATATTCTACAACGAAGCCATGATAATGTTACATCGTAGTGAAGGTAAGAGCGTTTGTGTTCATAGAAAAGAAAACAAAATGTCTTTTAACTTGAAAACCAGAGTTATTATTATCACGGTTTGGCAGTAATTAAACTGTCAGATTAAAAACTGCGACTGCGTTACGCAAGAGTATAGATGGCTGAAGATAGTATGAAAGCCGTAATTAATTACATGTTTTTTTTCTAAAGCAAACAACGTAAGACCTATACTTAGGAAGATTCATTCTGTCGATTCCGCAAGCCATAGGACGACGTTCATTCATTCAACTGTTTTTTTCCTTGGACTTCGAATTGTAGCAAGTGTGAGTGACCTTCTCTTCTTCCTATAGTCCACGTGTTAGTTGTTCTCCGCTTGGAAGCACTTTTTTTTAAATTCTGAGATGCTCCAGTTCTTTTCTTGAATGGTCTACGTTCCTGTGTGTCTTAACGTTTCAGCTCGATGAATCGGGCCCCTCTGATTTTTTTCCATAGATGTCATTTGTATATGACTTGTCTTATATTGGCGAGACAGAAGTGCACAAAAAATAGACAAGTTTAACCATATGTGTAGAACGATAAGAAGAAAACCAAATGGAAAGGTCAGAAGAGATATTACTTTGAAATTTTACAAAGTGATAGCAGTGCCATGTGGCTTTATGACAGTGAGATTTGGACACTGAACGCAAAGACCCAAAGGCGGATACAGTCTAGTGAAATGAGAATTTTACGATCAGTACTGGGAGTACCACAAAGGGACCGGCTAAGAAATGATGATGCAAGGAACATCCTTAGAATACACAATCTCTAAACGAAAAGATAAAGCAATACAGATAGGATTGGACAGACAATGTTGAAAGGATGCATAAGAACAGGCTACCAAAACAAATTTTGGTTTATAATCCAAAAGGACTTCAAAATATTGGAAGAGCAAAGAAAAGATGGTCGAACCAAGGAATTTGCAACGGATCGTGATGTCCACAGCCTGAAGGAGAGAAAGGAGAAGAAGAATACAAAGAAAAAGAAGAAGAAAGATAGCAAAGATCCGGCAGGTCAATTTCTCTGTACTATGTCGCGTCATGCGAAGGCAATTCTACTATTCTGAATTGTCACCGTCAAACACTACTAAATTAGTTAACGTACATTATTATATTAAATATGCCAAATCAACTGTTAAGTATGAATTATTAAATATTTTGACTAAACATTTTATTCTACTAACATTTTTTTACATAATTATTAGGTCTACCTATGAACAATTATTATTTTAATGTGTAAAACATTATAAACATGCAGTACATTGGATTCAAGTTTCACTTGGAGAAGTGGATTTAAATTATATTATCGGACGTGTCTGACTAAAAACGTAGGGTAATTTGTACTCCTCGGCAGAAAATCGGACACCACGGCATGTATTCTATCTAGAATATATGAACGAGCTTGATATTTCTTATAATGAGTATGTATAAACCCATAAATTCATTTATGTTATAAAAGCCCGCTTAGTTGCCACACAAATGGTCGAATTTGTCTATTTTAATTGTGCAGTACTTTTCAACATCAACCGCTACGGCACCCTAGGGCTTCTTTTCAAATACACGAGTTACGTCAGCGCCACGTTACGGCAGACTGGCGAACTAAGGCAACACACACCGTACAGTAGTAGCTCGTGATAAACGCAGATTGTCAGGTTTTGGTAGAAATAACAAAATAATTGCATGTAAACAGCGATTAGTGTAGGTTGTTATTGCAAAGCTATTCAGACATGACGTTTAAACAAGAAAATAATAAATAACTGTTTATATTTACGTAAAAAGAGCAGAACAAACTCGCGGCGCCTTAACAACTATCGTTTACATGACCCTTGCTGTATGGAAATCTGAAGCATTGTTTACCATAGTCTGTACTAATTGTTGTTCTAATTTTTGCAAGCTTAATAATGTATATTAGTAACGGCCTAAGTTTCGGCCGTTACGTAAAATTTAAAAACTAGACGTTTGGCCTAGATGGAGCGAAAGTGTGCTGGAGCCGAGTGACAGAACTTGCAATAAAACACTCATTTAACAGTAACAACTTTTATTAGTGTTCTTTTTTTTGTACAGCTTTCAAATGATTGAATCTCAGTTATAATTTACAAAATTACATTATGTGAAAATTTCAAGTACAGCTTTCGAAAGTTAAAGTTTCAAAATTACATTTTGTGAAATTTTAAGCAGCTTTCAAAAGATTGAATCTCAGTTGTAAGTTACAAAATTATGTCAAAAGTTTAATTACAATGTTAGTGAATAGAAAACTGGGCTTCTGGTACCCTTAAGAGCATGTCTTTGCATTGATATAGAATGTCAGTTAAATTTGATCTAAAATCGGTGGATTGTTGTTCACTGACTTAGTTATTGGAATTCTCCCACCTGTGTTTTGAAGAACTGACATGACACTCTGTAGAGCAGTCTGGCTAATGTTGTTGTTGGTGTTGGAAGAGTCCAGAAATTCCAGTTAGTTCATCTGACCAGCGGTGTCTTGGGGTCCTGTAGGTGTAAGGTTGCTGAATCTGACGGCTTCGCTGCCGATGGTAACGGATGTCATTGTCACCATCATCGTATTCCCTCCTCTTTCGGCTGTGTGAGGACCCTGTAACATTTTTTGTTTGTAGTGGGCCGTCAGGAAATACAACTACCCTTAACTCTCTCTCGCCTCGGAACACAGACACCACACACACATTGTCATCATTTTTATCCACTCTACTACTCTGTTATTAGTAATAATGTTCTGTGGTAATAAGCAAGCTTGAGAATTCACATTTACATTTTTATTAACATTTACAAAATTCAGAACATTTACAGTAAATTACATTTACATTTACTTTTACTTCTCCTTTTACCCATAAATTAATTTGCCCATTTACTTATAAATTTCTCCAGTAGTTAAGTGTAAAGTTGTCACGTGCTCCCAGATACCGGAAGTAACCTGTGAGCCACACACATACACAAATTAACCAGCATTCTCATTATTAAATTAGAATAATTTAATACAATTTAACACACATAACCGCTTATTAAATTAACAGCGAATAATATGATTCTCACCTGAGGCACTTTATACAATTACGGACTCATAGTAAGTTGACAAGTACTTTGGCACGACGTCAGACCTCGAAACGCCCAGTCGGAAGGCTAAAGATGAAATGAGAAGGAACAGCTTTTTCTGCTAACCCACCATGCCACAAAAAAACTTGTTGAGGATTGAGAAACAGCTGATGCGGGTAGCTGAATTACATCGCCGTACACGGTCGCGGCATGCTGATCAAGTCAGCGTTTCCTCGCCCAGCGCTGCGTTGGCGGCACGACCTTTCAAATCTCGCCGGGAAAATTCAAATCCCGGCACAGTATAAGCATAATATTGCTTGGGTTTCTTGTGGCTGCTACTACAATTATTGAATATTTAGTCTGCAATGCGCTACAGGCAAATCGTTGTTGCCTGTAGAGGTGTGCTAAACTAGTATTTGTAAATAACAGGTAAGAACGGAATCGTTTCATATAATAACACGTACAAATACCTGTTATTTTTATATACCTATATACATATACCTGTATTAGATAGTTTGTTATAAAAAATAAATTGAATCTGAAGGTATTAACAGTGATACTTTACACTGTGACTTTATTAAACTGTTACTGTTTAAAAGAAAATAAGAAACAAGAAAACTTACAAGCATATCTCTCTTTGGGAATACTAATTTAAGTTTTCACTAAAAGTAAACGAACTGACATAGATTTAATATTAAATTATTGATTCCATTTTGGTTAGACAAACCAGTTGCAAATCTCAGGTTATTAAATTTAGAGTGCAAGTAATAGCACAACAAAGAATGTCAAAACAATTTACGTGAGATGTGCTATAAAGTTAAAATCATCTCCGAAATCACATTAACAAAAAGTACTATAGACCTATTAGCCACACTCTGTAGGTTATGACACGATATAATTCGCTTTTTCAAAATTTATCCCAAGTTGGTGAGTAGTATAATATATAATTTGTAATTATAATATGTATTATATATCTGTTAACACACGAGAATAAATGTAACATCAGTATGTGTTTTTTCATTTATTATAATGTCTCTTTTGCATAGAGATATTCTGAACCTCGCTGTTTTGCTTCGTTTGGTACTTTTATGGCAATCGGTGCATTCGCAGAATGAAGTATTCAGCACAGAAAACAGGCTTTGCAGTCGTGTACTCGTAGTACCCGTTTACTTTTTTATTCGTGCTAAAATGGGGGGGGGGTCGCGCGAGACCGTGAGTAATCGGAACGGGTATATCGACTTTTCAGTTATCGTTTAATCAGAACAGGTATTCAACTTTTCAGTTACTGTTATATCTGTTCCACAAAAATATCGTTCCAAAATACCTGTTATAGATATATCGGCCCACCTCTAGTTACCTGTAATAATATACATACTTCTGTAAGAGTTCAGGTACCGTGAAAACAGCTTATTATTCCTAACAATACCGTACTATACTCTTTAATGTTTGTATAGCCTTTCTGCTGCTTCCTGCCCGCAAAAGTACCTATATATTTTTATAATTGTCTACAAAAGTTAGCGGCATTCGTCTTGGTGACTCCACGAATGACGCTCCGTTTGCCGGACGTTTCGTAACAGAGAGTTTGTTGACTGTAGTTGTAGTCTTTAACGACAGTTTTATTAACGGGCTGTTATAAACTGTTTGTTAGCACTACTACACTAGTACCAAGATAATTATCAATTATATATCATATTAACAGAAATATTAAAATGACTTAAAACTATCGACAAAAAGAGCAAATTCTCTTTATTCACTGACTGATCGGCCTAAGTCATAAAATCAAAACAGTTCTTTTTTTAATTTTTTATTATTTCTGTACAGAGTAAATTTCGTTTGCTTCTCAACCACCGTTAAACGATCTTCTTCTGATAGTTCCTATCCGTTTCGGATGTTGGATATCATACAGACTATTTTAACTTTCTGTACTGCTGCACGGAGTAAGTCAGTTGTATTCATGCCAAACCAGGTCTTTAAATTTCTTAGCCACAAGATTCTCGATCGCCCAACTTCTCTCTTTTTAAGTACTTTTTCCTGTAGTATGGACCGCAATAAGTAAATCTCTGTTCATTTCTCATCAGATGTCCCAGATACTGAAGCATTCCAATCTTCACTGTGTTAATAACTTTCCTTTCTTTCCTCATCTTTCTAAGAACTTCAACATTAGTTATATAGACTACCCATGAAATGCTCAGTATTCTACGGTAAATCCACATTTCAAAAGATAATAGTCATAATAATTAAACGATAAGGATTATATTTTATTACATCACAGCTGCCAACCTGGGTGCTAAACTTTAGTCACCGTCTGTGTCAGTAACAAGTCTGTATCAGTTTAATACACATTTTTAAGGACACATTAACAAGCATGCGTTTCGTCCGAACTACTTTGACAATTCTACAGAATTTCATCGTAGTGTAGGCAAAAGTTTTTGTCTGTACAAAATCGTAACTTGAAAACTAGAGTTCCTATTATCTTCATGGTTTGGAGGCAACCATACGTCTAGATTAATACCTACGCTATGGAAGAGTATAAATGACTGAAGACAGTATAAAAGAGACAATTGATTTGATCGTTTTTACTTCCATGCTCCACAAGGAAATGGAATTATGGTGATGACGAAAAAAATCGTGTTCGAGATAAGGGCTGATTCTGATTGTACTACCCTCAAAACATGAAGAAAAATAATTTTTCGAAAACTGTGTGTCTGTGTGCAGAATATTTATATGGCGAACGATACCTGCCGCAAATTCAAACAGAACCAAATAATTTTTTGCACACATCCCTGAATTGTAGAGAACTCAAGGTCTATTCATTTTGATGAAGATCGGTTAAGGAGAAGGGGTAGTTCACCGGCACCATTTTATGTTTTAACAAGAGTAAAGTACTTAATTTGATAAATGAAGTATCCTGAAAAAAAGGTCATAATAATCCACTGTAGAAAGCTAGATGAGATATCTGTAAATGAAAAGGCTAGTTGAAAAGGGTGCGGGTAATTTTCTATAAATGAAAATGATAGTTGAAGGGAGAGGGGATAATGTTTATTTATATGTCATGTGTACTACGTTATCGGCAACAAAGAAGCAGTTTGTTGATTTGTTGTTAAAATTCCTTCCCTGGCTGTTTGGCCGGGGTCCAATGTTTTCTTCGAAACCAGACGTTTCGGCAGTGCTGTCGACTGCATTCATCAGTGAAAATCGAGTGCGCTAACGTTAAGTGGTATACGTTAGCAACCACAGTACTGTGGCTAAGGCTGAAGAAAGAAGTAGTTGCTATGGAAATATTTCATTTCGTAAATGATTATAAATATAAATCTTAGATTATGGAAGTCAAGGATAGTTCTCCATACCGATATTTTGTTAAGGCAAATAAGGCACTGAGAATGCTTCTTTCTATCGTTTCCGCAAGCAAAAGACGATGTCAATTTTTAACAGTTCTGTTTATTGAACGTCCTTGCCAAGTGTTCCTCTATTCGTTGTTTTTTACAATCCACGTCTAAGTTTAAGTTGTTCTCGGCTTGGACGCGTTTTCTTGAAAAATTCTCGAATGCTCCAAGTTTCTTTTTAAAAAGGCATTTCTGGACGTTTTTAGGTTTTAGGTGGGTGAATCAGGGGGGGGGTAAGGTATGGGTTGCGTTTCTAAAAACCTCTGCTATACAATCGTCAACCTCGCCTTGTCTTTACATCCGGCGCACCCTGTTGCCACTGACGAGGCTCTGACGACCGAGGATTGGCCGTATAAGCATAGCTTATAGTAGAGAATTGTAGAAAATGGCATTATCTTTCAGGAGTTGCAACCTGGTTGGTGCAAGAGCACGTCCCAGGGAGTGTCATGATATCGGGCAGCTGAAGCAACTCCATCGGGCAGCTTGGATGCACAAGAGGAATCCCCTCCACCAAGCTATGGGTCCTGTAGAGTATTTACTTGCACATTCGCGACCACGCTTATTTAAAGAAAGCTAAGAGACAAATCGGGACGAAAATTTTGGAAGAGGCATCCCTTGGAATCAGGCAAGGGCTCTTGCTCTCCAGAGGCAAAAGTGGCGATCTCTTTGCAAATACTCGACACCCCAGTGTAGAAGAAAATGAGACTAAGACTCGGTGAATCGGGCCCCTTTTGGTTTTCGTACTAAGAAATCAGCAATGATTCGTTAGATCAACTTTTCTGGACTCTGTCGCGTCATGTGTAGGCAACCCTACTTTTCTGAATTGTCACCGTTCCATTTTCCACATATGTGTATGTATCTCGTGGTGGTTGTGTCGTCTTTTGTATCACTGTCTGGTTTTCCTCAGACACCAAGATTTTCCTCAGAATCTTTCTTTGGCTTCCAGTTTTACGGTCAGAAAAAAACGATACAATGTGTAATTATTAATTTAATAATAATTAGAAGTTAAAGAATGTGACTGTAATAGATATAATGCGTCAATTTCTCTTCTTCTTCTTTATTCCAGTGTTAGGTGACATCACCTGTTCCGGTCTCTATTTTCAAGCCATTGTTTGGGTTGTCTTCCCACATCTCTTTTCCTTTTAGGCGCACTTGTAAATCTTGTTGAGGTAGCCTTTTTGCTTCCATTCTACCTATACGTTAAATCCATCTCTCGAGTCTTACAGTCCTCGAGTCTTCCGTTTGCATAGAATATACCCAATTCTTGTCTTATCACATCTTTTATAATTTTATTGTTTAGTGTACATCCCTTTACGCATCTCTAGAAATGCATCTCTGCAGCTTGTATATGATTTGTACCTTTTTTAGATATCACCTATGTTTTGGAACTGCATGAAAGAGTACGCACTGACATAAACTTATAGAACTTCATCTGAGTTTCCTTTCACAATGCATCAATCTTGAAGTAATTTAAATAATATATTGTTCTTTTCTTCAGTTATAAAAAAAAATAATCAAAATATGAAACGTAAGTTTTGTAAGTCGTTGTATTAGTGGTAACACTAATGTGGTGGTAACAAACCGAAAGTCTTAAAAATAGGAAATGTCGTGTAAACTTTTTTTTCATAATATTCTTCGCCTTCCATTCTTTTTTTACGGTAAGACCACAAACAAACGAGATAATAAAACAGTGTTATTATTAATTTTATAGTAATAAATTTAATGGTCTTTTGTGCTAATACGCTATTAATGATAATGTTAATATTATTAACGTAAATTATTAAGGTACAATACCAGTAGAATTTGTAAAATTATACGCCTACTGTTTTTAACAAAAATTACTGTTAATGGTTGATTATAAATCGCATACAATACTATTTTGTGTGAAGAAAACTAAAAGTCAACTACTTGTCACTTAAACTAATGTATGTCTAAATATATATGAAATATGTGTAGGACAAATGTGATTATAAATATCTTAATATACAATAAGCTTCAGTGTCTGAGCGACTTTAAAGCAATATGAAATTCCTAGTATAATGTGAACTATTAAAAAACATATATAATATAACGAGTATAAATAAAATAAAACAGATTTAAATTATTCACAGTATTAATGTTGACTCTGTCCTCCATATAAAACAATGTAAAAATATTACAAATGAGAGAGATTTGTGGCTGCATTAAAGTAATGCAAATATATATAACGTATGTATTGTCCAATTGTTTATAAAACCATATATTTCTAAATTAGATTAACCAAATTACACGTAACACAACATGTGTTTCCAATGTGATGTCAAATGTATTGAAATGTGTAATAATATACTTAGAGTTTGTTATTTATTTGGATCATACTATGTTTTTGTTCGGGCTTCAACCAGTTTTGGCTTCTAGGTCCGTAGTAAAACGTGAATCGCTAATTGGGTTATGCTACATATACTCTTTCCGTTCTTAGTTCAATCCTGATGTAAGCAAACCCACTTGGCAAATCTAAAACACTATTGGTCAGGGGCGTAGACAATGCTCACACAGTAATGTATTACGCGCATGAGCAGAATATCTGTATAATCATGTGAGAGTTATCTTGCCACTTAAATCGGAGCACGTCGTTTTAAGATTTCCTCCTTATCACTGTATTTTGAATCGTAGTGATATAATTTGCAACCAGTTGAAAAGATATGTTGCCCGTCAAAACACAACATTAGCTGCTTTATATAAAACAATTTATTGGGAAGGCGGTAAATAAACTAACGGCGGACAAGTGTAGTCATTGTATGCAGCATATAATCAAGGAATATGATAAGCTATGGCAACTGGCCCACATTACCAACGTCTTTGTGGACAATGAACAATCTTATCAAAAATAACTCTGAGTCAAGTGATGATACAAGTTCAGCTACAGATATGGAAGCCATTGAATTACCCTCTGACAGCAACTGATAGTGTTCAGTACACTGGTAATTATCCCAGCTTTAATTTTCGTTTTAAATAAACTATAATTTTTCGATTGTTTATTATTTAAACGGTTAATAAAAGAAAAACCATTAACTGGTGTTATAAAATGTTTCACTATCGGTCTGACACTGTCACACAAATTTTCCTTTGGTGAGGACAAATTATTACAATTTACGAGTGTTTATACAGTATCAATATTATATGTACCCTGTCTGTACTGCTTCTGTCAGAGTGACACGACTCTAATTCAAGTAGCAAATAGCGTTTCAGATGTGCTACGCCTGTTTGTTTACATCAGGAATAAGCTAAGCACGGAAACGTATTCAATGAGCCGGATGAACTGAGCGGTTGGGTTCAGTTTAACATTAGGGCATGAAAACTTAGTTCCATATAATACAATTAGTTTGGAAGGACAGAGGTGCGAGCGGCATGTACAGTAGTCGATGTGCCTGTATTACGTGTAACATTACAGTTATGTATTTCTTCTTGTGATAGTTCCTATCCGTTTCGGATTTTGGATATCGTAAAGGCTATTTTAACTAAGGTAAAATAGTTAAAAGTTTGTGTATTAAACGAAAAAATTTCCGGAACTACCGCACCGGGTTTTACTAAATTTTGTAATCATAAAACATAAATAATGACAAATAATTTAATTTATGTTTCTTAGCTGTACGTGTATGTATATTTCTACATACATATATATATATATATATATATATATATATATATATATATATATACTACAACGCTCCCTTTCGTCTAACACAATTATCTAATATTTGTGATGTTACATAAAAAGTTACTTACCCGTGATATTACTTTACCTGGGCGCCAGAACAAATCGCAGATACAAATGACACGGTTTCAGCTTAGCTCAGCGCATGGAGACACTCTTTCTCAGGATTCGTTCAGTGATTGTGGTTTTCAAGGGGAATCGTTACAAATAACACTAAGATTTTCTTGATTATTATATTTAATGTTTAATCAATTTATTTTTAAACTTTAACTTGTTAATGGTAGGACTTAATTCTACCCTATCCTTATAATTATTGAGGGAGTGTGGAAAGTAATGATTAAGACGCTCAAACGACCTGTAGCTCTTATCTGGTTTGATTAAGAGATTTCTATCTCCCAAACCAGTGCTAAAGAACAGGTCTGCAATAATTTGCACGTCCAATACTACACACCACTTTCCATTCAACACTCTTATACTATATTAGAACTAATCTTATCGTTAAAATACAAAGTGTGCTTTTCTTAGTGTCTTTTTAAAATTGTTTATTGTTTTATTAATTTGTTTAGCGCTTATACCATTGATCAATGAATCTATTTCTTACTGTTTGATGCGTTGACCGAAGATAGGAATCTGTAGAGGTCCTCCTTTCGATGGGGTTGCACAGAAGAATGGGTTGAAAGATGCTGTGGAATTGAAATGTTGAGGAAGATGCCATGGCAATTACAGATGCTGTAGCCTTCTGTAGCACAGGTCCTTCACGGCTGATTGATTAATTAATTAAGTACTTAATTAATTAACGGTTGTTTTACGCAGCGAGTGTTATTGAACGATATTAATTCATCTACACTGCGGACTACTTCTCGATTTAGAACTTAAATTTGCACTGTTGTGTAATATAAAAATTTGTGTATGTTAATTATACACGTCTAGCGTGTTTAAGTACCGAACGAAGAGTGATGTTACCTCTCGCTTTTAGCTGGCGTCTGTTTTAAATACTGGCTGCTGATTGGTTGTAAAAATTTGTGTATGTTAATTATACACGTCTAGCGTGTTTAAGTACCGAACGAAGAGTGATGTTACCTCTCGCTTTTAGCTGGCGTCTGTTTTAAATACTGGCTGCTGATTGGTTGTACAAATAAATCATGCGTTATTCCAGTTTCGACAATCTCGAACAAGTCGCTCAAACACTCCGGTAGAGAAATTCTTGTCAAAATCGTACTTCCTGTATTTGCAAATCGATTGACTACAGGCATTTGCAAATGTGTTTCCGAAGATCTGACCACAGAATATTGTTGCTTAGGTCTTTATCTGTGTGTGTGTGAAAACACCTTATTCCTACGTAGCATAATTCTCTCGTTATTCCTGTTGGCGTGCGTCATCCGTATAACTTCTTTATTTGTTAATTATATTAACTGAGCTTGCGGCTACTTATAAAGCTTTTCTTGCTGAATACAATGCTGTTTTCAGAATTGCCGTATATTTACAACTTTTGAAGTTATCGCAGGTTCAACTGATAATTCGCTTTGAGTAAATTTACCTGTTTGAACTGGATTCTACTGTAGCGGTGACGCGGTTAGAGTGAGATGGCTGCGATTATACGCTCCCTCTCTATCTTACGGCGTTACACTCGTATTGTCTATAGCTTCATATAACGCTCTGATAGGACGCTATTATGAATCGTTATAAATACCCCCCACACGGTATAAAAAAAAATTGATTATATAAATCATTAATTTTTTTCTAATGTTCAGTTTTACAGTGAACAATAATTTTTGCACATTTACTTTAGCACTTTTTTCCGCACAACTTGCACTTATACAATGTTACTTACATCTATCTTATAACTAAAGATTAAAATGTTTCTTAACCTAACATGGTATATTAGAAATTTATATGATCATTTTTAATCATCATTTTGGATTAACTAATGTCAATAATTTAACAAAAAATTCTATATTTATTTAAATAATATTTTTTAATATTATTATTAATATTGATTCAGAAAAATATTTATAAAAAGACTTTTCACTTGTTGCCGTGCTTCATCGTGGTCTTTTGTCCACTTCCATTTAATACCTTTGTTCAACAACTTTAACAATGGAACAGTACTTTCCGCGTATTTACTTGTAAACTTTTGATAGTAGTTAGCTAAACCTAGAAATGACTTTAGCTGCTTACAGTTCTTTATTACACTTACCGACTTCCAATGCTTATACTCTTTAATACCTACATTTATTTTATTAGCATTTATTTCCATCGTAATGGTATTTCTTTTAAAATTTATTTTTGCTTTCCATTCGAGCAACGTATCTACCCCAATAATACAATCATGAATGAGTTTCGGGACTATAAGAGCTACAATTTGAGTTTGGTTACCATTTATACTGACAGGTAAATATATTTGTTCAGTTATCTTTTGCATTTTGGCTCCAGTGGCTCCCTGTACATTACAATGTTTTACGGGTAGTCTGGGACAATTTCGTAACTGATAGTTATCTACAAACTTTGAGCAAACACAGGTAAATTCACTGGCAGTGTCAATAAGCGCTCGTACCAGTAGATTACTGACCTTACAAATTATTTCCAGACATTCAGGATAATGGTTTCTACCCACTTCTTGCTCCTCTTTTAACAAGAACTCCCTATCGCCCACTTGTTTTATATTATTAGCTACATTCTTCTTACCTGTTTCCTTTTGTGATTTCACTGCAGGTAATGGTAGGTTTAGTTTTGTTTCTTTTCTACCTGCAGTGGCTTCCCGTTTCCCGTATTCATTTTACTAGTCGACGGTTGCTGCTCGGTAGAGGTTATAGTTGTTTTACACACTTTATACCCTTTATTAGGTTTATTTTCTACACTTCTACTTCTACTTTTATCCTCCACTTCCTGTCGATTTTGTGGTTTGTTACCCGGATATGGGGTAAACCTTTTTTCTTTCATACGTTCATTATCTCTCCTCTTACTTGAGTAGAACGTTGGTTCTTGCTGATCGCCTATAGAGTAGTTACTCAGCTGATTACTTACCCGCTGTAGGTCCCTCTCTAAATCTAGACACTCATCTACAACCATAATGAACTTCTCTAAAGTATCCACTCCTCTAGTTGTGGTTGCTACTCTAGTGCGTTCTGAAAAATGACGCGCTAACTTATATACTAGGTCTCTCTCTTCTATTGGTGGTGTTAGATGTTTAACTTGCGCCATTACATTTAGCACATAATTGGTAGTTGTCATATTCATTGACGGGTGATACTTACCAAATTCTAAATGATCACGTACCTTTCTTTGTATCTGAACATTCCAGTACTGAGCTAGAAATTTTTCTCTGAAGTCTGAGTAGGTTTGGACTCTGTCTGAGATGACTTTCCACCTCGTACCTGCCCAATTCTTGAGAAATCGGCCTAACATGTCCTTCTTATCCTCGTAGTCCATTTACACGAGTTACATACACCTCAAACAGCTTTAGGAATTCCCCAGGATTCTCATGTGGGTTACCTGAAAATGCAAGGTTTTCCGGTTCTTCCTTATAGCCGCCACACCTCAGTACTTTGGTTTGCTGTGACTTCATTGCTTTAGTCAGATCATCCCGCATTACCTTTAACTGTTGTTCCACCTTTTTATGTACTTCGTCACTGTTAGCCTTACTCTCTACCTGTTTCTTAACTTCATTAATATTTACACCCATTTGGGTACACTCTTCCTTAGTATTTTGAATTTCTTCTTTATTTAGAAGTGATTGTGTTTTTAGTTCAGCTGTTACTTCACTGAATTGTTGATTAATGAGGGTTACTTTCTGTTCTAACCTTTCATGTAATTCATTTCTAAATTTATTTAGCGTTTCTTCTTGACGGCGAAGATTAGTGTTTACTTGTTTTCTAAATTCTTCTAAGGTATGCTTATCAAATCTATTATTACTCTCATCTATTTTACCAGCTAAGTTAATAGCTAAATTTGATATTGCTTCATCTATTTTAAATGTAGCCTCTTTACTACTTTGTTCTATTTGGCTAGACAAATTTTCATTTATTTTTTTCATTTCACTGGACAACGATTTATTAGTTTGTTCAATTTTATTATTAACATCTGTTATTAATTTTTGATTACTTTCTTCTAAACTTTTATTATTTTCTTCAATTTTCTTTGACAATTCACTATTTGTACTTTCAATTTTACTTTCAAGTTTACTATTAGTAGTTTTGATTTTATTATTTGTATCATCAATTTTAGTGGCCAACTGTTAAAACATTTGTTCAATTGCTGCCATATCTACTGCCGATGATTTTGCCATTTTTACAATTTATTTTTTACAAATAAATTTAACAATTATTTAATAGTGATTTGTAACCTTGAATTCCACTTTCTTTTTTAATTTATTAATCTTACAACTTAACTAATCACTTGGGTAAAAGCAACGCAAAATTATATAACTTTATTTATATAATTTTGTGTTTAATCGGGCCCATTAGTTGCGGCGACAAATCTATACAACGCTCCCTTTCGTCTAACACAATTATCTAATATTTGTGATGTTAGATAAGAAGTTACTTACCCATGATAAGTAAGGGTAAGTAAGTTACTTTACCTGGGCGCCAGAACAAATCCCAGATACAAATGACACGGTTTCAGCTTAGCTCAGCGCATGGAGACACTCTTTCTCAGGATTCGTTCAGTGATTGTGGTTTTCAAGGGGAATCGTTACAAATAACACTTTAAGATTTTCTTGATTATTATATTTAATGTTTAATCAATGATTTTTAAACTTTAACTGGTTAATGGTAGGACTTAATTCTACCCTATCCTTATAATTATTGAGTGAGTGTGGAAAGTAATGATTAAGACGCTCAAACGACCTGTAGCTCTTATCTGGTTTGATTAAGAGATTTCTATCTCCCAAACCAGTGCTAAAGAACAGGTCTGCAATAATTTGAACGTCCAATACTACACACCACTTTCCATTCAAAACTCTTATACTATATTAGAACTAATCTTATCGTTAAAATACAAAGTGTGCTTTTCTTAGTGTCTTTTTAAAATTGTTTATTGTTTTATTAATTTGTTTAGCGCTTATAC
Organism: Magicicada septendecula; assembly: GCA_034769895.1. Lineage (NCBI taxonomy): Eukaryota > Metazoa > Arthropoda > Insecta > Hemiptera > Cicadidae > Magicicada > Magicicada septendecula. The sequence continues at coordinate 448,011,886 of CM068370.1, read as the reverse complement.
CATTGATCAATGAATCTATTTCTTACTGTTTGATGCGTTGACCGAAGATAGGAATCTGTAGAGGTCCTCCTTTCGATGGGGTTGCACAGAAGAATGGGTTGAAAGATGCTGTGGAATTGAAATGTTGTGGAAGATGCCATGGCAATTACAGATGCTGTAGCCTTCTGTAGCACAGGTCCTTCACGGCTGATTGATTAATTAATTAAGTACTTAATTAATTAACGGTTGTTTTACGCAGCGAGTGTTATTGAACGATATTAATTCATCTACACTGCGGACTACTTCTCGATTTAGAACTTAAATTTGCACTGTTGTGTAATATAAAAATTTGTGTATGTTAATTATACACGTCTAGCGTGTTTAAGTACCGAACGAAGAGTGATGTTACCTCTCGCTTTTAGCTGGCGTCTGTTTTAAATACGGGCTGCTGATTGGTTGTACAAATAAATCATGCGTTGTTCCAGTTTCGACAATCTCGAACAAGTCGCTCAAACACTCCGTGACAGGTTCCAAACGGCAGAGAAATTCTTGTCAAAATCGTACTTCCTGTATTTGCAAATCGATTGATTACAGGTATTTGCAAATGTGTTTCCGAAGATCTGACCACAGAATATTGTTGCTTAGGTCTTTATCTGTGTGTGTGTGAAAACACCTTATTCCTACGTAGCATAATTCTCTCGTTATTCCTGTTGGCGTGCGTCATCCGTATAACTTCTTTATTTGTTAATTATATTACCTGAGCTTACGGCTACTTATAAAGCTTTTCTTGCTAAATACAATGCTGTTTTCAGAATTGCCGTATATTTACAACTTTTGAAGTTATCGCAGGTTAAACTGATAATTCGCTTTGAGTAAATTTACCTGTTTGAACTGGATTCTACTGTACCGGTGACGCGGTTAGAGTGAGATGGCTGCGATTATACGCTCACTCTCTCTCTCTCTCTCTCTCTCTCTTACGGCGTTACACTCGTATTGCCTATAGCTTTCATATAACGCTCTGATAGGACGCTATTATGAATCGTTATAATATATATATATATATATATATATATATATATATATATATATATATATATTGTGACGTAGCGAGGCGAAGATCTGCTCTCGGCGACAGCCGAGACGTGGAACGAGAAGACGAGGCGAGCCAATGAGGGACCAGCGGCCGAGACGTGACCATCTAACGTGCTCGAGGCGAGCCACACATGGACCAGCGGCACTCTGATAGGTTCATGGCACACGACCCGTCAGGGCATAAAAAGAGCGCTGCTAGAAAAAAAAAATTTGGCGCAGTGGTAAGCGAGCTTGGATATCGCCGGGGTAAAGGGACTAGTGGAAACCAGTCTTGGTAAGGACTGGTATTCAACGAAGCTGGTCGTTAGCGCAGCTCCTCCCGCATCGTCGTGAGCAGGGAAGTCGAGCGGGTAACCCGGCTTCGGCCGGACCCGAGATCCCTGGCGTCTGGCAGTGACTACCTAGCAGTCCCTGCCCGTCAGCCGCACCTGGCCAGCATGCCCACTACGGGCAACGGCTCGAGTGCCGAGTCGCTCAGCTCCGCCTTGCCCCACGCGGGCGAATCGCCTCGGGCGATGGAGACGGATGATCCTCTCCCCAACCCGCTTCCCCCTCTCCCGGTAGACGAGTCGGACGAATTCGCGATCGTTGGTCGGCGTAGACGTCCGACTAAGAAACCGAAGAGGACCCATTCCACCGGATCCGCATCCTCTCGGACCTCGGCCATGGACATCAGACCTTCTCAGGGCCAACAGGCTGCGGTTCCGACTGCTGCGGTAACAGCTCCGGCTGCTGCCGCTGTTGGTCGCGCGCCGCCCGTGTTCGTCCACGGGGTGTCCAATGTCGCCGCCTTATACAGGCGGCTGATCGCGGCCCACGGCCTGTCGGCCGACTAACTTGACCTGAAGCTGCTTGGCGGTGATACGATCAAGGTTGTCGTCCGTCGGCTCGAGGACCATCGCTTGGTCGAGGCCTTTCTGCACGCGCACAGCCTGCAATACCACACCATCTCTCCCAAGCGAGTCAAGCCCTTGTCTGTAATTCTGCGTGGGCTTGACGCGCATAATGATCCACAGGAGAACCTTTTGGAACTCAGAGAACTCGGGTACCCGGTGCAGGCAATTTTCCGCCTTTTCACTAACTCAGAAACCCGAGTACCTCTCCCGCTCGTCCGTCTCCAGCTCGAGAAGGGCGAGGCTGCAGATAAAATATTCCAACTGACGCGGCTGTTTGGCTTCCGCTTCAGGGTGGAATCCAGTCGTCCCCCGGGAAAACTTGCGCAGTGCCACCGGTGCCAGAGGTTCGGCCATCATACCCACGTCTGTCGCAGTGCCGCGGCCTGTTTACGTTGTTCCTTGGGACATTCCACGCAGGCCTGCACTGTGTCCGACAAGTCCAATTTCCGCTGCATAAATTGTGGCCAAGGCCATGCAGCCAATAATATTAACTGCCCGGTCTACAAGGCGGAGCTCCTGCAGAAACAAATGCCGCAGGGGCCCCTCCCGAAGCCAAGGCTGCCAGTTTTGCAGCCCCAACCACAGAGGCAGCCTAAAACACAGGCTAGGCCGCAACCAAAGGCACAACCGGCACGGCGCGCGCCCTCTCCGGCTCCATCTCCAGCCCCTACAAAGGCACAAAAACGTACCGCGTCGCCTTCTGTAGCCGAGACCTGCCCTGTAGCCGCCATCTCGGTTATGGAGCCGGAGAATCAACCCTCCACCTCCGTGGAACCACCACCTCCCGCCTCACCACCACTGCCACCTCCGCGATTTCCGCGAGCAGGCATCATCAAACCCAAAAACAAAGGGATAACCACACCGGATGCTCGGCCCCGAGCTCCTGCCTGCCCACAGCCCAAGAAAAGTCCTGCTTCCCGGTATAAGTCCGATGAAGCGCAACAGCGTACTTTTCCTGTCGCTAACTCAAAACCGTCTGCCCTGGTCCTGTGGCTTCCACCACGACCCGATCTGCCGTAAAACCTGGTCGCTCTTACGCGGCCTCAGTTTCCAGGCGAACAGCCCAGTCCGTCATATCCGATGACGCACAGTTCGTTGTGACTTCCTGTCTGGCTACGACCTCATGAAAGTCGCATCCACCTTCAGGTCCATCCGAGACCGCCTGGAAACTGTTGACCCAACTGAGAGATTCATGCTCTTGGTGGAAGCCTGCGAAGTCATAGGTCTTCTATGAACCGAGCCCTTAGACGAGATCTCTCGCTCATAGCCTGGAATGCTAACTCCTTCGGTTGCAAGCATTTCGACCTTCTAAAATTCCTGGCTCGGTTCAAACCCGACGTACTTCTCCTCTCTGAAACCCACCTGACCCCGGCGAACCGGTTTCGATTACCAAATTACGTGGTCTATCGGGATGACCGACTTGGCCGACGAGGAGGCGGCACGGCGATCGCGGTGAGGACCTCCATAGGTCATCATCGTGTCGCTTTGCCGCAGCTTACCAACCTAGAGGCCACCGCCATTGAGGTCCACGGAGCTCTTCGTTACCAACCCGCCCATGGACTGGGTCTTCGACGAACAAGTCGAGATGGCTGTGGAAGACTTTCTGTCTCTTCCGATCACGGCGGAGCCCGAACGCATCTCTTTGGAAGAGGTCTCAGATCGGCTCGTTGAACTTCAGCGAAGAAAAGCTCCAGGCCCGGACGGTGTTACGAACACCGCTCTACGATTTCTTCCCGAGCCTGGAGTTCAATTCTTGACTGATTTGTTCAACGCGTGTCTCAGACTGGCCTACTTTCCCAAGAAATGGCGAAAGGCGACGGTCATCGTGATCCCGAAGCAGGAAAGGATACCACCCGCTCTGAAAACCTCCGGCCTATCAGCCCACTCTCCGCTACGTCCAAGGTTTTTGAGCGCCACGTGCAGCGTCGTGTACGAGAACATCTAACCAACTTTGACGTGCTGGTCCCCGAACGGTTCGGCTTTCGTGTGGGGCATTTGACCACTCATCAACTGATGAGAATGGTGGAAAGCGTCACGGAAGCCGGGTGTCGGAGAGAACGGACCGTTGGCTATTTCTTAGATGTTGGAAAAGCCTTCGACAGCGTATGGCATGATGGCCTATTATTCAAGCTTAGGGAATTCCAGCTCCCGGACTACTACCTCCATCTGGTTGCTAGCTTTCTGACGGAGAGGACCTTCTGCGTGAGAGTTAGAGATTCAGTCTCTTCCGAGAAACGAATCACAGCCGGCGTCCCTCAAGGTAGTGTTCTAGGCCCCCTTCTGTTCTCGATCTACGTCAACGACGTGCCGAGACAGCCTGGAGTCCAGATGGCCTTCTTTGCGGACGACACGGCCGTATTTACGGCCGATCGTCATGTGGAAAGGGCCGTCCTACGACTGCAGCGCCAGCTCGACACGCTCGTGGACTGGACAGAGAATTGGAGAGTGCAACTCAACGCTACCAAGAGTGTAGCCGTCGAATTCTCTAAGCGACGGAAGAACCCTGTTAGGCAGTTACGTATCGGCAGAACGTACTTGCGCTGGTCCAAAGAGGTCAAGTACCTCGGATTACACCTCGACCGTCGGCTCAACTGGCGTACCCACGCACAGACAGTTCTTAAGCGAGCATCCGCTCGTCTGTGCGCACTGTTTCCACTCCTGATCAGCTCAGCCATGACCAGGAAATTGGGCAGGATGATCGTCGGCGCGTATCTGCTGCCGGTCATTACCTACGTCTGTCCGGTCTGCGGTTACCTCGCCACAGTGCATAAAAAGAAGTTGCAGAGCATCCTCGACAGGGGTTTTCGGCTAGCGGCCAAAGTTCCCCGTCGCTTTTCATCACGCTTTCTAAGGAGAGGACTTGGAGTCCGCTCCTTAGACGACACTTTCAGGCGGCTTGCACGCACATTTTATGCACGTGCGGCGAGGTTCCCAGACAATCCTTTAGTGGCTGGGCTGGGAAGGTACCGTATACGTCCAGGTGATTCGTGGAAACGCCCTCGGTGTATACTGCGCTAGTGTAGGCTAGCACAACAGCCGGGAATCGGCCTGCTATAGAGCACACGCGCTACTTGGGCAGGGCCACGAGGCAGGAGCTTCAGAAGGTAGCTCGGAACTCAGATCCCGAGCGGTTCGTCTCTGCGACGCACAAACGCACAGCCCAGAGCGAAAAAAAATTTTTTTGGCGCGTAGATGTAAGGAAGGTGGTAGAATGGGACCGCTATGGCCTGGCGTTAAGTCGCCGATTGCCAGAGGCGGGACCACTCGAAACCGTCCGCCAAGTCGACGAGGCAGTTGCCGCGTTTGACGAGGCTGTCGTATCTGCGATCGACGCGTCTTCCAGGATGAAGCCTGGCGTCACGCCCCACTGACAGCGGATCCCAGAGGAGACGAGTGCTCTCGCTTGCGAGAGAAATCGCCTCCGGAGACGCTGGCAGCGGATCCGTGATCCGGTCGACAAGGCAGCGTACAACCGGGCGACCGGCATTTTACGTCGTGAAATGCAGGCCTACCGGAGAAGCTGTTGGGAACTCGCCGTGGCCCAAGCAGGGGACGGATCGGACGAAAGTAGCCCTTACCGGATACCTTCGGCGTTGGTAGGGAAGAGGCGCCGACCTCGTATCCCAGCCATTGCTGGACGTTTCGATCAAATCCCTGCTCGCCCGGAGGCGAAGGCCGAGTACTTGGGTGCGTGTTTCGAGCGACAGTTCGGTCCTAACCCACCCATGGACTGGGACTTCGATGAAGAAGTCGAGAACGAAGTGGAAGACTTTCTGTCTCTTCCGATCACTGCGGAGCCCGAACCCATTACTAGGGAAGAGGTCACAGATCGGCTCGTTGAACTCGTAACGAGAAAAGCTCCTGGCCCGGACGCCGTCTCGAACGCCGCTCTAACACGACTCCAGGAGCAAGGAGTAATTTTCTTGGTTGCGCTGTTCAGCGCGTGTCTAAGACTGGCCTTTTTTCCCCAGAAATGACGTAAGGCGACGGTCATAGTGATCCCGAAGCAGGGAAAGAACGCTTCCCGTCCCGGCAACCTCCGGCCCATTAGTCTACTGTTAGCCACGTCAAACGTCCTCGAACGTCTTGTACAACGGAGAGTCCTAGACCATCTAAGAATCTTCGATGTACTAGTCCCCGAACAGTTCGGTTTCCGTGTGGGGCATTCCACCACTCATCAGCTGATGAGACTGGTGGAATACATCACGGGCGCCGGCTGTCGAAAAGACCAGACTGTCGCCTACTTCTTAGATGTGGAGAAGGCCTTTAATAGTGTCTGGCACGACGGGCTCTTGTTCAAGCTCCGGGAAATCCAGCTCCCAGATTGCTACCTTCGCTTGATTGGTAGATTTCTGACGGAGAGGACTTTCTGCGTGAGAATAGATGACCATGTCTTTTCCGAGAGACGCATTACAGCCGGGGGGGTACCTCAAGGTAGCGTGCTAGGGCCACTTCTGTTCTCCGTTTACGTCAACGACGCTTCCAGAGAGCCTGGAGTCCAGATGGCCCTGTTTGCCGACGACACGGCGGCGGCGGTTTATACCACCGATCGGAACGCTGACAGGGCTATACCACGACTCCAGCACGCACTCGATGCGTATTCGACGTGGACGGAATGCTGGAAAGTTGCCGTCAGCGACACCAAGAGCTCCGCGGTGCTATTCTCAAAGCGCCGGAAAGAACCGCGAGGCCGAGTGAGACTCGATAGAACGTACCTGCCCTGGTCGAGAGAAGTTAAGTACCTCGGTGCCCACCTAGATCGTCGGCTCACCTGGCGTGCCCACGCTGAGACGATGCGAAAGAGAGCGTCCGCTCGTCTCGCGCAACTGTTTCCGATACTTGTCAACAAGGCTATGACCCGCAAGCTGGGTAAGTTGATCGTCAACACGTATCTGTTGCCGATCATTACCTACGCTCTTCCCGTCTGGGGTTACCTCGCAACCGTTCATAAAAGAAAGTTGCAAAGCGTTCTTCGGCTAGCGGCCAAAGTCCCCTATCGGTTTTCTTCTCGACTCTTGAGAAGAGGACTCGGTGTCCGCTCCTTGGATGACACCGCAAGGCGACTTGCACGTAAATTTTACGTCCGAGCTGCGAGGACCCAGACAAACCCACTCATAGCTGGCCTTGGCAAGTACCGAACACATCCAGGTGATTCTTGGAAACGGCCTCGACAAATACTGTACTAGTCGACCTAGTACGAGCATGTCGTTGTAGGCACCATTAACTAAATAAATAATATTCCGTCTGCACAGGATCACTAGGCAGGAGCCCCTACCGGAAGCTCGGTACTAGGAAACCATTGGGTCGTCTCACGACGCGCAACCCAACAGCTCTGGTAGTTGAAGCCAGCCGGAAGAATGGAGAGCACAAGGGAAGCAGTGATGGACATCGACTGGGACAGCAGCGGGCTGTACATACCGCTGCCGAAAGAAGAGGACCCCAGCACGCCCGGAACAGCGAACGCAGCCGCCGAACATCACAGCGCGGCTCGAGCAGCGTACGCAAATGATTTAGCGTACTCGACAAACTGTCTTTTTAAGCAACCCTCGAAAATTGCACTCGCCCACTCGCCAGTGGCGAGTGGGTTTTGACTGTGAAAAAAAGGAGAAAAGAGGAGAGAAAGAATGAAAAATGGAAAAAAGAAACCAAAACGCGTCATGTTTTTGTTTTAGTAAAGGCGCGTGTTGAAGTCATAGGCCGTCAGTTAGCTGTCACCGTGTGAATTTTATAAACAAAACAGCTCTGTTGGATATAAACATCTTAAAACACGTCGAACAAAATAGTGTTGTTGAGCGAGGGGAGCGGAAATTTCACGCCGTTCTGTGCGGGCCGCCGGCCTTTGTCACTCCTTCCAAGTTGTACAGTCTGCTAATTATTGTTGAGTTGACCGGATGTGTTACGCGTGTGATTTATTGTTTCGTGTACTAAGTGTATTCTCAATTTCTAAGATCGTGTTCAGCGTGTATTTTATTTTTCGTGTGTTATTTTATTCATAATGAAACAGATTAAACTTAATTATTTCTTTAAAAAAAGTTCTACTGTCAGTACGACGACGCCTAGTGAGTCTGCGAGTGCGACGTTTATTGCTAGAGATTTAAGTGCCGGGCCTAGTAGGGAAACTGAAATGCCTACTATGGAAAACGCGAGTTCTAGTGGACTTAGGCCTACTCACGGTTCCTCTGGGAAACGAAAATTTCAAAGAGCATATCTTCCCCTGGCTAGCTTACGATTCCGACCGCGCAAAATGTACTATATGCGCTAAATACCCTCAAAATAGTGACCCAAAATGGGTAGCAGGATTTTCTGGTTCCATGAAAAAGGAAACTTTTGTGTTTCATGGTAAAAGCCTAGTACATATGGACAATTTAACGCGTCTTGAAGTAGAGTCAGAACCAGGAAAAGCTCCTCTTGCCAAATGTATTAAGAAAATAGAGTCTTCTATGTTTGAGCATCTAACAACTTTATTCAACATAGCCTATTTTATAGGCATCAATGAAAAACCATTCACTGACTTCCCTAAGCAAGTTGCCCTTGCAACTAAATTAGGTGTAAATGTGGAGACAAAACAATATGTAAACGATAAAAACTGCCAAGTTTTCATTAATTTTATTGCTAAACAGTTACAAGAAGATGTGGTTCAAAAACTAAAAAATGCTCAGTGTTTCAGTATTTTGATTGATGGTTCCACGGACCGAAGTGCTGAGGAACATGTGATTGTTTATGCTCGTTATGTGTGTGAAGGGGAGATAAGAGAAGACCTTTTAGGCCTTGTGCCTCTCGAGAGCGGTAGGGCAGAGTCGTATTTCACTGCTGTTACTGGGCTCTTGGATAACTTAGGGCTTGATTGGAGAAGAGAAAAGTACATGGTTAGTGTGGGAACTGACGGGGCGTCGTCTATGATTGGCTCAAAGTCAGGTTTCGTACTTCGTTTGAAAGAAGAAGCTCCGCATTTAATTAGCATTCACTGCGCCGCACATCGTCTACAATTGGCCATACTTGATGCTGCCAATTCCATCCCTTACCTAGAAAAGCTTGACGAAACTGTGAAGAACATATACAAATTTTACAAACGATCCTCAAAACGCCTCCATGAGCTTAAAAACACCGCGAAAACTTTAGAAAGTGAGTTAGTAAAACTCAGAAATATTCACAATGTACGGTGGCTATGTAGTAAATCTGACGCTTTGAAAGCTTTGCGGCGTGATCTCGTACCTCTGGTCATCCATCTTGAGGATATAACGAACCGGAAAGCTACAACAGGAGAAGCTACGGATGCAGCTAGAGCAAAAGGCTATCTAAAAATCCTGACATCATACAAGTTTGTAAAAACACTAAACTTTTTGATTTACCTGTATGGGAAACTAGAGCAATTTTGTAAAGTTTTACAGTTGAAACAGTTACTGGTCTCACAGGTACGATCGTCAATGATGGTAACGGTGGAAATGGTTCACTTCTTGCTTTCATCTGAAGGATCCAGTGTGAAACAATTCCTTTCTGACACTTCAGACTCAGAGAAACTGAATTGCTCAAAATACAAAGGTGACCAAGGAATTGTTCTCACAAACACGTCTCAAGGGGAGGAAGAATACAAATCAATCCGTAATAAGCTGATCGAAAGCACAGTTCATTACTTGAAGTGCCGTCTTGATACACTTGAGACTGTAGTAGGCACCAAGTGCCACGTTCTGGATTTCTTGTGCCTTCCTCAAGATGACACCCTAACTGCATATGGCAATGAGGAGATTCTTCAATTGGCGCATGTTTTTATTACTGGTGATATAAATGAGGATGTTTTGCTATCGGAATGGCTTCAATTAAAAATGATGGTTAAAGAAGAGCAAATAACTTCAAAAGGACTGGGTGAGCTATTAAAAACTCTGTACAAGTTTCCTGAGCATTTTGGTGAGCTAAAGAAAGTATTTTACGGCGTTGCATGCATGGCAGTAACAACAGCATCTTGTGAACGAGGATTTAGCTTCGTTAACAGGATAAAAGTGAAACAGAGACTTTCCCTGGACATCACTTCATTAGGAGATCTAATGCAGCTGGCAGTAAATGGACCACCCTTAGAAGATTTCAACCCTGGTGTAGCAATAGACAAATGGTATTTCTCGTCGGGACTTCGCCATGTTAGTGGCCACAAGAGGAAACACTCAGCCTAGTCCAGCTTGATTATTTTTCATCTTCAACTCGATAAGGGACTATCAGAATATAAACTGGGCTAATGAATAATGTAGCGGTACATGGTAAATATTAAATAATAAAGTTTTATCCCCCCACCCCCGGAAACGGTATCTGGCGAGTGGGAAACGCCAACAATTTTCGAGGGTTGTTTTTAAGGACCTCAAAACGATAGTGTGTACGATTGGCGCCATTTGTCCTGTGACAATATATATATTGTTTATCGCTCATGAGCAGTCAAAGTTCGCACCCTTGCATAGTATTTCCGACAAACAAAAAAAGGATTGATTTTGTTACTGATTGCTTTGTTGCCGTCATTCGACCGGTGTGCGTCTCACAAGGTTGATTGATACCCCAGTTCCAATACATTAAAGGGTCATGTAGACGCTTCTTGATTAACACTACGCGAGTTTGTCTAGGTCTGCTCATATTTTTCTCAAGTAACTGTTTACTATTATACATTTTTTTCTTGTTACTCAATGTGTTGTAATATCTTTATACTAACATTTTATACTGAACTTTCTACTAACGTCATATTATTTTGTTATATTCACAAAAATGGGACAATTTGGATTTATCGAATGCCAGTAGAGTACGGTTCGTGATGCTTTAGTTCGGCAGTCTCCCGTAATGTGGCGTTCACGTAACTAACTCACGAGCGACAATCACGCTCTAGCGGAAGTAGAACAAACGCAGATGAATTCGGCCATTAGTAGGGCAACTGCACAAGCAGAATAAATTGTTCCTAAGAAGAAATATATTTTTGATCTAAAACGTAGCCTTTTTAAGTTAACGAGTGTACGATTTTAATTCGTAGAGCCCGGAATTCATGACAGTGTCCGGGATGCCAGCCAAAACGACAAATTTTCCTACAATTTCCCTCAATCTAGGATAATTACGTTATGCCCTATACTTTAAAGCCGTCCGCGTTTTTTCAAGTCATGTTCTTAATGGGATATTACTAACTGTTTAACATTAGGATCTTCACTAAGCGTGAAATAAGTAAACGACCTTTCGACAGTGATAAATACACTCAATATCTGTTCACCGTCTTTATGATGGCGTCAAAAACATTTATGTATTTTGAATATAATATAATTATATAAACAAACTTCGTTGGTCTCTATATTTAGAATTTGATTGAATATTTAGTACTGTACGTGTTATCTGCAAAGAAAAATATAATGGAAACAGAAAGCATAACGTACACGAAAACAGACTTAAACATTTCAAGAATTTTGATAATATTGGTTGCGTAATTGCAAAAGACATGTCAGATCATATATAATAGAGTAGGCCTACGTATTTTAGACGCTTGACGTTACATAAGCAGCACTGTTGCACAAGTGAAGAATTCTGGTTCGCCAAATATGTTAATTTGTAGTTAATTATGAAATTCGAATCGATATTGTTTTGAATAATAATGGATAAAAAAGTGTTATCATGTGGTAAATTTAATTGTACAAATATATATTTTAATTTACTTTATTTAAATAAATCAATTATTTCTCATTACCAGCTTAAATTTAATCAATTATTATTGTAGATGCACAAATTTAAGCTTTTTTAACTAAATATAGGTATATCATTATCGACTCGGAACACAAAGTTTTTTACTGGTAAAAATGTAAAAGTTTTACCTTATAGCCTGTACCACTTTTCGCTTATATATGCTAAGCTTCGTCAGAGGTTGCGACTTGGAGCGCTATCCGTCTTGTTCTTAGCGTGTGTGTGTGTGTGTGTGTGTGTTGTTTTTTTGAGATTTGTATGCGATTCTGTATCGTGCTTTTTTTAATTTGTGGGCTATTTTTTCTGTGTGGTTATTGATGTAGGCCCTATGTTAGTGTAATGAATTTGATGTTTTCTGTCTTCGCCTGTTGTTTGTTTTGTGTTTTGTGTTGACAACAGATATTTTACAACTAGATATTTTATCGTGCTTAGTTAGTCTTTTTCATCTTTACATCATACAGAGTCTGTATATCATAGTTCTGAAAGCAGCTAGTTTGTGTTGTATTGGGTGATTGCAGGAGTTGAGTATTCAGAAGTGATATTTTTAACCAAGACTTAGAGTTGTAATTTTGTTTACGTCACATAAAATACAACAAAAAGACAATTTAGCGTACACCATTAAGTTAATATAAAAAAAAATTAAACAAAAATTCTGAAATTCATTATCACATCCAGCTTGTGTGTTACGGCGCGCTTTTGTAGGGACTTCCGTACACATAAGAGAGCTTCTGAAAAATTATGTTCAGTTTTTATAATATAAAGCAATTTATTCCCCGTTTTTGTAACTAAAGACAGACATTGTAACTGAAGCTTAATCCTCAATTTTCTGACATGTAACGGTTTTTCAATCATAAAATGTCTAACCGGGAAATAACAAAAACATTCAATTTGTAAACTTTTTATGTATAATTATATCACTACCGACACGGAACACAAAGTTTTTTATTAGTAAAAACGTAAAAGTTTTACCTTATAACCTGAACCAGTTTTCACTTATTATAAGCTTCGTCAGAGGTTTACGTTCTATGTTTTTACCAATAAAAAACTTTATGTTCCGAGTTGGTAGTGATATAATTATATTTAGTTAATCAACAGACACGTAATGGACAACGAAATCTAAGAGTTTAAAGTATGTTCTATATTTCAAAACTAGATTTTTCACAAGTTCAGACAAGATACGTCATTTAGTAATGGGCACAGTATTTTATTGGTCAACACTGTACATAGACACGCTATACGAGTATTTGAGAATATCGAATTTGCTTGGCAAATACTGAATTTGCTTGGCAACAAGGAATCTTTCAAATTTTTTCCACCCGACCTGTACAAAAATTGTCATTTGCTATTTCTAAGTATAGCTAGTTTTGTAATTGCTATTTCTGGACTCAATTCAAATACAAAAATAAACATAGAAAAGTGCAATGACGGTAGATAAATGAAAGGAATTTTTTGTCCAATAAAATTACAAGTACATAAAATATGATCTGCTTAATTACTTAAATTGATACGCTCTTGTCAACAGGAAATTAAATTTGTGAAAAATATTTTATTGTAAAATTAAAGGGCTCATAATTTTTATGTATTTTTGTAGTTTATGATTACTTGCAATTTCTTCCTGTTCCCTACTTTGTGGAAACATTGACTACTTGCAATTTGATCGTTTCCCCTACTTTGTGTTGATCAAGCTCAAGTAAAAGTAAGAACACGCATGCCAAGTATATCTGGAAATCGGCTGATGTGAGACATACACCAAATGACACACGAATGTGCAAAAATGTCAGTTGAAACAAAACCAAGAAACCAGTTGGCTCGGTCGCTTATTTTACTGAACCATATTTTGCAAGAATTATATGTAACGCTGTTCATTGTTTAACGCTTATAAGGTAGAAGGACAAGAAACATACTGCATTACAAACCTTACTGAAAAAACACAACTTTTGTTGCTTATTGACTAAATTAATGTTTAATATATCCGGCTGTTAAATGCCTGACGGAATAAATTTAAATATCGTTTTGGGTGAATAAATTTTCCTTACTAAAACAAGTAACTGTCAAACAGAACATTAAAATCAATTTTATTCTCGGCCTTATGGAAAATATGCGGTTTGTAAAAGAAAAACAACTGACTGAATCGAAATCATGAGGACTCTATAGGAGTTAGTAGAAATTAGTTCGATTTGAATAAGTATCAACGCAAAATTAACATAAAGAATTCAATAATTACATAGCAATGTCAAAGAGAAGTAATTCATGTACAGTGCAGACAAAAATGAAAAATCTGTGGTGGCAACTAAAGCGGGGAGGGGAAGACACCTGAACACCGTGCTGGAAGCTTTTAAGAAATTACACCAACCTAGAGTAGAATTCTCCAAATGTTTGTTACCTACGGAAACTCTCGAACAAGCATACGTATTTGGACCTTTACGACCCAAAATCTTATAGGTAGAGATGAACATCAATGGTCGAAAAACATCGATGGTTCGATGGTCGAAAAACATTCATAGATAAAATATGATAGATATCATATGATACACAGAATAATCAACATCCCACTATTTGAAAAAGACTACAAGGACGAAATATAAACCATAAAATACCTAGAAGAATCCAACGGACACAACAGGATAATAGTCAATCAACTCCTACATAAAATATAAAACAAACAACAGACAATGACAGAAAACAACAAATTCACAACACTAACATACATCAGTAACCACACTGAAAAAATAGCCCACGAATTTAAAAAAAAAAACAGGATTCAGAATTACACACAAAACTACAAACAAAACAGAACACACGCTATCAAAATACACACACAAAGATCAAAACAAATTTGATCTACCTGGCGTTTACAAACTAAATTGCTCGGATTGCAACAAATTCTACATAGGCCAAACAGGACGTTGCTTCAAACAAAGATACATTGAAAACACAAAGGCACTACACTCCACTACCGAATCCACCTTTGCAAACCACCTCACTGAAGCAAACCACACATACACAAACATCGAAAATAACATGGATATTCTACACGTACACACAAAAGGCCAAAAACTAACAGACACTCTTGAACAATTGGAAATACACAAACACACAGAAACACATAAAAACGACATCCTAAACGAACAGACACAATTCAAATCACAAATATTATTCGAACATATCAAACCCCACACACACAACATCGATCCTTCAAAAGTCGGCGCCGTCACCCAGAACAAGACGGACAGTGCTCCCAGTGGCAACCCTCTGACGAAACTTATAATAAGCGAAAACTGCTTTAGGCTATGAGGTAAAACATTTACGTTTTTACCAATAAAAACCTTTGTGTTCCGAGACGGTAGTGATATACTTATGTTTAGTTAATCAACGGACACGTCATAGACAACAAAACCGAGATGCAGTGTTGTATTGCTCAGCAGTATACACAGATATGTTATTTTTCAAATAAATCAAGTCGTAAGTGAATAATTTAATTTTGAGCAAAGAATCTGAGAAATTTAAGAATATTCCACGTTTAAATTTCTATTTCTGCACACAATTCGAATATAAATTTTAAAATTGCAATTGGAGGAGTAGAAGAATATAAATTTGTTATCCAGTAAAATGAAGAAGGTACATTTTTGATGGTGTCTTGAAGTGCTTGGTCTCTCTGAATTAAAAAAGTGGGAGGAAGATTCAAATACTAAGTTTTGTTGCACATCTGGTCCTATGTGCAATATATCACCTGAAAAAGTTTCTGTTATTCGCAAAGATTGCACAGCAGTGTGGGTGGATATAGTAGGAATAGCAATGTTGTTGGGTGCTTTCGTTGTAAATGTTTTATATGGTAGTTCTTTTTTGAAAATGTTGCACAACGCAACACATTTACCGACTGATTCAAAAAAGCTCCACAAGTCACTCGTTTTTCTTCTTGGATCCATGTCACCAAAATTTTAAAAATAAAAAGTGCGGAAAAACAAACATAACCTAGCAAACGGCAACAGTCACAGTGGATACTGTCCACTGGACAGCAAAACTTCAGAAGGTCCTCCCATAGTATGGGGGTTCCCGACCGGTGGTAGGCATATCACTAGTGTCATGCAAGAAAAACTAGGTAGGAAGAAAGTATTTATTTAAAAAAAATAAATACAAATTTGCGTTGAAGACAACAATAAATTTCCATCGAATATGATTTAAACCGATTACCCTTATAAAAACACAACCTAAACAGTATGAGGTAAAATTTCATTAGATATCTGCTCTTATCTTACTTTATTTCTTATCAAGTGGTACTCGCAAAGAACGCGGAAGACCAAAGTGGTAGCCAGGTCCGGAAGAGTTGGGAACCACTGCTAGTGGATCAACTGTGCAACTGATAGGTCCTGGAAAAAGCACAAGTTGGGCGAATAATGGATACTTCGAGCCATATCAAAGATCAATCATGTATATTTTACAGTCTCCAAGAAATTCAGATAAACTTGTAGCTTTCTCTTCTTACCTCCTTTTTGTTTTATTAATGGCCTTCTAATAAGTTTAGTAAATACTTATATCCATCAGATCGTGTATTTATCATAAGTTGCAGTTTGACCATTTACACTTAATTGTTATCTGTTATGGTATAAGGTAGTATAGGTGGAAGGTGGTAGGTTGAACTACCATTAGTCAAATGATAAGTAAAGTGAAAGAGACAAAAATTCAAAACCAGCAGTTTAGATAAAAGAAACAAATTTACGAAAACACGTTATATTTTAGGATAGCGTTATCAGATCAGTAAATATTTAATGAATACGACTAGATAAAGTGCATAGGTGTCAGTCAGAAAGTTGATATCCTATCTTAGAGCAAGCTACACGTTTCAGTAAAAAAAAAAATACTTTGTAGTGTTTTACAACAGGAACGTTACATAAATTTCATCATTTACATGAGATGTGCAGTAAAGTTAAAATCACATTAACCAAAATTATAATATGGCCTATCAACTATCAGCAACTCTGTAGGTTATAACACAATATAATTCGTTTTTGCAAAATTTAACAAATTGGTGACTAGTATAATATATAATTTATTATAGCCTAATCCGTAGTGTATGTCAGCATAACACACGAGAAGAAATGTAACAACAGTATGATTTTTTTTTTCATTTATTAAAAACAGCCTCGTTTCTGCGCAGAATGAAGTATTCAGCACCAAAAAGCGGCTTTGTACTCGTGTACTGGAAATACTTCTAATACTTGTACTCGTTTACTTGTTGTTATTTGTGTATCAGTAATACTCCTAATACTGGTGTACTCGTTTAATTATGAACCCGTAATACTTGTAGTACTCATAACAGGTATTTCAAATTTTCACAACCGTATACATCCGTTCCACAAAAAATATCGTTCAAAAATACCTGTAACAGGTATATCGGCCCACCTCTAGAGTGTAATCTCACTTTTTATATTAACTCTTCCTCACGTCTTGCAAAAATGTTGTCGAACAGGAAATGTGATTCCTGGGCCTCCAAGCAATTTAACTCAAAGTTGAAAACCCACTCATATTTTTAACTATCATGTGAATTTAGGTTACGTGATAGAAATGTTTTCAAGGTTCAGATGATAAAACTTGGTAGCTGTCTTGCACGGGCGAGACAGCTTTCCAAAAATTTAAATCAAAGCTGAAAACCCATTCATATTTTTTACTATATGTGAATTTAGGTTACGTGATAGAAATGTTTTCAAGGTTCAGATGATAAAACTTAGTAGCTGTCTTGCACGGGCGAGACAGCTTTCCAGTTGCCGGGCAGCTGCCAGCCATAATCTGTAGTATATATCTGGATAACACACGAGAACAAATGTAAGGTCAGTATGATTTTTTTCATTTACTAAAAACATCTTCGTCTCTTTGCCCAGAATGAAGTATTAAGCACATAGTGGCTTCGTACACGTGTACTGGAAACACTCCTAATACTTGTACTCGTTTACTTGTTGTTCCTTGTGTACCCGTAATACCTTTAATATTTGTAGTACTCGTGAGGGGTCCCGGGACTGGGAACAGCGAGGCCGCGAATATCAGGTATTCCAAATTTGTTGTCACTGTTACATTCGTTCCATAATACCTGTACTAGGTATATCGGCCCACCTCTCGTATAATCTGTTTTTCTATTAACAATTCTTCCATTTTCACGTACTTGCCACCTCATGTCTCACAAAAGTGGAGTTGAACAGAAAATATGATTCAGCGTCTCCAATCAATTTAACTCAAAGCTGAGAAACCCACTCACATTTTTTACTATCACGTAAAGTCACGTTATGTGATAGAAATGTGTTTTCAGCTTCAACTGATAAAGTTTAGTAGCTATCTCGTACGGACAAGACAGCTTTCCAAAAATTCGATAACGGGTGGTGGTACCAGACAGCTACAGGTTGCCAATCGGCAGAGGGTCATGTTGACGATTGTCGATTAGAGCTACGCGATTTTATGGCGTCTTCTATTTGTTTTGGTAAATAACTTTCTTTAGTTACACATTATTTCCTTGTCATTGTCTATTTTCCAATAGCTTTCCCGTTAACGGTTAACATCATATACTGCTTGCGTCATATTATATTGTTATTTCTACAAAAGTTTGACCATTTACATAACTTAGATGCTGCACAGTACAGTACGTATTGCGTTAGTTCACCAGTCTACCGTAGTGTGGCGCTCACGTAACTCTTGTTTGACACGAGCCACCAACGCGCTCTAGTGGAGGTCGCAGGAAAGTTTTGTAGAACTAACTCAGACGTGATCTGCCGCAGGGGGGGGGGCATTCCGGCTTCCCGCGCTAACCTAGCGATCAGCTGTTGTTGACGCCTGACGTCACCTGGTGGAAGAACTACACAGTCAGCGTTTGAGTTCAATTGCAAAGGGAGATTAGGTATTTAATTGTGGTCAGAATTAACAGAATTTTGTACAGTGCGTTCTTTTTGAGTATCGTTTTAGTTCATTACAATCGTTTGAGTCTAAAAACAATTTAATTTTTGTAACGTCATTGTATTTTTGTTTTGTATTGTGTCAGTGTGTATTGTGTTTTTATCTTATGTTACAAATTGGAATATACGTACAGTTTGAAATGAATAAAAGTGGTAGCAGTAGTAATGCCTCTTGTGCTGTAGCGCAGTGTCATAATTGTTGCTTTAAGGAACCTGGTACCATATACCACCGGTTTCCAAAAAGCAAAGATCTGAGACGTGTGTGGCTTTCTCGCTGTAAACGAACTGATAAATTTAATGTTAATACTGCCCGAGTGTGTGTTCTAAGCACTTTCTCCCAGAAGATTGCGAAAGGGATATGAAAAATGAACTTCTTGGTTTACCGACAAGAAAAATTCTGCAGTTAAACGCTATTCCATCCCAGTACATTCCAAATTGGCACGGCAACTCAGATTCAAGAGAGATCACAACTCAGGTGTGTATGTTCTCAGTTTAAACATTGTAATACTATTTTAGTCAAATTTTATTAGCCAACATAACTCAGGCTATAAGTTTCCTCCTGTTCCTAAATTGATTTTGGGTTTATAGGCCTACTATAACAACACTGAGACAAATCAGGACATACAAAAAGATATAGAAATAGCAAAACTTCGAGAAGAAATTTTACAGCTAAAAAAGAAAAATGCCCTAAATCTACTCGCACTAAAACAAACGCAAGCTGCTCTAACAGCACTCAAAAGAGCAAGATATGTAGCGTCTTTCAAGAAGGCATTCCCGTGCAAAACAACACGGAGAACATTAAATCAAGACATAAAAGATATCCTTTCTAAGTGCTTCACTCAAGGCCAGATTCGATATCTTTTACAAGACAAGAGGGTTAAGTGGTCATCAGAAGAATCGCGAATGCACTCACGCTAAGAGCACTTTCAAAGAAGACCTACAATTACTTAAGAAAACGCAATTTCCCCTTACCTGCTCGTTCTACTCTCCAAAAGTGGACACGACAGTTTAAATACAGGCGAGGCATCCTTCAGGACGTTTTGTCTTTAATGAAAGCTAAGGCTACAAATTTTACAGAACTTGAGAGAATTTGTGTCCTTTCTTTCGATGAAATTAATATTGATGGACGTGTGTGCTACGATTCATCAGATGACGTATTCTGGGGCCCCACAGTAATGTTCAGGTGGTCATGATTAGAGGTCTGTTTGCCAAGTGGAAGCAACCCATTTATTATGATTTTGATGTGACCATGACAGATGTATTGCTTAAAAGCATTATCAGTGCCGTTGAGAGCAGTAATATTCATGTAGCGGCTGTGACGTTTGATATGGGGGGAAAGAATTCATAATTCTGGAAGGAATTAGGAGTAAACACAGACAAAAATTTCTTTATTAACCCAACTACAAACGATAAGGTGTGGGTTTTCCGTGACGTACCTCATCTTTTGAAGCTGCTTAGAAATCATTTTCTAGACCATGGGTTGTTATTTTGCGACGGCACTGAGCTTAAAAAGGATACAATCGAAAATCTGTTACAGCAACAGAAAGGAGAATTGACGATTTTACCCAATATTAGTCAGATACACCTTAACGTAACTGGTCGATCTCGTCAAAATGTAAGATTTGCTGCACAGTTGTTTTCTAATCATACAGCAAAGGCGCTGAAATATGTTGCAAATAAAGAGCGCGAAAGCAGCTTCATCGAACTGGTAAACGATGCATTTGATGTTTTAAACTCGAGACTTCCAAAAGACCAGAAAACGCCCCTCAGAAGTGGGTACGGCATGAATTTAAGGAGCCAAGAAAATACTTTAAAAAGGTTTTTGGAAGTAATAACTAACATGCGAGTAGCAAGTAAGAAAAGTTTACTACCTTTTCAGAAAGGTTTCGTTATATCTTTAAATTCATTGTTCGGCCTTTATGAACAAATGACAATGATTCATGGGGTGACGTACATTTTGACCGCTAGATTCAATCAAGATTGCCTAGAAAACATTTTTTCACGAATTCGGGGATTAGGCGTCTTTTATAATAATCCCACTCCCTTTGAAGTGCGCAACAGAATTCGGTTCTTGCTTTTAACGGTTAGCATGGCCGATATACCGTTATCTGGAAGTGCGTCTGTGGCTGAGGATGGTAGCATTCATTCCACCGAAGTTATGAAATCAAATGACTCTGACGAGGATTTCATCCAGTTTTTTGCCAATGAACTATGCATAGACATAGTTGAACATACATTAATACCAAGTTCTCCGAATAATGACACCCACGAAGCAGAATTGTTAAAAACAGAGGAATTGGCCCAGTCTGCAAGTGACAACGATGTTCCTCAAGATGCCTTAAAATATCTGGTCGGGTACATCGCATTCAAGTGCCACTTCATTGATGAAAGTCTATGTGTGAGAGGCGAAACATTGTGTCTTTCTGGGGAACATAGTCATGACTGGATATCGATTATATCAAATGGGAGGGGTGGCTTACCCATCCGTCAGACGAGTGGTTACATAAACTGATTCAGTTTGAGATAGTTTTTAGTTCTTTCCACGGACGTACAGTATCAAAACAAGTGAAAGTTATCTCTTATTTGGCCACCTTACTCAAATCTAAATTTCCAGAAGTGGACGAGAAAGTCATTTGTCTGTACGTCAGGACAAGAACATTCATCAGAATCCGCCATCTGAACAAACAGCTCAATCTCAAGTCACTTGAAAAGTATGCAGCAAGAAAGAGTCGGCTCTGGGTAGCTTCGTCTTCAAAAATTTAAGTCACCTATGAAGGTATGTGTCAACTAAATAACCATTTTCATTTCGTTGACAAAAGTATTTATGTTTACAACTAAACGTACTAGCTTCAGTTTTTAACGTTATAACAGTGAAAATGTAGATAAAGGAAATGATTATGATATTGATTATAATTATAATAATTGGAAGCTTGTTTCAAATATATTATACTACATAGAAATGTTTTTACACGCACTCATGCGTGCACGCGTGTGCACGTACGCGCACACGTACGCACCTACGCAGGCATATATTATATATATATATATATACATATATATAAAAAATATCGCCTCCTTTACGACTTAATTTTACATCTTGTGCCATTTTGTCAGTGTTATGTGGATAGACTTGCTTACTTTTCTATTAAATGTAGAAATAGATTTTACCATTATTTTTTTGCCACAAACCATTTAATTGTTGTTTAATCCTTTTTCTATATGAATAGCTCGTTACAATTATTGTTAATATTTTGTGTAAACAGCAGAGAGGTGCTAAGTAGGACATTGTCTCAGGTAAGATTGCATGGTAAATCAAGACTCGCGAGTATTTCTTCCACCCGGCGACGTCAGAGCGAAGCAACCAATGGGAGCGTAATTGGCCGGAGTGGCCTACCTTATTATTCTAGTTACATTGGATCTGCCGTTCGTAGAGCAACTACACCAGCCGATTAAACTGTTCCTGCGAATAAAATATATCTATAATATAAAATATAAGGTTTTCAACTTAACAAGTGTATGATATTAATCCGTAGAATTTGGAATGTATGATAGGGTCCGGAATGTCAGATGGGACGACAATTTTTTGTAGAGTTTGTATCCCAGAAAATTCCTGGAATTTCCTTATGTTCCCATTGTTAGAGGCGTTTGCGTTTTGTCAGGATAGGTTAATAACTGGATATCACTAAGTGTTTAACACTAGGGTGTAAAGGATACTCCAGCGGTGATAAATACTTTAAAATTCTGTTCACCGTTTATTATGTTTGGGTTAAAAGTAATTTACGTATTTTGAGTAAAATATGTTTGTTCAGCCTCTGTGTTCAAAAAATAAAGATTTAATGTTTAATATTGTGTGAATTGACTGCAAAGAAAAATATAATGGGAACACAAAACGTAATAAACACAAAATTAAATTTAAATATTTCATGCATTTTCATAATATCGGTTGCACAATTACAAAAGACATATCAGATCATATACAGAGTACCCATTATAGATGCTAGACGTTACATAAGCAGCACTGTTGCACGACTAACTGAAGTGTTCTGGTTCGGCATTTGTTTTAATTTGTAGTTATTTATGAAATTATAATTGATATTTTTGTAATAAATAGTCAGTTATCGTTAGTTGTATTTAATTGTACAACTAAATACTTTAATCTACTTTATTTAATAATTCAGTGACTCCTCATTATCAGTTTCAGTTTTGTTATCAATAATCTTCTATACACTTTTTGTTCTAATATACACATTGTAGATGTACATATTTAAGCTTTTCTTAACCAAAATTTAGATTTATAATTTTGCATACGTCACACAAAATAAAACCAAAAGAATACTGTATTTACGTTATTAAATTAATATAAAAGACGGTCAAACGTAATTTTAGAATTTGAAATTTACATCTAGTGTTTCTGTTTAACACATTTTTGTAGGCATTCAAACGAAAAAAAAATATATAAAAGAAAACTTTTACAATTATGTACAGTTATTATAAAGTAACTAATGTCCCCATTTTTTAAATTAAAATCTGAATTTATACCTAGGACTTAATTCTTTATACCCTGTCATGATCTGTTTTTCTATCATACAATTTCTGACCGGGGAAAGAATAAAAACAGGCAGTAATTACTATGTCTGACGTATGTTCAATATTTTGCATTGTTGTTTTCCACGTTTACAGATAGGACACGTAATTCAGTAATGGATGGAGTATTCTGTTGCTCAGCACTATACACAGATATGCTATTTTTGAGCAAATCAATTTGTAAGAACTTTTACAATTATGTTCAATAATTATAATGTAACTAATGTCTCCGTTTTTGTAATTAAAGTCTGAAGTTTTACGTAGGGCTTAATTCTTTATACCCTGTCATGATCTGTTTTTCTATCATACAATTTCTGACCGAGGAAAGAATAAAAACATGCAGTAATTTCTAACCCCTGACGTATGTTCAATATTTTCCAATGTTGTTTTCCAAGTTTACAGATAAGACACGTAATTCAGTAATGGATGCAGTATTGTGTTGCTCAACACTATACATAGATATGCTATTTTTGAGCAAATCAATTTGTAAGTGAATCAATCGATTTTTAAGAAAATAATCTGACAAACTCTATTTGGTATGTTTAAGGACATCTCGCTTTTCAATTGCTATTTCTGCACGCAATGCGAATATGAACTTTAAAAATTGTTATGGCAGGAATCAAAGAATAGGAATTTTTGCAATATTATGGCACAAAATGTGCATAGTTTTTAATTAATTAAATATAATCAACGGCTGGTGAAAAAGATCTGACGAATTGTGAAATGTGATTGGGGAGTGGCAAAACTTTCTAATCCATGAAAGTAATGTACTTTTACTGAAGAAAAATTAATTTTACAGTAAAAAGTATTAATTTCTTAGATAAAGTATAATATATAATAACAGTGTGTAAACAAGTGTATGATGAATAAATAAATAAAAATTTATAAATAAATACATTCCTGACTAAACCATAAAATATTCTAATTTCCGGAGTTGGTAACTTTGTAACACTATTTGAACAGCTGATATATCAAAAGTCGTTTATGTAAAGCTTGTTTTAGCCTCCTTAGTATACGCTCGATTTCAAGGCTAAGTTGCTATTATGATAAATGTCCATGTTGCTTCAGCATACTGTATGAAATAATGTATTGTGTATATAATCATTTAGAAATTGTAAAACTTGTTGAGATATCCTAATATTTTTGTAGTTCATATATAAACTATATCCTATATATCCTATATTTTTGCTTTCCTTCTACCTATATGTGCAGTCCATCTAAGTTTAGATTCCTCGATCCTTTCATTTGTATAGAATATACCCAATTCTTGTCTTATCACATCGTTTATAATTCTTTCGTTTCGTGTACATCCCTTTATGAAGCTCTAGCAATTCATGACTGCAGCTTGTATATGACTTGTACTTTTCTTAGATAACTCCTACGTTTTGGAACTGTATAAGAGAGTAGGGATTACCATAACTTTATAGAACTTCATTTGAGTTTCCTTTCACAGTGCATCAATCTAGAAGTAATTTAAAAAATATATTGTACTTTTCTTAACTTACAAAAAAAAATTAAAATATGAAAGGTAAGTTTTGTAAGTCGTTGCATTAGTGGTAACACTGATGTGATGGTAACAAACTAAAAGTCTTAAAAATAGGAAAATGTCGTGTAACAATCGTTTTTCAGGATCTTCTTTGGCTTCCATTCTTCTTTTTACGGTCAGGCGACAAACGAGATAATGAAACTGTGTTATTATTACTTTTATAGTAATAAATTTAGTGGTATTGTATACCAATTTGCTACTAATATTAACGTTAAGATTTTCAACGTAAATTATTAACGTACAATGCCAGCAAACTTTGTAAAATACACGCTTACTGTTTATAACAAAAATTAAAGTTAATGGTTAATTATAAATCGCATACAATAAACTGTTTTGTAAACAAAATTAAAGGTCAACTGCCTGTCACTTAAATTAATGTAAATCTAAATATTGTTACGACATCACAGAACAATCTACGTGTTTGTCGAATGTGCCAGAAGAATGTCGCTCTACTGTGTGTGGCGTACGTGCTTGTAGGTGCATTTGCGGGAGTCTTCTCGACGCCGCCAGCCGTGCGGACTGTGTCGAGGACGCAGTTAATTACGTACTTCATAGGAACGCTAAAACGCAATTAGGAATCGTCTAGATTTTCGGCGGCTATAAATACATGGCGGCAGCGGCCTTAAGATTCAGTACAAGTGCGAGATATTAATAGCGCGGTTCAAGAGTTATTTTCTGGCGAAATTACTGTAAGCGTTTAAGTGGTAATTAGTTAAGTGTTGTGTGTTATAATCGGACGGTAATTGTAATACAATTGTGTTTAATAGTAGTGACATTTTATTTGGTGTGAACAATTTTTATTTGATTTGTTGTAGTAAACTGTGTTGTTAATTACGACCTGTTTATTGTAAAAATTAAAGCTGGTGATTAGTGACTTAAGTGGTGTCTTGTACTTATTTTGTTTCCACTGTACCTACGACGCTCGAGTAGACCGTCGTAACAGTGGTGTCATAACTGGGACAGAACGGTTAACAGTGGAAACAGTGGACACTTCATACAAGACGAGTGTAATTCGTAATTAATCGGTAAACATGGATGCTAGTCAGATGATGGAAGCTTTCCAAACGCTGCTGCGGCAAACAAAGGAAGAAGCAGAAAGACGACAAAAAGAAGAACGAAGGCAAGAAAGAGAAGAAGCAGAAAAACGACAGGATGAGTAACGCAGACAAGAGGCGGAAGACGCAGAGAAGAAACGCAGACAGGAGGCGGAAGAAGCAGAAAAACGATAGGATGTAAAACGGAAGCTCTCTTTGAAGCTATGCAGAAACAGTTGCAAGAACACAGTACCGCTGAATTGGGTCTCCTACAAGGTGAGCTTAATAAACAAGTTACTAAAATATCAGAGTTACAAGAATCAATGACATTAAAAATAGCTGAAGTAGAAAAGTCTGTCTCTTTGTGAACAGACTGTACCAATGATAAAAACAGAAATAGACGCAGAAAATAAGTTAATGGAGAAAGTCACTTTGCCCGCAGTAGGGACAGTTCATGTCAAGCTCCAGCCTTTGACAGAAGCAGTCACTGGGCAACGTACCTCCACCAATTTGAAGCTGCTGCATGCGCAAATAATTTAACAGAGAAAGACAAGGCAGTCTCACTCGTTCTCGTATTAAAAGGACCCGTGGCAGAACTACTACAGAAAGTCCCACCTGATAGCCAGAACATCTATGCCGAGTTGATAAAAGCTCTAGAATTACGGTATGGTGATAAACATTTGCGAGATGTGTACTGCACCCAGTTGAGAGCAAGGCGACAGCATTCCGGGGAAAGCCATCAAGAGTTTGAAGCAAGTATCGACAGACTAATTAGACTGGCCAATCCTGAAGATTTTCGAACGAGTTTTGCGATGCAGACATTTACTGCCGGTGTCCGAGATAACGAACTACATCAAGTGTTACGAATGGCAAGACACCAAAACAGTGCGGACGCCCTGGTACATGCTTTGCAATTTGAGGCCGCCAAATCAGCGTCTGGTTGGACAAGTCATAAAGTGCGCGCTAAAAGATCGCCCCGGCACACACGATGAGGAAGAAGAACAAGGAACGGTCGGCGCTACAGAATAAAGTAAGAAAGGATGGAAGACCGAAGTGTTATCGATGTGGTGTGCCGATGTAATTTAAGCATTAAATTATTCGGCGTGCATCGCGGCCACAGTGCTGTCTGTATAGCGGGTTCAAGGGTTGCGTGAGCGGCTAGCGCCACTGCTTGACTATATCGCTTAACCTTGACCGTGACGTGGCGATAATCGTGTGTGTGTGCGTAATGAAGTCTGCCGTTCCGATCAATTGATTTGTTCAATTCTCTGATCGCGTGGGTCGGCAGGCATCGACATTCGGTCTCATTTCTGGTTCTGCACTCGAGGGAAACACTGGTCTGGCGACGTCACCTATTGTTCTATTATCTTTGAAATGTGTTGCTCATTTACTAGAGACCTTCAGGTGAGGAAAAGTGTGGTATTAATTTTGATTAATTCAGGGATTATGCGGGTTTTATATTATATGTATGTATTTTTGTGTGTTGCGTCTTGGATAGTTGAGAGCATGTTGCCGACTGGCTTTTCCTGTATAAAAAATTAATCGAAGATGTTGTTGCAATCAAATTCAAATATAGAAATAATAATTAACTAAGAAAGAAAGTTAAAAGTAAACGTAAATTGAATCCTAGAAAAGATTGTTTTGAGAATTGTGAGTAGTATATATTTCTAATCACATTTAGTTCACGGAATAGAATGGTGACTGTGTGTGTCTGTGATCGGTGTTACTGGGGCGAGAAAGATTTGTGTGAAGGTATTTTCCTGACGGCAGTCTACAGATAAAAATTTTTCCATGCTTCCCGGATAGCCGGGAGGTGAAAGGGGAGACGAGGATGGAGACAGACCATCAGTCTTCATCGGCCAAAGATCTAAGCAACACCCCAATGCCGTCAGACCTCTAGAGATCTCCATACTGCCAGCCTGAACAACTGCCCGGAGGAGGAAATGAATTCCTGGAATTTCAGACTCACCAGTTGCGTCACCATGTTCTATATCATCGTGCATCCTGAGTAAAGTAATCTTCTATACACAGGTGGGACTATTCCTTATATTTTAATACAGGAACACAGCAACTTACGGGATTTAAAGCATGAACTTAAAGACATTTTCATAAACAGTAACTTCACATATTCTATGACCAACGGTCTGTTGTAACATGTCCTGTGGACATATAGTGAATTGTGTAATTGACTGAGTTAAAGAATCTGCCTGTTTAAATATGTCCATTACTATACTGTATTTTATAGGACACCACTTGCCTTCTAGCTGTGAGTAATTAGCAAGGACAATTTAAATCTGTTACTTGGTCAGTTTTATTAACTTTCATATGAAGATCAAATCTCATGAACAAGCTTATACTGAATGCATTGACAAATAACTATGGGGGTAGTTCCTTCTGAACGTTCTTATGTGAACAGGTTTTTTACCATGGGCTGTTACAGCATTGTGCCAGAATAAGTATCAAGTATTAGTACTCAATTTTTTATGGGCAACTGGTGTTTGTAAGAATATGGCAATTGTGTTAAGATCTATTTATATGTATTTATATTACTCCTGTAATGCAGAAATTCAAAAACAAAATTTTATTAGTTGGCAAATATTAAACATTACCTGTCTCTTGGCAGTGATCATTATTCGAGTGTAAATTTAATTCATAATGTGTCTAAATTCTAATGTAATAGTTGTTATTGAGACTGTGATCTATAAATATTATTTGAGTAAATGTCAATGCATAGAAATGTTGAATTATATCAAAACAATGCACGAAAAGTGTTTGAAAAATGTGTTGTTGTTGTTAATTATGTAATGGTTCAAAATTAATTTTTGTTACTAATGCCAATGGTCATTATTGAATATTGATAATTTAAACGTGCATATTGTATTAAAATGTTATCATCAAAAAAGGAAAGAACACTAATAAAAGCTGTTATCGTTATGCAAGTGTTTTATTGCAAGTCCTGTCACAGTGGGCTCAGCGCATCTTTTCCATCTAGACCACGAGCCTAGTTTTAAGAATTAAGTAACGACCACTGAAAAAAAAAAAATATTATTAAAAAATCAGGGGCAGGTTTCAGTGGTAAACCTGGACATCTACAACGGGATTGTCGGGTTAGAATTCAGCAGCAGAGAAACGAACAGTACAACGGGGCGTGTGCAGACTAACTGGAGGAACGAAGCCCCTAGACAATATGCAACTTCAACACTTCAGAAAAACAGCGGGAGCTTGATAGTTCCCGGATTTGTTCAAGAAAGGCCAACCTCGATTACAGTTGACACAGGCGCAACAGTTTCTATTGTGCGCCCCGACGTGGTGAAAGATCTCAAGCCAATCTGGTGTTCTTGCAGCTTGCGAACAGCTACTGGACGGCCTGTAAAAGTGTATGGAAAAGTGGAGATACACCTACGGCTCGGTCGACTTGAGTTTAATCATCAAGTACTTGTTGCAGACATTGTGGATGAAGCAATTCTTGGTGTGAACGTAATGAACGCATACGGATTCATAGTCGACCTCAGAAACAATGTCTTGAGATTCGGAGGTGAAGAGGTAATGCTATCAACAATGACGACAGCAGAAAAATCGATGCACGTCATAAACCAAGTGGCCGTAACTGTTCCGCCAAACTCCGAATAGATCATTATGGTTAGAACCGAGGTAGATACTAGGGGCAACCGGTGCTCTATATTCGAACACCAGGAAGTCAGCACACAGAGCATACTAATTGCCAGAAGTTTAGTAAAACCTGGCGAAACCGGAAATGTACCTATTAGAGTGGCGAATATTTTGGATCAAGCTATCACTTTACAAAGCAAAACGCTCCTATGCAAATTGACTCTTGTGGCCTGGGTAGCCGGAATAACGCAACGAAGATCCAGTGCTTCGGATAATTCCAAATTACCAGAGGAACTGCAAGAATTATTGAACAGATATTCTAAAGACTTTTCAAGTGGTGAGGTAAAAGAACTCAGACAGTTTTTACAGGAATTCAAAGACTGTTTTGCAGTTCGGGGACAGTCACTGGGAGGAACCTCCCTTGTGCAACATTGCATCAATACCGGGGACACAACACCGATACGCCAAACTCCTCGAAGGCCTCCATCATCTAAACAAGAGGAAATGTCTCGGTTAGTACAGTACATGTTGACGGAGGGAGTAATCGGGCCTTCGTCAAGTGCTTGGTCTTCGCCTGTAGTGCTGGTAGCGAAGAAGGATGGTGGATTGCGTTTCTGCGTAGACTACCGGAGGTTAAATGACGTTACAAAGAAAGTCTGCTATCCATTACATCGGGTTGACGATACACTCGACACGTTGTCCGGAGCACAGTGGTTTTCCACATTGGACCTGAAGAGTGGATATTGGCAAGTGGTCTTCATCAAGAAGACAAGGAAAAGACCGCTTTCTCGACCCCTGATTGTATTATGTTCGCAGCCAATTATCTCTTTTCCAGCTTCCGTAGGGAAGTACACCGTAGATACAGACGCAAGCAATACTGGTCTAGGAGCAGTTTTGTCTCAAGTGCAGAACGGTGAAGAACGAGTAATAGGGTATTACAGCAAGACGTTTCCAAACCAGAGAGAAATTATTGTGTTACAAGGAGAGAGTTGTTGGCAATTGTCAGAGCTTTGGAGCACTTACATAAATACCCCTATGGGAGAGAGTTTTCACTACGCACCGACCATGCCGGGCTTGCATGGCTCTTCAGATTTAAAAATCCGGAAGGACAGTTGGCAAGGTGGCTAGAACGTCTGCAAGACTGCCGACATTGCCACAAAAATGAAGAACAAAACTCAAGCGAACATGTTCAAGACATCACTGTAGATTTCCTGGCAGACAGCTGGACAACACAAGATTTTCGGCAAAAACAGATAACTGATGAAGACATTGAACCGATCTTGGCAGCAAAAGAGCAAGGTCGCCGCCCGGATTGGCAAGATATCTGCCGTGGTTCCGAAGTGATGAAGAGCTACTGGGCACAATGTGTAACTTTTATCTTAGAAAACGGATTGCAGAAAAGGGCTTGTGAAAGTGCAGATGGACGAGACGTGGTCATGCAGTTGATAGTTCCCCGAAGTAAAGTGCAGTCGGTTTTGAAGGACATGCATGATGGGACATCTGGAGGCCATCTTGGCGTTAACAAAACCCTTAAGAAAATACGGAAGCGATTCTATTGGATTCATCTTCGCCACGACGTAGAGGAATGGGTTCGGACGTGTGAAATATGTTTTGCAAGCAAGGACCCACAAACCAGAAGCAGGAGAAACATGAGACAGTATAACATTGGACTGGCAGAAGAGTCTCGCTCTAATATGTGTGGCATACCTGACTCTAGACGCATTCGCGACAGTTTTCTCGAAGCCGCCAACCGCGCGTACTGTGTCAAGGCCGCAATTAATTACGTAGTTCACACTGGCGCTCAGACGTAGTTTGGAACGTTCTGGTCTGTAAGCGGAGGTACAAATACATGGCGGCAGCGTTCTTAGTTTTGAGTTTTAGTCGCGATATATTTACAGTTCGGTCCGAGTTTATTGTCGGGCGATTACAAGTGACTATCTGGCGATATTACTGTGTGCGTTCAAGCGGTTATGAGTTAAGTGTTGTGTTTTATAATCGGACGGTATATTGTTATACAATTGTGTTTTAATATTAGTTGACATTTATTTGCGTGTTAACAATTTTTATTTGATTTGTTATAAGAGACTGTGTTGTTAATTACGAACTGTTTAACTGTGAAAATTAAAGCTGGTGATTAGTGACTTAATAGGCGTCTTGTTATTTGTTTTCCCACTGTACGTACAACGATCAAGTAGACCGACGTAACAGTGGTGTCAGAACTTGGATAGAACGGTTAACAGTGGAAACAGTACACAATTTGTACAAGACGAGGTAATTCGTAACTTATCGGTAAACAATGGTTGCCAGTCAGATGATGGAAGCTTTCCAAGCGCTACTGCGGCAGCCACGGAAAGAGACAAAAGAAACACGAAGACAAGAAAGAGACGAAGCAGAGAAAATACGCCGACAGGAGGCGAAAGAAGCAGAAAAACGGCAGGATGAAAAACGTAAGCAGGAACCAGATGACATCGAAACGTTAATTCAAGAGCAGAAGCAGATGCAAAAACATACTACAGCAGAATTAGGTCTCCTACGTGGTGACGTAGGTGAATTACGAGGTGAGCTTAAGAATGAGATTACCAGAATATTTGACGTAGAAGAATCCATGTAAAATAAAATAGCTGAAGTAGAAAAATCTGTCTTGAATGTGGAAGAAGCTATGTCAACAAAAATATCTGCATTAGAAAACTGTATGGCGAATATAAAAGAGCAAATTAAAAATAAAGTTGAACAGTTAATGAAAATACAACCAAAACAAATGTCTGAAAATACTGTACCAATGATAAAGACAGAAAAAACACAGAAAAGAAGTCAATAGAGAAAGAAATTGCCTGCAGTAGGGACAGTTCATGTCAAAGCTCCAACCTTTGACGGAAGCAGTCACTGGGCAACGTACCTCCGCCAATATGAAGCTGCTGCATTCGCAAATAATTGGACAGAGAAAGACAAGACTGTTTCACTCCTTCCTTCATTAAAAGGACCCGCGGCAGAACTACTACAGACAGTGCCACCTGACAGCCAAAACACCCATGCCGAATTGATAAAAGCTCTACAATTACGGTATCGTGATAAATATTTCCGAGATGTGTAGTGCACCCAGTAGAGAGCAAGGCGACAGCATGCCGGGGAGAGCCTTCAAGATTTTGAAGCAAGTATCGACAGACTAATTAGACTGGCCTATCCTGAAGCGCCCAGAAGATTTTCGAACGAGTTTTGCGATGCAGTCATTTACTGCCGGTGTCCGAGATAACGAACTACAGCAAGTGTTACGAATGGCAAGACACCAGAACAGTGCGGACGCCTTGGTACATGCTTTGAAATTTGAGGCCGCCAAATCAGCGTCATCTTGGACAAGTCATAAAGTGCGCGCTAAAAGATCGCGACGACACAGACGATGAGGAAGAAGAACAAGGAACGACTCGACTGTCGGCGCCACAGAATAAAATAAGAAAGGATGGAAAACCGAAGTATTATAGACTTGGGAAACCTGGACATCTACAACGAGATTGTCGGGTTAGAATTCAGCAGCAGGGAAAGGGAAACGAGCAGAAGTAGGTATAACGGGGCGTGTGCTGACTAACTAGGAAGAACGAAGCCCCTAGACAATACGCAATTTCTACACTTCAGAAAAACATCGGGAGCTACCGGATTTGTTCAAGAAAGGCCAACCTCCATTACAGCTGACACAGGCGCAACAGTTTCTATTGTGCGCCCCGACGTGGTGAAAGATCTCAAGCTAATCTGGTGCTCTTGTAGCTTGCGAACAGCTACTGGACGGCCTGTAAAAATGTATGGAAAAGTGGAGATACACCTACGGCTTGGTCGACTTGAGTTTAATCATCAAGTACTTGTTGCAGACATTATGGATGAAGTAATTCTTGGTTTGAACGTAATGAACGCATTCGGATTCATAGTCGACCTCCGAAACAATGTCTTGAGAATCGGAGCCGAAGAGGTAATGCTATCAACAATGACGACGGCTGAAAAATCGATGGACGTCATAAACCAAGTGGGCACAATGGGAATCTTTTACCTTAGAAAACGGATTGCAGAAAAGGGTTTGTGAAAGTGCAGATTGACGAGACGTGGTCATGCAGTTGATAGTTCCCCGAAGTAAAGTGCACTCGGTTTTGAAGGAGATTCATGATGGAACATCTGGAGGCCATCTTGGCGTTAACAAAACCCTTGAGAAAATACGGAAGCGATTCTATTGGAGTCATCTTCGCCACGACGCGACGTAGAGGAATGGGTTCGGACGTGTGAAATATGTGTTGCAAGCAAGGGCCCACAAACCAGAAGCAGGAGAACATGAGACAGTATAACGTTGGACTGCCTTTCGAGAGAATTGCTATAGACATTGCTGGACCATTCCCAGTTACTGACGATGGAAACCGGTACATCATGGTTTTAGGTGATTACTTTACTAAGTGTGTGGAAGCCTACGCAATTCCAAATCAGGAGGTTACCACTGTGGCAAAGCAGTTAGCTCACAACTTCTGTTGCCGTTATGGAGCCCATATGGAAATCCATACGGATCAAGGGAGAAATTTCGAATGAGGAGGGTTTAAAGAATTATGCGTCTACTCGGATTTCGAAAGACCAGGACAACGCCTCTGCATCCTCAGTCGGACGGGATGTTTGAGAGATTCAACATGACACTTGAGCAGCATCTTTTGAAGGTTGTTGACGAGAACCAAACAGACTGGGACCAACGTAGAGACCAACACACTATTCCTCATGGCGTACAGACCATCAGTACACGACACAACCGGCATGACTCCAGCAAAATTGGTGTTTATGCGGGAGATTCGTCTTCCTGGGGACTTAATGTTCGGATCACCTGATACTCAGTCCCATGAGCCGCAGAACTATTCCTCGCAATTAGAAAACCAACTGCGAGAAATGAGTCGCTTGACAAGAAGACGGCTGAAGATTGCCAGTGATAAAATGAAAACTCGTTATGACGTTCGCAGCAATAATGTGGGTTTCCAAGGAGATCAGGTCTGGTTGTTCAATCCAAAGCGCCGTCGTGGTCGCTCACCTAAGCTTCAGTCTAACTGGGAAGGACTCTACACGAAAAAAAAATAACGATGTTGTTTATCGGATTCAACAGGAAGGAAAGCGAAAGTTCAAGGTCGTCCACCTAGATCGCCTGGCTAAGTACTACTTCAGAGACGGCTTGCCAAATCGGGACGAAAAGGCTTAAGGAGGGGCAGTGTCACGACATCACAGTACAATATACGTGTTCGCCGAATGTGCCAGAAGAATCTCGCTCTACTGCGTGTGGCGTACGTGCTTGTAGGCGCATTTGCGAGAGTCTTCTCGATGCCGCTAGCCGTCCGGACTGTGTCAAGACCGCAGTTAATTATGTAGTTCACACGGACGCTAAGACGCAATTAGGAATCGTCTAGATTTTCGGCGGCTATAAATACATGGCGGCAGCGGCCGTAAGTTTCAGTATTAGTGCGATATATTGACAGCGCGGTTCGAGCGTTATTGTCGGGCGAAATTACTGTGGGCTTTCAAGTGGTTATTAGTTAAGTGTTTTGTTTTATAATCGGACGGTTATTATAATACAATTGTGTTTAATAGTAGTGACATTTTATTTGGTGTGAACAATTTTTATTTGATTTATTGTAGTAGACTGTGTTGTTAATTACGAACTGTTTTACTGTAAAAATTAAAGCTAGTGATTAGTGACTTAATTGGTGTCTTGTACTTATTTTGTTTCCACTGTACCTACGACGATCGAGTATACCGTCGTAACAATATATATGAAATATGTATTGGACAAATGTGTTATAAATACCCCAATGTAAAATAAGCTTCAGTGTCTGAGTGACATTAAACAATATGAAGTTCCTAGTATAATGTAAACTAAATAAAAACATATATAATATAACCAGTATAAATAAAATAAAACAAATTTAAATTATTCACAGAAGTAATGTTGAAACTGTCCTCCATATAAACCAATGTATATGGTAATGAGAAGAACGATGCTTGTGGTGCTATCGCCAGGATGCAAAGTGATAAAGATAGTGGACTGTATAAATAGATTTATTAAGTTCTGTACACTTATATCATGGTGTTGAGATTGGCTAAGTCTGCACAATTTGATTTTGAATAAACAGAGTCGTTAAGAACGCTACATGTTAGATGAGGCGCAAATGTGCGGCACTCAGATTAAAATGCTAAGGCCTAAGGCCTAGACGAATATCGTATGAATTGTCGTAAGACTTCGAGGCGCGAGTACGCGGCACTCAAGCTATATGAAAAAGAATTAGCAAGGTATTGCTAATGTATTGCAAGTGCAATATATATTGTGGCCTAAGGCCTACAATGATTGTCTGACGACAAGAAAAATGATGATGACAGAACAAGCGAGCAAACGTTATGACGTCGGCAGCCTGCCGCAACTCGGTTAACTGTGTCGTTATAAAAACGAGATAAGAACATGATAGCGCAATATCAGAAAGCACAGATTAGCCAACCTATTAATGCAAAAATTACCACATTATGTCCATAACTGCCCGCTAAAAAATCAAAAGATTTTTTAATACAGTTTAATAACTTATTGTAGAAAAATACAGAGTTCTTAATAATAAAGTCAATCTCAATAAGTTGTATTGAACCTTGAGTTTGAATCTTAGATAACAGTTATGACATTAACTGTTTAGAGATAAGCTTGAATGATGATAAGAGTTGAACAGGCCAAAATCGGCTTGCAACCTGATTATACATGTGTATAAATGCAAGATTAGCAATGTATTGCCAATATATATTGTATGTAATCGGTGACTCATCACATGATGGTCCCGATAAATTGTAACATTTGTGCAAGTCATAATGGTTATCTTGAACCAGATAAGGCCAGTAGACCTATAGATAGTATGAATACAATGAACAAACAAAATTGTTATAAAAGTATACATGTAAAGACAAGCTATACATAGTTGAATGATCGTAAGCACAAAGTGTCATATAAAGTGTATGTCATAATTACAGCATGAATAATAATTGTGCAATACATGAACACAAATACCAACACAAAATACAATATAAAAATATAGGCGTGACGTATGGTTATAGAGAGTAAATGCGGATAAAACAATGTGTTTTACATAGATACAAGTTATACATAATAAATACAATAGAAATTGGTTTAGATAATTACAAATATATGAATACAAGGCACAACAGCATAAGTGACAAGTACAACAATGTGGTTATACAAATGTAATACATGGTTTGTACAGCTGCAGACCATGCGAATATTATACCAAAATTTTTACGTAAAAACAATAGTAAGCAAAGACATGAGGCATAAATCAAATGTTGCATACACGAAAATACAAAATAATAATTAAAGCCTTGCATATTAAATAAACTGACACTTGCTTGAATAAAACAAACAGTTTCTGAATCAAAAATATACAAATTAAAGCTTATGCTAAAAACAAAGGTGCTTATAGCTAACAAAGTCTTCTTTGAACATCTGATTTATGTATTACAGATTACAAATATATACAAAGGAAAATAAACCCTTTTTTTACTGTTCGTTCCTAGTAGGGACCAAACATAATTTATGAATTGGTCGCCGATAGGTGCCAGTAGGCGTGCGAACGTCAACTACTCCAATTAAGTTGATTGGGCCGGGAAATGTGGCGATAATTACACCAAATTTCCACGCTAATAGAGGTAAGTTATCCTCAATCAGTAAAACCAGGTCACCAATGGAAACGTTATCCTTGGCAAATTTCCATTTGTGACGTTGTTGTAGTTGATGTAAGTAGTCGCGAGACCAAGCTTTCCAAATGACTTGGACAAACTTCTGGAGAAGTTGCCAACGTCCAAGACGAGAGATGGGAATGTGAGATAAGTCTGGATCAGGTAACGCCGTTAATGGTGCGCAAATCAAAAAATGGCCAGGTGTAAGTGGCACCGGAACATTTACATCCGATGAAACGGCAAATAATGGACGTGAGTTTAGACATGCCTCTATCTGAGACAAAACTGTCGTAAACTCCTCGAAGGTGAGTATAGACTTGCCTACCACGCGGCGCAAGTGATACTTTAAACTCTTTATACCGCTCTCCCAAAGACCACCAAAAAGAGGTGATGATGGCGGAATAAATGACCATGTAATACCCTGAGAGGTCGTAAAGGATTGGATTGATGAGGTGGCATCCTTATTATGCCAAAGATTGTAAAGGTCATGCAAAACAATGCTGGCCTTCCTAAAGTTCGTGCCATTATCAGAATATAACTGGCTGGGTATGCCCCTACGGGACATGAAACGACGTAAGGCAGCTATAAACGCGTTGGCTGTAAGGTCGGAAACTAATTCCAAATGAATAGCCCTAGTTGCTAGGCAGATGAACAAAGACACGTACGATTTTGACAGAGTCCTAGATTTCTGCCCGCCATGACGAATCATGAAGGGACACCATAATCAGAATATAGATGAACACTATTAATAAAGAAATGAAGAGCAGGGGCGACCTTGAATAAGAGTCGCGATAACAACAAGCAAGCCCAGAGTTCAATGCGAGGTAATGACACCTGTCGTAGGGGGGCTACGCGAGATTTACAACACAGAAGGTGACAAGAGGCCGATGAATCTTGATAAATGACTCTAATGTAAACGCAACACCCATATCCCCTTTCAGAAGCATCCGAATACCCATGTAATTCAACTATCCTTGCTTTAGACTTGCAGCGAATAGAACGTGGGACAATGATTTTACTGATCAGACATAATTTATCGCATAATGAATGCCAATGCAAGTGTAATTGCCCGGAGATTGGCTCATCCCAACCAAGATTGCATAGCCAAAGTTGCTGCATAAACTGTTTGTACAGGAAAACAACGGGACCGACGAGTCCGAGTGGGTCGTATATACCTGCGATAATCGATAGGATTTTCCTCTTAGAGATGCTTGATTCAACGGGGAATGATCTGATGTCAAACAAAAATGAATCGGTAGTGTTATTCCGGAGAATGCCCTAGGTACGCACATTACCCTGTTTGGTTAAAGGGAGTGATAAATTGTCATGATCTGCGACCACATTGGGTTCATTTGATGCCCATTTATGTAGAGTGAGACCGTATTGACTCAACAACGTACCTAAGTCAGATTTCAACTTGGTCAGATCAGAAATGGTGTCTGCACCGGTTAACAAATCGTCGACATAGTAATCATTGGTTATAGCTGACGCCGCGTCAGGAAAAGAAGTTTGATGATCCTTACCAATCTGATTAAGACAGCGGGTAGCCAAAAACGAAGCACTAGCAGTGCCGTATGTTACAGTTCGCAGTACAAAATGTTTAAACTGTTCGAGGGGAGAGTCACGCCACAGAATACGTTGATAATAACAATCCTTCTCAGCTACCAGAATTTGTCGATACATCTTCTCGATGTCGGCTATGAGAACATAGTTATGCATACGAAATCGCAAAAGAATAGAAAAAAGGAATTGTTGGACGTTTGGGCCTACCAACAAAATTTCATTGAGAGAAAGACCATTGGTAGTTTTGGACGAACCGTTTGTTTGTTTGTTCAACACCTAGATTGTTCTGTTATGTCGTAACAATACCAAGTAGAGTTTGTCAGATTCTTTTCTTAAAATTGAATGATTCATTTACAAATTGATTTGCTCAAAAATAGTATATCTGTGTATATATATGCATATCTATGTATAGTGTTGAGCAACACAATATTGCATTCATTATTGAATTACGTGTCTTATCTGTAAACGTGGAAAACGACATTGCAAAATATTGAAGATATGTCTGCCATTAGTAACTACTGCATGCTTTTATTCTCTTCCCGGTCAGAAATTGTATGATAGAAAAACAGATCATGACAGGGTATAAACAATTAAGCCCTAGGTAACACTTCAGACTTTAATTACAAAAACGGGGACATTAGTTATATTATAATAACTGTACATAATTGTAAAAGTTCTCTTTATATATTTTTTTTTCTTTTGAATGCCTACAAAACTGTGTTAGAATAGAAAAGCTAGATGTAAATTTCAAATTCTAAAATTACATATGACCGTATTTTGTAATAATTTAATGACGTAAATACAATATTCTTTTTGTTGTATTTTGTGCGACGTATGCAAAGTTACAAATCTAACTTTTGGTTAAGGAAAGCTTAAATATGTACCTCTACAATGTGTATATTAGAACGAGAAGTGTTATAGTAGATTAATGATATCAAAACTGAAACTTATAATGAGGAGTCACTGAATTATTATATTAAAATATTTATTTATAAAACACTTAATGATATCCAGTTATAAACCTATCCTGACAAAACTCTAACGCCTCTAACAAGCGGAACCTAAGGAAATTCCAGGAAATTTCTGGGATGCAAACACTACAAAAAATTGTCGTCCCAGCTGACACTCCGGACCCTATCATACATTCCAAACTCTACGGATTAAAATCATACAGTTGTTAACTAGAAAACCTTATGTTTTATTATAAATGTATTTATTTCACACCAAAAGTTTAATTCTCTGGTGTACTGTAGTTGCCCTATGCACGGCTGGTCACGTCTGAGTTAGTTCTACAATACTTTCCTGCGACCTCCACTAGAGCGCGTTGGTGGCTCGTATCAAACAAGAGTTACGTGAACGCCACACTACGGCAGACTGGTAAACTAAAGCAATACCTACTGTACTTTGCAGCATATAAGGTACGTAAATGGTCAAACGTTTGTAGAAATAACAATATAATATGACGAAAGCAGTATATTATGTTTACCGTTAATGGAAAGCTATTTGAAAAGAGACAATGAGAAGGAAATAATGTTTAACTAAAGACAGTTACTTACAAAAATAAGTAGCGTAGT
This sequence comes from Magicicada septendecula, assembly GCA_034769895.1. NCBI lineage: Eukaryota > Metazoa > Arthropoda > Insecta > Hemiptera > Cicadidae > Magicicada > Magicicada septendecula. Next base: position 447,971,653 of record CM068370.1, on the reverse strand, counting down.
TAAACAAACTCGCGTAGCGTTAATCGACAATCGTCTACATGACCCTCTGCCGATTGGCAACTTGTGGCTGTCTAATACCACATCATGTTATCGAATTTTTGGAAAGCTGTCGGGACAAGGATATTAATAGTGGAAACAGTGGACACTACAAGATGAGTGTAATTCATAATTAATCAGAAAACAATGGATGCCAGTCAGATGATGGAAAATTTCCAGGCGCTGTTGTTGCAGACAGAGGAACGATGCAGAGAAAGCAGAAGAGCGACAGAAAACCCTCCTGCTGGAAGCAAAGGAAAGACGCAGACAAGTGGGGGAAGAAGCAGAAAACGACAGGATGAAAGACGCAGACAGGAGGCGGAAAAACGACAGGATGAAAAACGTAACCAGGAAACAGATGACATCAAAGCATTAATTCAGGAGCAAAAGCACATGCAAGAACATACTACAGCAGAATTGGGTCTCCTACGCGGTGACGTAGGTGAATTACGAGGTGAGCGTACGGACAGTACGAGATAGCTACGAAGCTTTATCAGTTAAAGCTGAAAAAACATTTCTATCAGGTTTTATGGAACGAATGTAACAGTGACAAAAAATCTGGAATACCTGATATTCGCGGCCTCGCCGTTCCCAGTCCCGGGACCCTCACCTACTTGGTAAATTTTGAAAAAGCGAATTATGTTGTTATAAACTACACAGTGGTTGATTTGATAGGCCATATTATACTTTTTTTAATGAAATTTTAGCTTCACATCTGAGACCTGTAGCTTCACTGACAATTATTTACGGGACTTTTTCTAGTCGTGTTCAATTAAATCTTTACTGATCTGATAACGCTATCCTTAAATATAAGGTGTTTTTGCAAATTTATTTCTTTTATCTAAACTGCTGATTTTCAATTTTTGTCTCTATCACTTTACTTATCATTTGACTAATAGTAGTTTCCACCTAGTAAAGAAATAAAAATTACAAACACCACAAAAATAACAGAATTAGGTGTAAATGGTCAAACTGCAGCCTAAGATAAATACACGATCTGATGAAGATAAGAATTTACTAAACGTATTAGAAGGCCATTAATAAAACAAGGAGGTAATAAGAAGTGAAAGTTACAAGTTTATCTGAATTTCTTGGCGACTGTAAAACATTCATGATTGATTTATGATATAGCTTGAAGTTTCCATTATTTGCCCAACTTGTGCTTTTGCCAGCTCCTATCATTTGCACAGTTAATCTACTAGCAGTTGTTCCTAAACTTTCCGGACCCGTGTACTACTTTAATCTACCGCGTTCTTTTCGAGTACACCTGATAAGAAAATAAAGGAAGATAAGAGCAGTCTAATGAAATTTTACCGCATACTGTTTGGGTTGTGTTTTTATAAGGGCAATCGGTTCAAATCATGTCCAATGAAAATTTATTTTTGTTTTGAACACAAAATTGTATTTATTTTTTTAAGTAAATACTTTTTTCCTAGCTAAGTCTTATTGCTTACAACTAGTAGTATGCCTACCACCGGTCGGGAACCCTCGTAGTATGAGAAAGCCTTTTGAAGTATTGCTGTCCAGTGGACAGTGTCCACTGTGACTGTTGTCGGTTTTGCTAGGTTATGTTTGTGTTACTATCCATTAACTCGCGTTGACGATACACTCGACAAGTTGTCCGGAGCACAGTGGTTTTCCACATTGGACCTAAATAGTGGATATTGACAAGTGGGTCTTCATCAAGAAGACAAGGGAAAGACCGCTTTCTCGACCCCAAGTGGCTTATTCCAATTTAACGTCATGCCATTTGGACTCTGTAATGCACCGGCAATATTTGAAAGATTGATGGACCTGGTACTCCGAGGCCTGACATGGAAAACTTGCCTTGTTTATTTAGACGATGGCATAGTCATCGGGAAGACTTTCAAAGACCATTTGGTAAACCTTACGGAGGTTCTAATTAGAATTCACAGTGCCCAACTGAAGCTGAGCCCGAAGAAGTGTTCTCTATTCCAAAAGTTAGTACAATGTCTAGGCCATCTGGTTTCGGCAGCGGGTGTTAGCATGGATCCTAATAAAGTAGACACCGTAAGAGACTGGCCAGTGCCGAAGAGTAAACACTAAGTTCGGAGTTTCCTGGGGTTATGCTCATATTACAGGTGTTTTGTGAAAGGCTTCGCTACAATTGCTAAACCACTACATAGGCTAACGGAAAATAAACGATACTTCCAGTGGTCGAGGGAGACAAGGAAAAGACTGCTTTCTCGACCCCAAGTGGCTTATGCCAATTTAACGTCATGCCATTTGGACTCTGTAATGCACCGGCAACATTTGAAAGATTGAACATATCTTTCAATAAGATAACATAAATGCAACAAGCATTTAGGACTTTAAAAATTGCATTATGTTCGTAGCCCATTCTCGCTTTCCCAGCTTCCGAAGAGAAGTACATTGTTGATACAGACGCAAGCAATACTGGTCTAAGAGCAGTTTTGTCTCAAGTGCAAAACTGTGAAGAACGAGTAATAGCGTATTACAGGAAGACACTTCCTAAACCGGAGAGAAATTATAGCGTTATAAGGAGAGAGTTGCTGGCAATCGTCCGAGCATTGGAGCACTTCAATGAATATCTTTATGGAAGAGATTTTTTACTACGTACCGACCATGCCGCGCTTGCATGGCTCTTGAGATTTAAAAATCCGGAACGACAGTTGGCAAGGCGGCTTGAACGTCTGCAAGAGTACAACTTCAAGATACAATATCGACGGGGGTGCCTGCATGGTAATTCAGCTGGCTTATCACGAAGACCGTGCGCGGAAGACTGCCGACATTGCCACAGAAAGGAAGAACAAAACTCAAGCGAACATGTTCAAGTGATTACTGTATATTTCCTGGTAGACGGCTGGACAACACAAGACTGTCGACAAGAACAGATGACTGATAAAGACATTGGACCGACCTTGACAGCAAAAGAGGTAGTTCGCCGCCCGGATTGGCAAGATATCTGCCATGGTTCCGAAGTGCTGAATGGCTACTGGACACAATGGGGATCTCTCACCTTAGAAAATGGATTGCTGAAAAGGGCTTCGGAAAGTACAGATGGACGAGACGTAGTCATGCAGTTGATAGTTCCCCGAAGTAAAATGCAGTCAGTTTTGAAGGAGATGCATGATGGAACATCTGGAGGCCACTTTGGCGTTAACAAAACCCTTGACAAAAAACGGAAGCGATTCTATTGGATTCATCTTCGCCACGACGTAGAGGAATGGGTTCGGACGTGTGAAATATATGCTGCAAGCAAGGGCCCACAAACCAGAAGCAGGGGTAAATTGAGACAGTATAATGTTGGACTGTCTATCGAGAGAATTGCCATAGACATTACTAGACCATTCCCAGTTACTGACGATGGAAACCGGTACATCATGGTTGTAAGTGACTACTTTACTAAGTGGGTGGAAGCCTACGCAATTCCAAATCAGGAGGTTACCACTGTGGCAAAGCAGTTACTTCACAACGTCTGTTGCCGTTATGGAGCACCTAAGGAAATCCATACGGATCAAGGGAGAAATTTCGAATAAGGAGTGTTCAAAAATTATGCCGTCTACTCGGAATTCGAAAGACCAGGACAACGCCTCTGCATCCTCAGTCGGACGGGATGGTTGAGAGATTCAACAGGACACTTGAGCAGCATCTTTCGAAGGTTGTTCACGAGAACCAAACAGACTGGGACCAACGTATACCACTATTCCTCATGGCGTATAAATCAGCAGTACACGACACAACCGGCATGACTCCAGCAAAAGTGGTGTTTGGGCGGGAGATTCATCTTCCTAGGGACTTAACGTTCGGATCACCTGAGACTCTGTCCCAAGAGCCGCAGAACTATTCCTGGCAATTAGAAAACCAACTACGAGTACTATTATGACATAATAAGTTTTTAATTACTTAAATATAATCAACAACTGCTGAAAAAGGTCTGATGAATTGAGAAATGTTATTGGAAAGTGTCAAACGTTTCTAATCCATGAAAATAATTTATTTTTACTGAAGAATAATTAACTATATAATAAAAAACTATATATAATAAAGTATAATACATTGTAACAATATGTAAACAAGTGTAATATGAATAAATAAATTAATACATAAGAATTTATAAACGAATACATTCATGACTAAAAAATAAATTGTTCTAATTTCCGGAGTTGGTAACTTTGTAACACTATTTGAACAGCTGATATCGCAATAGCCATTTACGTAAAATTTGTTTTGCCCTGGTTGGTATACGCTCGATTACAAGGCTAAGTTGCTATTATGATAAATATCTATGTTGCTTCAGGTTACTGTATCAAATAATGTATTGTGCATGTAATCATTAACAAATTGTATCCAGAGTCTTAAAATGACCTTCCAGAATATATTTTTTGTCCGCATTTTTTTTTTCATACGACGTAAGACCCTACTGAACATTACAAGCGTCTGCTCTCAGTGTTTGCTTGTGAGGAAGCCGCAAATCTGGCTTTGTGGGGAGGAGACCGCGAGAGGGGCAGGAGAATGTGTTTCGCACACAGGAGAATAATTATATAAACGAACACATCATATATATAAACCTTACTTCTGATCTAACTTAACTAACTTTTAAAATTTTATTAAACAATTATTCTTAAATTTTAAAATGTTTTGTCACTTTTAATTGTTTGATGTTTTTTATTTGTATGTTACATTTTATGTTTAATTTACTAATTTTTACTATATTGCTAAGTCACTTACTAAATTACGTTTTTTATAGTGCGCGCGCGCGTATGCAAGTGTGTGTGTGTGTGTCTGTGTATGTGTGTGTGTGTGTGTGTGTGTGTGCGTGCGAGAGGGTGAGAGAAAGGAGGGGAGAGAGAAAGCGAGAGACAGAGATAGAGGCTAGCGCGCGTTTGCTACATATTTGTACATATAATAATATCAATAGTTCTGCTACACATTTGTTGAAACTATAATATCAATACATCAAATAAATATCTATTTATTTCTATTGGAACAATTGATATTTCAAAATCAATTATTTGGGTTTTGATCTCTCTCTCTCTCTCTCTCTCTCTCTCTCTCCCTCTCTCAGCTCTTGCTCTTGAATAGTCAGGACAAGTCCGCTTTTCAGTTTATAACTGATCTATTATTTTGGATTTTACTAAAGCAGAAGGCGGTAATAGTTCCCTTTAACACAGAAGACTTTTACAGGTGTTAGATCGAAAAGAACAGAAGTGGGCCCAGACTATACGTAAAAAGTATGAAACTTCATAGGTGTAAAAATTCGTCTCTGTAGTTTTTTTCAACAACATTTCTAATTTCCAACAACGTCTTGTGTCTTTTAATACAGCATTTATCGCGGTAAACGATGCTACTCATATGATCAGTAAATTTTATTTATTACCGACCTTGTCGTATAATTGTAACACTGATATATATTTTATATCGTATATTTTAGGGGCTAAATAGCATATAAATCTTGTTGATAGTAACAAACGCGTATTGTGTTAATGGCTCTAGCAGCCCTTTAGTCTGTTAATGGTTCTAGGACCCCTTTAGTCTAATAATAGCTCTGGGAACCTTTACTCTGTTAATGGCTCTAGGACCCCTTTAGTCTAATAAAGGCTCTAGAACCCCTTCAGTTTGTTAATGGCTCTAGGACCCCTTTAATCTAATAATGGCTGTAGGACCCTTTTAGTCTAATAATGGCTCTAGGATTCCTTTACTGGACAAGACCTTAAAAACGGAGAATTTTTTCATTTTTTCCACAAAATGTAAAAAATAACAGATCAGTTGGATTGGGTGCGTTCTCTTTACAGAAATAAAATACCGTGTGTAAAATTGCAGTTGCAAGAAAATTTATGAAATCATCTAACTAAACCATTAAGAAATCAGATAAATGCACAAGCAAACTAAAAGGGATGTTGTTTTTACAAAAATAAGAAACATCGTGTTAGGTTAAGTAGGTGGAAGCGAGGAGATAGTTTGCTTAAATAACATCAGATAAGATCCAAACAACAGAAAACAGAAAAAGCGGATTCTTGATAGATGAAGTAATAGAAAACTATTATTCCCTATATGGGTGACTGCAAATATTTTCTATCTTCTTTATTTCAAAAGGTATAAGAAATTCTTATCTATCACAAACTTCCCCGTTTCTAGGAATTTATTGAACTAATTTTTTCGGTAGTTTTGAGCGGTTTATAAGTCTGTCAACTATTGAGTAAACTGCTGTCTACTGGCACTATTATCTGTATACACTAAGTTGGCGTCTGGGCCGGCGACTACCTGGAGCTGGCCCGGGTAACCCCAGACGCCAACTTAGTGTATACAGATAATAATAGAAACAACTCGACAACACCAACATTGACTCTCTCATGTGAAAAGGATAAACACGACACGATAATGCAACCTTTACTTGAATCCGTCTATTTATAGGACTACTTCTGTTACGTATACGTGTTTGAAAAATGTTTGGTCTAAAAAAGAGCAGGAAATATCATTTACCAATTCCCAAGTTATCTATGCATCGCATACAACATGAATGCACGCCTTCCTTACTTACAAATACGTTGACAGCCGGTGACTATAAATAAATATACTAGGAAAAATGTAGATGAAATTATTTTATTTTCCCTGTTCTATCCAACATTTATCTTCCGTTTACGTACGAATATTACGTTTGTAAACAAATTTCAAGTTTTTTCTACACAAACAATCTTTATTTCTACGCATAAGGAAAGGAGAAATCTGTTATCTTGGACGTAATTAACGTTTGTGTGTATATCCAACGAATAACACTTAGGTTGCAGAAAAATAAGACATAACCTTATTGTAATTCCCTGTACGCGCACATAAAACACCATAAATGATAAATATAACATTAAATTATACGTTAGCAAAAACAAACTAAACACACAAATATTACATAACTTGGGAGCAACCGAAGTGTCACATTGACAGTGTGCAGCAGTGTGAAACAAATTCTGATTCAGGATTGTACTATTAGCAAAGAATTTTCAGAAACAATTTTGTCATAAATAAGTAACGTGCTTTATAAGTGTGAGTTTCAGAATAATTGATAGGTCTCTAATACCAATTTTGTTCTTCACTACAGAGATTTGGCTCTTATTTACCTCTTCTGGAACACATCTTCTCTTCGATCTATTGACACCCATTTTCTACATTAGATTCATATATCAAGACTGACGGGACACTGTTTATCTGTTACTTAGAATGCAGTCCGAGTGTTGGCACTATCTCTTCTTACTGTCCATAATCTTCTTGTGCAAAGATTCAATTTTTAGTTCTTGTCTAATATCTTTATTCTTCCTCCTACCTATGACATAGATATCCTGTAGGATACGATATCACCTAACTTAATATGTCAAGTACATAAGCACGTAAGGATTTATATTTCCCTTATTAAGTGTAAAACAACACAAGTTAAAGTTAATAGTAATATACTGTAAAGAATAAATTCAAAATTACCCTTGTTCTGTTATCGACACATTATACAGAGCTATGCAGGAATAACAATACGAGATGAATTTGTATACGTGCATATTATTTATATATGTATTTATTAAATATGTTGTAACCTACAATGAAAGGGAGTTCTTCATGTAAGACATCGAACGAGATTATACAATTCATATGGACAAATATCAAACCGTCAGAATCAGATTAAAAGCAGACAACTTTTTATATTATTCACTGCTGCGTGACCTTCATGTACAGTTGGTAATATGCTTTCTTTCTTACGTAAAACCGGTTAAAGGGTAATAATTAATGAATATGGTAAACGTTTGTAATATATTCGTAAGTTACGACAAATGAATGTAACAAAACGACGAACTGAGTAAAAATTAAAAGAAAGTTTTAGTGAGAAATATGTATCAAAAGCAGGCAAATATGTAGAATCCTGACAGGCTTTCTTAAGCAATGAGCTGCGCTGGCCCAGAGAATTTATTACCCCAACTTAAAATAGAGTAACTTGTCTAAACAGGAAATTGGAGAGACAACGCGATAACAGGTCGCTGTCTCACTTTACTCTCTCTCTCTCTCTCTCTCTCTCTCTCTCTCTCTCTCTCTCTCTCTCATTTATTGTCACTTCCCAACGACATCACCATGCTTCCAGTTTCCAGTGTTCTCGCCAGCCGTCTTGCAGCCAACTTTCACACTACGAAACACTATAAAAGACTTGTCTTCATGTGCGAAATGAAAGAAAATTAGTCAGCTGGCAAAGAGCTATGTGTCGTCTTGGCGTCTCTAAGTGACTGTTCAAATTCTATCGTCTAGTCCATAATTTTAGTCCATAAATCGAACTTCACACACAAAAATGTGTACAGTACACTCAAAAAAGTTGTTGTGATGCACAAATGTATGTATACATTACCTCAATGTTAACACAACGATAACCGTTAAACCGAAACAAAAATAATACAATTCAAAATATTCAAAACATTCAAACTCGGTTTGACTGTAAGGCATTATTATTTAGTGTTCTGCGCTAAAGCAGCTCTTCAAATGGTAAAAGCTCTCCAAGCTGTCCTATTGCATGCCAGTCTTTTTGTTTCTTCGTAACATCCTCTGATTTTAATGTTATCTATTAACTTCATTCTTCTACGTCTTTTATTTTTTCTCCTTCTATGACACCCTCTATGGCAGTTGTAAGCAAGCAGTATATTCTTTAAAAATGACCTAACCAATTCATTATCCTATTTTTTAATACTTTCAGGATTTTTCTCTCTTCCTCTTTTCTTCTTAAAACTTCATCATTCCTTACTTTATCAACCCACCTCACTTATTCCATTGCTCACCAAACCCACATCTCAAATGCTTCTAATCTTCTCTCATCCTCCTTCCTCAGTTTCCATGTCTCTGCACCATACAAAGCAACGCTCCACACATCACATTTGCCAACCTTTTTCTTAAATTTTTATTAATTTTGCTACACAGCAGTCTTTTCTTCCCACTAAATGCCTCTTTCGATATAGCAATTCTTGCTCTAATTTTACGATTGCAAGACATATCTTTACTTATCAAGCTTCCAAGATATTTAAATAACTCCACCTGTTGTATTTTGTCTTGCCTATATTTATATGTGCTCTTTTTCCTCATTTGTTAATCACCATACACTTAGTTTTCCCTTATTAATCCTCATTCCATATTCCTTGCATAAGTTACTAAATTCAAATCTCTTATAATTTCAACATTGTCTCTTCGTTTTCTGCTAAAACAGCCATGTCATCAGCAAACCTTATACATTTAATTCTTCTTCCACCGACATTCACACCTCTTGTTTTGTCAAAGCACTTCCTAATCAAGTCATCAAGATATATGTTAAATACGTTTGGTGACATACAACAGCTCTGCCTTACTCCTCTTCCAATTTTAATTCCTTCTGCACTCTCCTTTCCGATTTGCACACTCACTTTCTGTCCAAGTTACAAATTACGCCGGTAGAATCCTGGCCGGAATCACCAAGAAAAGAATGCAAAGATATGCGAAGTTTGATAGCGCAGTCAAAGTGTTGTTAAATGTTGAATAGAAGAATATATGGGAAACTGAATGCCACGTTAGACGAAAACCAGTTTGGTTTCAGGATAGGTATAGGGACTGGGGATGCAATAGGGCTGCTAAGATCAATTGGAGAAAGATGTATAGAAAAAGACAAAGACCTATATGCTGTTTATACAGACCTTGAAAAAGCATTCAACAGAGTACAGTGGAGAAGACTATTAGATATTTTCAGAGACAATGGGGTGGATTGGAAAGGAGACGGTTAATTCGTAATCTGTACTGTAAGGCAAAAAAAAAAAAAAATTTACATTCGTCGTGTTTACTTTCTGAACTGTTACTTGTCATGTTCCGGAAGAAGTCTTTCAGTGTTTCCACCATTTTCAAGCCCTAAACTACGACAAAAAACACCCCGCTTGAACCTGAATACATTCACCCTCACGGCTTTTTAATTCGTAAAGAAAAGTCCACTTGTCACTAACCTACTGGCTCAGCTCCGTTAAGCCACGCCCCGCTACCTACCACAAAGCTTTGTCTTTCCCTCTACTACCTTATTAAGCCACACCCAGCTTTGTATACTTTCCTAACACTTATTATACTACAGTCTGACGGAATTAAACAAAACATTCAGTACAACGGAACAACACAATAATCTCACTTTCGCCAACAGTTTTGCTCGTGGCCACATGTTTGCACTCTTGTGTATTTTGTGTGTGTGTGTGCTCGCGCGAGCAAGCGTACTGTGACCCCTCTTTCCTTTTATGCAGTATATAAAAAAAAATTTTTTTTTGTATTTTTTTTTGTATTTATATTTTTTTTTGAAAAAGAAGCAACAAGTTATTTAAAACTAGGCCAGAGCCTAGAGAAGCCAAAAATGTGCTGGGTCCAGTATGACGGGAATTGCAATTAAACTCAGCTGTTAATGAACAATAACATTCTTTTTATTGTTGCCCCCATAATTCGTTACATATAAATATATTACAATCACATAATTATCACATGGCAACCAGCAATAACCCACAAAATACATAATAAATAATTAATGCACATATCCTTAATCGTGTCAAAAGACAATATCTATATATCCATATATACATATATATATTGTAATATTTCTGTGAAGTCCTGGTTTCTTCAAGCCCCGCGATGGAAGCCAAATTTGTAATAAAACTGTGAGTGGTGCGGATAATAAAATAAATATCGATGTATGTGAATTGTGTTCTCCTGTAAGTCCCACTGGTTGTGCTAGCTGAATTTGTAATAAATACCGTGCTATAATTGTAATTGTATAGTGTTCTGGTCTAATATTACCCAGGATAATTTTTATGGTGTGTATGTGTAGTAGTGACGTTCCGCTCTGGGAATCGTCGATTTGGTAAAGTTCCTGGTCTTTGTTATTATCAAAATAACTCAGTGTATTTTGCTGTGTAGCCAATTGAAATAAAATATAAATTTAAAATTTATATTTATAAAAAAAATAATTTCGGAAAAAATATTTTCGGGGTATTTATGTGCTTAATATTTAGGAATAAATTGAGGTTGTGGATCGTAATTATAATTATAATAGTAAAGTGTTTAATTTGGTAATAAATTTCTGTTCGGTAAATTTGTTAAAATGATAATCCAATTAACTTCAAGTTAGGCGAAAACGGCTCTCTTCTTCTTACTCTTGAAATGTTGTAGTTTCGCCTATACTGCCTTTAAAGATTATCTATTTTTCTTGGTTAATTAATGATTATGTCCTTTTCTAAGAGAAATTAACTCCAATTTACCAAAAAACAACCAAAAACGTTTATTAAACACAATAATAAGGTTGGTCGATTAATTAATCGAGGTTACAAAGCCATATCGACTCGCTCAGGGTCGGTCGATATTAGAAGTTTTACAATTGTATTATTTAAACAGGTTCTTTGAACGGTTATTTATATAAAAAGCCAGAGAAGGTCAGGGACATGAAAGTATAACACTTACAATTCAAAAAAGGTTTTAAATTTAAACAATATACTGGTAATTATTAATAATAAAAGTTTATATATAATTTTGTTCAAACCAGAAAGCAGTCTAGTCGTCTCTAATTGAGGTGACGGAACTGGATCAGAATGGCCGCCTGACGCATGCGCGTTGAAAGCTTCTAATGTAAACAACGTACTTGTTGAGATAATATGTCCCTTCTTCGGTTAAATGTTCTTCGCAACGGTATATGATCTTCTGGGGTATAGTATATTGTCACTGGTGTATCATGGAATCGTTCACTTTGTGTAAAAATGTTGTTAAATGGGTATATCTACCGATGTTTGTGCGTGTCAGTTAACCTCGAATTTTCACTTGGTGTTTGATGCGATTTCAGTGTTATTTCATGTAATTAGTTATATGTGATTTCGTTTATAGGTGTTATGTAGTTCATGGGTCAATTTCATCACTTCACTTTCATTAAAATAGTTAAAAATTTAGTTTTACATAAAATGATTCCGAAACTTCGTTATGACATAACGGCCATTAAAGGTTGGTTCTATCAAATATTCACATGAAGTGCTCTCTTCGAGGTATAATAATGAACTGTCTGTATTTCCTTCGTCTCATGAAAATCTTAGCCTATATAATATATCTCATACATTGTTTGAAATTGCCATAACTTCCGATACACTTTAAAAATGTACATTATGTTCATAAAATAAATTCGTTATTAGTTAACTGTTTGAAATATAAAATACATATTCGTTTTCACTATTCTATTCTACTTATTTTGATAGTAATTAAGTTAGTATTACAAAGTTTTATCTGAAAATTATATTCCTTATAATTTTTTGGGAAGTAGGCCAAAAATTATACTTCCTGTCTTCTATGTAAATAATAGCCATTTTCCCTAATATAATTATTATTCTATTAAATCTGAAATTTGTATAATTATCAATTCTCACTTATTTTATTGCAATTTAGTATACTAATGATGGGTTTTTAATATAATTCATTTGTACATGACTCCCCTTAGGATAATGTCAGTGAATCTATTTCAGTTTTAATGGTATCTTATTAGACAATTAAATGATTTTACTCATATAATGACCATATCTCTAGAAAGCCTTATTTACATAGTATTTAATATGTTGAGTTTATCTTGCATAAATATTGTCATTTTATCTGGTTTAGAAGACTAGGTTTGTTAATTATTCTGCAGTTTAAATTTATTCTTTGGCCTAGATCTGATGTGTAGCTAATTTCCAAACGTTTTACTAATGTAATTATTTTATTTCCTTCTCTGACTTCTGATTCTGATATATTTGATTAAAAATTAGTTCTTTGAGCTGGCATAACAGTAATTATAGATTATACAATTAAAATATAACACCTAGATATATAAAACTGGTGTTCTGAATAACATTGTTTTGGTATATCACCTAATAACATAATAAAAAGTATTTCTACAACATTGGAATGATATCTATTTTTAGATAGTGCATTCCTAAATTAAAACGAACAATAAAATAACAATTATAATACTAATATTTCTTATGACTAATCCTTACTTATCTAAATGTTATAGGTAATAGGAACCTAACATCCTGGTTCCATATATAATTGTTAACACCTTCTATAACTTCATCATAAACAGTTTGTTCTGTAATTCCCCATTTTATAAAATTTATGCCCCCTCTTAAAGTATAACCCTGGCTATCTAAGTTATATTCCATTCTATGGAATGTTCATACAGCTTTAGTAGCTTTTTATTAGTAACATTACTATTTCATTATCAAAGTAGACACTGTTCATAAAACTTAAAGTTTGTTACTTTGTACTGTAACTCATGCACCTTTTTTAAAGTTTATTATTTATAATTTGATCACTTGCACTTGTGTATGGTGAATTATCAATATATTTACTAGTCTTTCTCTAGTTTTTAACATGAAATATTCAACCATGGGGGAACTGTGAAGGTTTGTTTATACAAACTAAACAATAACTTTTTGAATGCACTAATATTTAATACTACTAACACTTTTAGTTTTTTGTCAGTTTTACAGTGATATGGTTTTTTAGGGTGTTATACTTTCTCTTTGGGCATTCATTGATTTTGAGGTTTTTTGGGGGTTCTATCCCTATGGGGTTTTTGTTTTATATAGGACGTCTTAATTATTCTTCTTTCTTCCTTCTTCAGTAGATTTGGTTTTGGATTATTCTTCTTTCTTCTTTCTTCAGTAGCAGTAGTTTTAATTAGTCTTCTTTCTTCTTTCTTCAGTAATAGTAGTTTTAATTAGTCTGCTTTCTTCTCTGGTTTTAATTATTCTTCTTTCTTCTGTCTTCAGTAGCTTTGATTGTTCTTCTTTCTTCCTTCTTCTGTAGTAGTAGTTATAATTAGTCTTCTTTCTTCTTTGGTTTTAATTATTCTTCTTTCTTCTGTCTTCAGTAGCTTTGATTGTTCTTCTTTCTTCCTTCTTCAGTAGTAGTAGTTTTAATTAGTCTTCTTTCTTCTTTGGTTTTAATTATTCTTCTTTCTTCTGTCTTCAGTAGCAGTAGTTTTAATTAGTCTTCTTTCTTCTTTGGTTTTAATTATTCTTCTTTCTTCTGTCTTCAGTAGCTTTGATTGTTCTTCTTTCTTCCTTCTTCAGTAGTAGTAGTTTTAATTAGTCTTCTTTCTTCTTTCTTCAGTAGTGGTAGTTTTGGGTTATTCTTCTTTCTTCTTTCTTCTGTCTTCAGTAGCTTTGATTGTTCTTCTTTCTTCCTTCTTCTGTAGTAGTAGTTATAATTAGTCTTCTTTCTTCTCTAGTTTTAATTATTCTTCTTTCTTCTGTCTTCAGTAGCTTTGATTGTTCTTCTTTCTTCCTTCTTCTGTAGTAGTAGTTTTAATTAGTCTTCTTTCTTCTCTAGTTTTAATTATTCTTCTTTCTTCTGTCTTCAGTAGCTTTGATTGTTCTTCTTTCTTCATTGTTCAGTAGTAGTAGATTTGGTTGTTCTTCTTTCTTCTTTCTTCTGTAGTAGTTTTAATTAGTCTTCTTTCATCTTTCTTCGGTAGTTTTGGTTATTCTTCTTTCTTCAGTAATAGTAGTTTTAATTAGTCTTCTTTCTTCTTTCTTCAGTAGTGGTAGTTTTGGGTTATTCTTCCTTCTTCTGTAGTTTTTCGCCGTGTATGCCTTGGTTTCTTCTAGTCTGGTTTCCTTGTCGGGGTATATTAATTGCCTGCTTCTATCTTACCTGGGTAATTTTGTTATTATCATTTTTAGTTTTCTGGGTTTTTTAAATTTGTATTATTTTATATTATTTGCAGAAATTTTCTTTATTCAACCTTTCTTGTGAATATATTATTAAATAGTGCATTTTAATTAATTCTCATCTGGATATTCCATATATTAGAGCTTTATTATGATCATTGAGTAATGCATTTGTGTGGATTATCTGTCACGCTACAGATTGCTCTCTTCCAGAAGTGATTAGTTCAGATCATACTTAGTTTGTCTGAAGTAATTGCTTATGACATTATATTATAAATTATATTTCTTTACTTCCTTCACATTTCTAAAAATTTTTTCTCCTATATTTTTGAGCTTATCTATATTTCATTATTAACTGGATTCTTACTGATAGTAATAGTCATCTGAGGTTCGTTGTTTTTTATTTTTCCATTTTCTTCTTAACTCGTTTCTTTATCCTTGGGATATTTATTCCCTAAAATTCCCTAACACGTTAGCTGGGGCAGTGTCCAGAGGGGCTCTGTAGGCTTCACACTCTGCTGGCCATGCTACGTCATTTATTGATAACAGAGGTAAATCATCTCTGATCAATACATAATAATACTGCTGGACTTATCTCAGACAGTCATTAATAAAAATTATATAAGAATAGTCCACCTTATGACTATAAAAAAAAAATTAAATATCTTTGGATATTTCACTTCGTATACGAACAGATCTATTTATATTTCTATCTTAGTGAATCTCTATCTCAGTTATTTTTCTCAATGGTTAGCTCTGTTGGCATTTTATTTCTCCTTGTGGTTGGAAGCTGGTTTAATATAATCATCACTTATTATTCAGTGTAAAGTTTTTAATTCTCTGTAATATTTTGACTGTTCTAACAATCTCTTTCTGGTCATTGGTAGCATATATTTTGTATTATATTTTTGTTGCTTTCTTAATTCTTGTGAATCGTTCCACTAGTATTATGTTTTTTCAATTACTCTTTTAATTGTCTTTTTAATAATTGACATTGATTATATGATCATCTTTTTCTTATGGATTTATTTATATATATTTTTTCCTTTCTTTTTCAAGATTTTACCCTGCTCTTGCTTTTTATCCAAATGCACTCCTTTATTATTAATTCCATATGTTTAATATCTCTGTTTATTTGACATAAAATTCTCATTAATTTTACTTCACAATAAGTTTATTCATTTAAATTGTATCAGTGGTTTGTACTGCCATTTCTTTATTCTTGAAAGTTTTTCAGAATTGGTTCCATATATAATTGTTTGTAATGTGTTATCCAAATTCTTTTTCTTCTTGTTCATAAATTGTTTTCTAAATAATAGGTAGTAAGTAGTCATTACTTCATTTTTGAATTTTTACTTTTAATTCAAAATTCCATTCCTTCAATTACTCATAATATTTTTTCATAAATATGGTTAACATATCATATTATTACCCTAAATATGGTATTAGCTCTCTTCTTTTCTTTACTTCAGATGTACTTCTTATTATTATTTTTCTTTTATATACCCAGGTTGACGATTTTTATTAGGCTGGACAGTTGCTCATAATTTCTTTTTCTTTAACATAGGTTTTTGGCCGTCGTCGGTTATCATAACATCCGTCCCTTTTGTATAGGTGTGTAGTCTTTGGTTTAACCGTGGTCTGTCACTTTAGTTGCTCTCATTGTCCGGATGACCATAGTCTTCATCATCGTTCCGGTACTAGTGACTTCTCTGGCCTTTGTCTTGTATTTCATTTTTCTAGCTGCCATTCCTTTGTTGGCTGCTAAGCTTATTCGGCTCCCTCTATCATAGTGTTTTATACACCAGTACGTCTCTGGTCCATATGTGGTATTGCATGAAAAATATCTGTGAGGATCTTCATCTGAATTATTAATTATTTGCTTATCTGAAGCCCCATAATCTGGTTCATCATCACACATCCACCCTGAAGGAATACATTTTAGTGTACCTGTACACTGGAACTGTCCTGGATGGTACTCTAATGGAACACATTCTGGTGATTCATCTGTGCCGTCATCACAGTCTGGTAAGATGTCATACTTCCATTCTTCTGGAATACGCTGTCCAGTCCTGCGCTGAAACTGATCTAGTCCCCATGTTTTATTCAGTTTACCTCTGGTCCTTTCCCAGTGGTAAACTACTGTCTGCTGGTAAACTATCTCTGAGATTACCCTTAATCTATTTCCCTTATTCCTGGAACTCACGATTTCTTCATGGTTGGTAATAGGGATATTATCATCATCAAATAAACCATGATTCATCATCTCCATTTCTTCCTTTGTTTTCATTACATTTCTTAGATACATTCTCCTTTTCCTTTGTTTAATATTTTCCTTGTTTCGGTTAGTTTCAATTTCAGGTACTACCATTACTTGTTCCTGCCTTATATCATTTGGTACTTCTTCTGGTTCTGGTTTGCTATCATATTTTATTTCTTTGGTCCTCTCATTTCTTAATTCTTCTCTTTTTAATCTGTCATCTCTTAATTTTTCCCTAAACAGTTTATTATCATTACTTATATCATCCAGTTTCTTCATTTTCGACTGGTGGCACTCATCCATTTTCTTGCTTAAATTTTCCATATTCTTGCTTAAATCTTCCCCCATCTTCTTGTAATCTTCTTTCATTCTCTTGAAGTTTTCTTCCATGTCCTTTTTCAAATCCTCTCTCATTTGCATGAACATCTCTATTAATTTGTCCATTTTACTTTCTTCTGTAAGTTCTTCCATTTTGCTTGTTGTTGTTTCCTTTTCTCTGGCTGGATAACCGCTGCCAAGCTGAATTAGGAATTGGGTAAGTAATTACCACCTTTCAACCCCTAATTACAGCCCCACGTTGGGCGCCAATTTTGTAATATTTCTGTGAAGTCCTGGTTTCTTCAAGCCCCGCGTGGAAGCCAAATTTGTAATAAAACTGTGAGTGGTGCGGATAATAAAATAAATATCGATGTATGTGAATTGTGTTCTCCTGTAAGTCCCACTGGTTGTGCTAGCTGAATTTGTAATAAATACCGTGCTATAATTGTAATTGTATAGTGTTCTGGTCTAATATTACCCAGGATAATTTTTATGGTGTGTATGTGTAGTAGTGACGTTCCGCTCTGGGAATCGTCGATTTGGTAAAGTTCCTGGTCTTTGTTATTATCAAAATAACTCAGTGTATTTTGCTGTGTAGCCAATTGAAATAAAATATAAATTTAAAATTTATATTTATAAAAAAAATAATTTCGGAAAAAATATTTTCGGGGTATTTATGTGCTTAATATTTAGGAATAAATTGAGGTTGTGGATCGTAATTATAATTATAATAGTAAAGTGTTTAATTTGGTAATAAATTTCTGTTCGGTAAATTTGTTAAAAAGATAATCCAATTAACTTCAAGTTAGGCGAAAACGGCTCTCTTCTTCTTACTCTTGAAATGTTGTAGTTTCGCCTATACTGCCTTTAAAGATTATCTATTTTTCTTGGTTAATTAATGATTATGTCCTTTTCTAAGAGAAATTAACTCCAATTTACCAAAAAACAACCAAAAACGTTTATTAAACACAATAATAAGGTTGGTCGATTAATTAATCGAGGTTACAAAGCCATATCGACTCGCTCAGGGTCGGTCGATATTAGAAGTTTTACAATTGTATTATTTAAACAGGTTCTTTGAACGGTTATTTATATAAAAAGCCAGAGAAGGTCAGGGACATGAAAGTATAACACTTACAATTCAAAAAAGGTTTTAAATTTAAACAATATACTGGTAATTATTAATAATAAAAGTTTATATATAATTTTGTTCAAACCAGAAAGCAGTCTAGTCGTCTCTAATTGAGGTGACGGAACTGGATCAGAATGGCCGCCTGACGCATGCGCGTTGAAAGCTTCTAATGTAAACAACGTACTTGTTGAGATAATATGTCCCTTCTTCGGTTAAATGTTCTTCGCAACGGTATATGATCTTCTGGGGTATAGTTTATTGTCACTGGTGTATCATGGAATCGTTCACTTTGTGTAAAAATGTTGTTAAATGGGTATATCTACCGATGTTTGTGCGTGTCAGTTAACCTCGAATTTTCACTTGGTGTTTGATGCGATTTCAGTGTTATTTCATGTAATTAGTTATATGTGATTTCGTTTATAGGTGTTATGTAGTTCATGGGTCAATTTCATCACTTCACTTTCATTAAAATAGTTAAAAATTTAGTTTTACATAAAATGATTCCGAAACTTCGTTATGACATAACGGCCATTAAAGGTTGGTTCTATCAAATATTCACATGAAGTGCTCTCTTCGAGGTATAATAATGAACTGTCTGTATTTCCTTCGTCTCATGAAAATCTTAGCCTATATAATATATCTCATACATTGTTTGAAATTGCCATAACTTCCGATACACTTTAAAAATGTACATTATGTTCATAAAATAAATTCGTTATTAGTTAACTGTTTGAAATATAAAATACATATTCGTTTTCACTATTCTATTCTACTTATTTTGATAGTAATTAAGTTAGTATTACAAAGTTTTATCTGGGAATTATATTTCTTATAATTTTTTGTGAAGTAGGCCTAAAATTATACTTCCTGTCTTCTATGTAAATAATAGCCATTTTCCCTAATATAATTATTATTCTATTAAATCTGAAATTTGTATAATTATCAATTCTCACTTATTTTATTGCAATTTAGTATACTAATGATGGGTTTTTAATATAATTCATTTGTATATGACTCCCCTTAGGATAATGTCAGTGAATCTATTTCAGTTTTAATGGTATCTTATTAGACAATTAAATAATTTTACTCATATAATGACCATATCTCTAGAAAGCCTTATTTACATAGTATTTAATATGTTGAGTTTATCTTGCCTAAATATTGTCATTTTATCTGGTTTAGAAGACTAGGTTTGTTAATTATTCTGCAGTTTAAATTTATTCTTTGGCCTAGATCTGATGTGTAGCTAATTTCCAAATGTTTTACTAATGTAATTATTTTATTTCCTTCTCTGACTTCTGATTCTGATATATTTGATTAAAAATTAGTTCTTTGAGCTGGCATAACAGTAATTATAGATTATACAATTAAAATATAACACCTAGATATATAAAACTGGTGTTCTGAATAACATTGTTTTGGTATATCACCTAATAACATAATAAAAAGTATTTCTACAACATTGGAATGATAACTATTTTTAGATAGTGCATTCCTAAATTAAAATGAACAATAAAATAACAATTATAATACTAATATTTCTTATGACTAATCCTTACTTATCTAAATGTTATAGGTAATAGGAACCTAACATCCTGGTTCCATATATAATTGTTAACACCTTCTATAAACTTCATCATAAACAGTTTGTTCTGTAATTCCCCATTTTATAAAATTTATGCCCCCTCTTAAAGTATAACCCTGGCTATCTAAGTTATATTCCATTCTATGGAATGTTCATACAGCTTTAGTAGCTTTTTATTAGTAACATTACTATTTCATTATCAAAGTAGACACTGTTCATAAAACTTAAAGTTTGTTACTTTGTACTGTAACTCATGCACCTTTTTTAAAGTTTATTATTTATAATTTGATCACTTGCACTTGTGTATGGTGAATTATCAATATATTTACTAGTCTTTCTCTAGTTTTTAACATGAAATATTCAACCATGGGGGAACTGTGAAGGTTTGTTTATACAAACTAAACAATAACTTTTTGAATGCACTAACATTTAATACTACTAACACTTTTAGTTTTTTGTCAGTTTTACAGTGATATGGTTTTTTAGGGTGTTATACTTTCTCTTTGGGCATTCATTGATTTTGGGGTTTTTTGGGGGTTCTATCCCTATGGGGTTTTTGTTTTATATAGGACGTCTTAATTATTCTTCTTTCTTCCTTCTTCAGTAGATTTGGTTTTGGATTATTCTTCTTTCTTCTTTCTTCAGTAGCAGTAGTTTTAATTAGTCTTCTTTCTTCTTTCTTCAGTAATAGTAGTTTTAATTAGTCTGCTTTCTTCTCTAGTTTTAATTATTCTTCTTTCTTCTGTCTTCAGTAGCTTTGATTGTTCTTCTTTCTTCCTTCTTCTGTAGTAGTAGTTATAATTAGTCTTCTTTCTTCTTTGGTTTTAATTATTCTTCTTTCTTCTGTCTTCAGTAGCTTTGATTGTTCTTCTTTCTTCCTTCTTCAGTAGTAGTAGTTTTAATTAGTCTTCTTTCTTCTTTGGTTTTAATTATTATTTTTTCTTCTGTTTTCAGTAGCAGTAGTTTTAATTAGTCTTCTTTCTTATTTGGTTTTAATTATTCTTCTTTCTTCTTTCTTCTGTCTTCAGTATCTTTGATTGTTCTTCTTTCTTCCCTCTTCAGTAGTAGTAGTTTTAATTAGTCTTCTTTCTTCTTTCTTCAGTAGTGGTAGTTTTGGGTTATTCTTCTTTCTTCTGTCTTCAGTAGCTTTGATTGTTCTTCTTTCTTCCTTCTTCTGTAGTAGTAGTTATAATTAGTCTTCTTTCTTCTCTAGTTTTAATTATTCTTCTTTCTTCTGTCCTCAGTAGCTTTGATTGTTCTTCTTTCTTCCTTCTTCTGTAGTAGTAGTTTTAATTAGTCTTCTTTCTTCTCTAGTTTTAATTATTCTTCTGTCTTCAGTAGCTTTGATTGTTCTTCTTTCTTCATTGTTCAGTAGTAGTAGATTTGGTTGTTCTTCTTTCTTCTTTCTTCTGTAGTAGTTTTAATTAGTCTTCTTTCTTCTTTCTTCGGTAGTTTTGGTTATTCTTCTTTCTTCAGTAATAGTAGTTTTAATTAGTCTTCTTTCTTCTTTCTTCAGTAGTGGTAGTTTTGGGTTATTCTTCCTTCTTCTGTAGTTTTTCGCCGTGTATGCCTTGGTTTCTTCTAGTCTGGTTTCCTTGTCGGGGTATATTAATTGCCTGCTTCTATCTTACCTGGGTAATTTTGTTATTATCATTTTTAGTTTTCTGGGTTTTTAAATTTGTATTATTTTATATTATTTGCAGAAGTTTTCTTTATTCAACCTTTCTTGTGAATATATTATTAAATAGTGCATTTTAATTAATTCTCATCTGGATATTCCATATATTAGAGCTTTATTATGATCATTGAGTAATGCATTTGTGTGGATTATCTGTCACGCTACAGATTGCTCTCTTCCAGAAGTGATTAGTTCAGATCATACTTAGTTTGTCTGAAGTAATTGCTTATGACATTATATTATAAATTATATTTCTTTACTTCCTTCACATTTCTAAAAATTTTTTCTCCTATATTTTTGAGCTTATCTATATTTCATTATTAACTGGATTCTTACTGATAGTAATAGTCATCTGAGGTTCGTTGTTTTTTATTTTTCCATTTTCTTCTTAACTCGTTTCTTTATCCTTGGGATATTTATTCCCTAAAATTCCCTAACACGTTAGCTGGGGCAGTGTCCAGAGGGGCTCTGTAGGCTTCACACTCTGCTGGCCATGCTACGTCATTTATTGATAACAGAGGTAAATCATCTCTGATCAATACATAATAATACTGCTGGACTTATCTCAGACAGTCATTAATAAAAATTATATAAGAATAGTCCACCTTATGACTATAAAAAAAAAATTAAATATCTTTGGATATTTCACTTCGTATACGAACAGATCTATTTATATTTCTATCTTAGTGAATCTCTATCTCAGTTATTTTTCTCAATGGTTAGCTCTGTTGGCATTTTATTTCTCCTTGTGGTTGGAAGCTGGTTTAATATAATCATCACTTATTATTCAGTGTAAAGTTTTTAATTCTCTGTCATATTTTGACTGTTCTCACAATCTCTTTCTGGTCATTGGTAGCATATATTTTGTATTATATTTTTGTGCCTTTCTTAATTCTTGTGAATCGTTCCACTAGTATTATGTTTTTTCAATTACTCTTTTAATTGTCTTTTTAATAATTGACATTGATTATATGATCATCTTTTTCTTATGGATTTATTTATATATATTTTTTCCTTTCTTTTTCAAGATTTACCCTGCTCTTGCTTTTTATCCAAATGCACTCCTTTATTATTAATTCCATATGATTAATATCTCTGTTTATTTGACATAAAATTCTCATTAATTTTACTTCACAATAATTTTATTCATTTAAATTGTATCAGTGGTTTGTACTGCCATTTCTTTATTCTTGAAAGTTTTTCAGAATTGGTTCCATATATAATTGTTTGTAATGTGTTATCCAAATTCTTTTTCTTCTTGTTCATAAATTGTTTTCTAAATAATAGGTAGTAAGTAGTCATTACTTCATTTTTGAATTTTTACTTTTAATTCAAAATTCCATTCCTTCAAATACTCATAATATTTTTTCATAAATATGGTTAACATATCATATTATTACCCTAAATATGGTATTAGCTCTCTTCTTTTCTTTACTTCAGATGTACTTCTTATTATTATTTTTCTTTTATATACCCAGGTTGACGATTTTTATTAGGCTGGACAGTTGCTCATAATTTCTTTTTCTTTAACATAGGTTTTTGGCCGTCGTCGGTTATCATAACATCCGTCCCTTTTGTATAGGTGTGTAGTCTTTGGTTTAACCGTGGTCTGTCACTTTAGTTGCTCTCATTGTCCGGATGACCATAGTCTTCATCATCGTTCCGGTACTAGTGACTTCTCTGGCCTTTGTCTTGTATTTCATTTTTCTAGCTGCCATTCCTTTGTTGGCTGCTAAGCTTATTCGGCTCCCTCTATCATAGTGTTTTATACACCAGTACGTCTCTGGTCCATATGTGGTATTGCATGAAAAATATCTGTGAGGATCTTCATCTGAATTATTAATTATTTGCTTATCTGAAGCCCCATAATCTGGTTCATCATCACACATCCACCCTGAAGGAATACATTTTAGTGTACCTGTACACTGGAACTGTCCTGGATGGTACTCTAATGGAACACATTCTGGTGATTCATCTGTGCCGTCATCACAGTCTGGTAAGATGTCATACTTCCATTCTTCTGGAATACGCTGTCCAGTCCTGCGCTGAAACTGATCTAGTCCCCATGTTTTATTCAGTTTACCTCTGGTCCTTTCCCAGTGGTAAACTACTGTCTGCTGGTAAACTGTCTCTGAGATTACCCTTAATCTATTTCCCTTATTCCTGGAACTCACGATTTCTTCATGGTTGGTAATAGGGATATTATCATCATCAAATAAACCATGATTCATCATCTCCATTTCTTCCTTTGTTTTCATTACATTTCTTAGATACATTCTCCTTTTCCTTTGTTTAATATTTTCATTGTTTCGGGTAGTTTCAATTTCAGGTACTACCATTACTTGTTCCTGCCTTATATCATTTGGTACTTCTTCTGGTTCTGGTTTGCTATCATATTTTATTTCTTTGGTCCTCTCATTTCTTAATTCTTCTCTTTTTAATCTGTCCTCTCTTAATTTTTCCCTAAACAGTTTATTATCATTACTTATATCATCCAGTTTCTTCATTTTCGACTGGTGGCACTCATCCATTTTCTTGCTTAAATTTTCCATATTCTTGCTTAAATCTTCCCACATCTTCTTGTAATCTTCTTTCATTCTCTTGAAGTTTTCTTCCATGTCCTTTTTCAAATCCTCTCTCATTTGCATGAACATCTCTATTAATTTGTCCATTTTACTTTCTTCTGTAAGTTCTTCCATTTTGCTTGTTGTTGTTTCCTTTTCTCTGGCTGGATAACCGCTGCCAAGCTGAATTAGGAATTGGGTAAGTAATTACCACCTTTCAACCCCTAATTACAGCCCCACGTTGGGCGCCAATTTTGTAATATTTCTGTGAAGTCCTGGTTTCTTCAAGCCCCGCGTGGAAGCCAAATTTGTAATAAAACTGTGAGTGGTGCGGATAATAAAATAAATATCGATGTATGTGAATTGTGTTCTCCTGTAAGTCCCACTGGTTGTGCTAGCTGAATTTGTAATAAATACCGTGCTATAATTGTAATTGTATAGTGTTCTGGTCTAATATTACCCAGGATAATTTTTATGGTGTGTATGTGTAGTAGTGACGTTCCGCTCTGGGAGTCGTCGATTTGGTAAAGTTCCTGGTCTTTGTTATTATCAAAATAACTCAGTGTATTTTGCTGTGTAGCCAATTGAAATAAAATATAAATTTAAAATTTATATTTATAAAAAAAATAATTTCGGAAAAAATATTTTCGGGGTATTTATGTGCTTAATATTTAGGAATAAATTGAGGTTGTGGATCGTAATTATAATTATAATAGTAAAGTGTTTAATTTGGTAATAAATTTCTGTTCGGTAAATTTGTTAAAAAGATAATCCAATTAACTTCAAGTTAGGCGAAAACGGCTCTCTTCTTCTTACTCTTGAAATGTTGTAGTTTCGCCTATACTGCCTTTAAAGATTATCTATTTTTCTTGGTTAATTAATGATTATGTCCTTTTCTAAGAGAAATTAACTCCAATTTACCAAAAAACAACCAAAAACGTTTATTAAACACAATAATAAGGTTGGTCGATTAATTAATCGAGGTTACAAAGCCATATCGACTCGCTCAGGGTCGGTCGATATTAGAAGTTTTACAATTGTATTATTTAAACAGGTTCTTTGAACGGTTATTTATATAAAAAGCCAGAGAAGGTCAGGGACATGAAAGTATAACACTTACAATTCAAAAAAGGTTTTAAATTTAAACAATATACTGGTAATTATTAATAATAAAAGTTTATATATAATTTTGTTCAAACCAGAAAGCAGTCTAGTCGTCTCTAATTGAGGTGACGGAACTGGATCAGAATGGCCGCCTGACGCATGCGCGTTGAAAGCTTCTAATGTAAACAACGTACTTGTTGAGATAATATGTCCCTTCTTCGGTTAAATGTTCTTCGCAACGGTATATGATCTTCTGGGGTATAGTTTATTGTCACTGGTGTATCATGGAATCGTTCACTTTGTGTAAAAATGTTGTTAAATGGGTATATCTACCGATGTTTGTGCGTGTCAGTTAACCTCGAATTTTCACTTGGTGTTTGATGCGATTTCAGTGTTATTTCATGTAATTAGTTATATGTGATTTCGTTTATAGGTGTTATGTAGTTCATGGGTCAATTTCATCACTTCACTTTCATTAAAATAGTTAAAAATTTAGTTTTACATAAAATGATTCCGAAACTTCGTTATGACATAACGGCCATTAAAGGTTGGTTCTATCAAATATTCACATGAAGTGCTCTCTTCGAGGTATAATAATGAACTGTCTGTATTTCCTTCGTCTCATGAAAATCTTAGCCTATATAATATATCTCATACATTGTTTGAAATTGCCATAACTTCCGATACACTTTAAAAATGTACATTATGTTCATAAAATAAATTCGTTATTAGTTAACTGTTTGAAATATAAAATACATATTCGTTTTCACTATTCTATTCTACTTATTTTGATAGTAATTAAGTTAGTATTACAAAGTTTTATCTGGGAATTATATTTCTTATAATTTTTTGTGAAGTAGGCCTAAAATTATACTTCCTGTCTTCTATGTAAATAATAGCCATTTTCCCTAATATAATTATTATTCTATTAAATCTGAAATTTGTATAATTATCAATTCTCACTTATTTTATTGCAATTTAGTATACTAATGATGGGTTTTTAATATAATTCATTTGTATATGACTCCCCTTAGGATAATGTCAGTGAATCTATTTCAGTTTTAATGGTATCTTATTAGACAATTAAATAATTTTACTCATATAATGACCATATCTCTAGAAAGCCTTATTTACATAGTATTTAATATGTTGAGTTTATCTTGCCTAAATATTGTCATTTTATCTGGTTTAGAAGACTAGGTTTGTTAATTATTCTGCAGTTTAAATTTATTCTTTGGCCTAGATCTGATGTGTAGCTAATTTCCAAATGTTTTACTAATGTAATTATTTTATTTCCTTCTCTGACTTCTGATTCTGATATATTTGATTAAAAATTAGTTCTTTGAGCTGGCATAACAGTAATTATAGATTATACAATTAAAATATAACACCTAGATATATAAAACTGGTGTTCTGAATAACATTGTTTTGGTATATCACCTAATAACATAATAAAAAGTATTTCTACAACATTGGAATGATAACTATTTTTAGATAGTGCATTCCTAAATTAAAATGAACAATAAAATAACAATTATAATACTAATATTTCTTATGACTAATCCTTACTTATCTAAATGTTATAGGTAATAGGAACCTAACATCCTGGTTCCATATATAATTGTTAACACCTTCTATAAACTTCATCATAAACAGTTTGTTCTGTAATTCCCCATTTTATAAAATTTATGCCCCCTCTTAAAGTATAACCCTGGCTATCTAAGTTATATTCCATTCTATGGAATGTTCATACAGCTTTAGTAGCTTTTTATTAGTAACATTACTATTTCATTATCAAAGTAGACACTGTTCATAAAACTTAAAGTTTGTTACTTTGTACTGTAACTCATGCACCTTTTTTAAAGTTTATTATTTATAATTTGATCACTTGCACTTGTGTATGGTGAATTATCAATATATTTACTAGTCTTTCTCTAGTTTTTAACATGAAATATTCAACCATGGGGGAACTGTGAAGGTTTGTTTATACAAACTAAACAATAACTTTTTGAATGCACTAACATTTAATACTACTAACACTTTTAGTTTTTTGTCAGTTTTACAGTGATATGGTTTTTTAGGGTGTTATACTTTCTCTTTGGGCATTCATTGATTTTGGGGTTTTTTGGGGGTTCTATCCCTATGGGGTTTTTGTTTTATATAGGACGTCTTAATTATTCTTCTTTCTTCCTTCTTCAGTAGATTTGGTTTTGGATTATTCTTCTTTCTTCTTTCTTCAGTAGCAGTAGTTTTAATTAGTCTTCTTTCTTCTTTCTTCAGTAATAGTAGTTTTAATTAGTCTGCTTTCTTCTCTAGTTTTAATTATTCTTCTTTCTTCTGTCTTCAGTAGCTTTGATTGTTCTTCTTTCTTCCTTCTTCTGTAGTAGTAGTTATAATTAGTCTTCTTTCTTCTTTGGTTTTAATTATTCTTCTTTCTTCTGTCTTCAGTAGCTTTGATTGTTCTTCTTTCTTCCTTCTTCAGTAGTAGTAGTTTTAATTAGTCTTCTTTCTTCTTTGGTTTTAATTATTCTTCTTTCTTCTGTCTTCAGTAGCAGTAGTTTTAATTAGTCTTCTTTCTTCTTTGGTTTTAATTATTCTTCTTTCTTCTGTCTTCAGTAGCTTTGATTGTTCTTCTTTCTTCCCTCTTCAGTAGTAGTAGTTTTAATTAGTCTTCTTTCTTCTTTCTTCAGTAGTGGTAGTTTTGGGTTATTCTTCTTTCTTCTTTCTTCTGTCTTCAGTAGCTTTGATTGTTCTTCTTTCTTCCTTCTTCTGTAGTAGTAGTTATAATTAGTCTTCTTTCTTCTCTAGTTTTAATTATTCTTCTTTCTTCTGTTTTCAGTAGCTTTGATTGTTCTTCTTTCTTCCTTCTTCTGTAGTAGTAGTTTTAATTAGTCTTCTTTCTTCTCTAGTTTTAATTATTCTTCTTTCTTCTGTCTTCAGTAGCTTTGATTGTTGTTCTTTCTTCATTGTTCAGTAGTAGTGGATTTGGTTGTTCTTCTTTCTTCTTTCTTCTGTAGTAGTTTTAATTAGTCTTCTTTCTTCTTTCTTCGGTAGTTTTGGTTATTCTTCTTTCTTCAGTAATAGTAGTTTTAATTAGTCTTCTTTCATCTTTCTTCAGTAGTGGTAGTTTTGGGTTATTCTTCCTTCTTCTGTAGTTTTTCGCCGTGTATGCCTTGGTTTCTTCTAGTCTGGTTTTCTTGTCGGGGTATATTAATAGCCTGCTTCTATCTTACCTGGGTAATTTTGTTATTATCATTTTTAGTTTTCTGGGTTTTCTAAATTTGTATTATTTTATATTATTTGCAGAAATTTTCTTTATTCAACCTTTCTTGTAAATATATTATTAAATAGTGCATTTTAATTAATTCTCATCTGGATATTCCATATATTAGAGCTTTATTAATGATCATTGAGTAATGCATTTGTGTGGATTATCTGTCACGCTACAATATATATATATATATATATATCAGGCAACATTCCGTAATTATATAATTCCCCCCTTTTTTTACTAACACTTAACATTGACAGCACGTACAGAAACATAAAGACACATACACTCATAATTATATACACATATTATAGACACCTAATCCCCTGAGAATACCCATTTTCGACCTGCCCGACAGGCAGTATTTCTGCAAAACCCCAAGACCGGCAATCATAAATGTTCAACTTCCAGTCACCATAATTCATTAATTTCCATTAATTGAAATAATTAAAAAAACCCCTAAATGATGATAATCACTAACAAAGCATAAAGAGAGACCGGACTGCCCATATGTATAGATAGCATCTGATAATTGGCCCACTATGAGCATATGAAAATCTTTAAGTTTTTATACACCCCAGAGCAGACTGTCTAGCCGCGTGGGCACATGGTTTCAAAAGAAAATCAATTTGTAAATCAGGTGAACGGCAGGCCCGGCCAACGAAAATAAAAAGAGTTCATATCACCTTAATCGAGAGCATGTAATGCGTCTTGTGGTAACAGACTCCCTCTTCCGAACAGGCGTGTGTGTGATGGCTCATGGCTGATGAAGGTGTAGTTACATCAGCATCGACCAGAATCTCCGACTTAGATGAGAACCCTGGGAATTCACAAAATTTTAGAAATGCTGTTCGTAAAAACGTGCACCCTAGTTCAAGGTAACAACCTCAGAACGGGCCTCCCAAGCAACACCAGATAAATGCATAAAGTTTCGGTTATTATTTTTTTTGAAAATTGCCTGAAGAGCAATTAAGTCTACCAGGTGACAATGAACTCACTAAATAAAAAAGATATTATTAAAAGGTGTAGAGTAAAAGTCACTTGCACTAGATCTTAACAAGCGCCGACATAATCAAACAGGTTGGCCGCGCCACGTGGCCCACAATTATCTTAATTTGTCAGAAAATGACCACATTCAAAGCACTCACAGTTGCACACAAATAAAATATTAATAGTGTTTCATCTAAGGGTGGTCTCACAATTTATTTTTACTGCCATAATTAATTAAAAAGAACACGCGTGCAGTCTGTTGCATGCACGTGCCCATCTTGCACAATTCAACTCCATGCATACGCACTGACGTTAGCTTATAAATTTACATAACGCTCTATGAAACAATTACAGTGATTCTTGTATTATAATAATTGAGAAAAGAATATGAGCTGTATATACTGAACATTAAATAAATCTTTTAATACACACACTGCCAGGTCGCACCAAATACATCCGTCTTTCACATACGGCTGCATACATTTCCGTTAATTAAATTTAATTATTTTTGACGCATACTATAAGATGCTATGATTACTTACCGGGAAGTCTCGTAAATTTAGCTTGCCATTAGTGCAGAAGAAACAACTACGTCATACTGTCTGTTCGGTTCTGGGAGTCTGTTGCTTCGATGCGTGCCGGTATGGAACTGAATTAAGCAGTTACGATGCAACAAAAAGCAAAACTCGCCCATAGAGTGCGCGCGCCGTTTCAACCGTGCCGTCCAAATATCGTCACGCTAACCGACACTGATACTCGGATTTATTTTAAAATTAATTTTGTAAACCTTCGACCGCCGGGTTAGGCAAACACCGGCACACCCCATCCCGAAAGGGCAACCCGGTTGCACCACACTTAAACTCGGGAGAGTACCCTGCAGTGTACCCCCTTCCCAAAACAAGCTAGTGGACTTCGTGATTATGGCGGCCCAGCAGCACTTGCTCTCAAGAGAACAGAGAAACCTCACAACTGCGTCCATTCCCCATACGACACTCCCTGCCATGCCAACCCCACGGGACCGCCCCAACACGTCACCCTCTCCAGTGACCATCACCTACTCACACCGGTCGCACTCACATACCCGTCCTAAGACCAAACAAGGTATCTCCCACCTTGGTATGTGAGTGACCGCACTACTTCTCGTCCGTCTCTTGGACCGACCAGCCACATGCACCCACAAGGCATCTCCATCCTTGCCATATGGCTGGCCCACTTCCCTACACAAGGGCGGACGGCCCCGCTTAGCCAGACCGAGAGGACCGCATCAAGGGCACGCGAACATCCATCCTAACTCTTACTCAACAAAAAGACCATAACTATATGGGGGGTTTACTTCCCTACCGACGTCGATACACAATAAATACAATTCTCTCTCTCAACAAAAACACCCGGGGAACAACCGGAGAATGCGGCATGGACCGACCCCACAACGATCAACAAACAAATTCAATTACTATAAATAACGAAACAACAGCACGCTATCACTCTCCATCTTACTTGTAGAACAGGGGAAACTGACAATCTCGAGGACCACAATCTAATCACTTCCGGCAAGTCTCTCTAACTCCTTTTTGATAGTTTTTTTTTTTTTTTTTTTTTACTAAGGGGAGAGGTAGAAAAATTGGGAAGATGAAATGGGTCAAGGATCATTGAAAGGTCAATAGCTAGGACTAAGGGTAAGGACATGGTTCCCTCCGAAAAGGAGAATGACTGGAGAAAACCAAGGCTCGCGTGGGCAGGGGCGCAACCCTGAAGTAGACGAACACCACTGGGACTGTGGGGAACATTTACCCGCTACCCGTTAACCTCTTCTTCTTACCTTTCTGTGACGGACTTTGGGTACTCGTTCCTTTCGGACACCACTCTCTGAGAAAATATTTCGTGTTGAGCTGTATTGACTTGTTTCCTCTAAATCAGAATCAAGGCAACTTACCTCACTACTTTCACTCCGCTTTGGATTATGCTCATCATCTAACTCCTCTACTTGTCTTTCTTCCAATCCTTCCTTCTCTTCCTGCTCTTCTACAATTTCCCCTTTTTCATCCCCATAATCCAAATCAACCTCCTGACACTGCACCTCCTCAGCATCTTCCTGTTGCTCCTCTGATCCATCTTCAACCGCTTCTTCCCTCAGCTCCTCACCAATTTCTTCATCACACTCGTCACCAGCTCCTTCACAAGCTTCTTCACCAACTTCTTCTCCAATCTCATTTTCATCAACACGTTCATCATCAACATCCTCGCCATCACGTCCACTACCACCATCAGAACACTGAACACCTTCATCCTCTAGTTGCTCACCTGGTCCGCCTGAAACTTCTTCCCGTTCCTCGGAATCTTCAACACTACTTACAGAAGGCGTCTGCACATCTTCACACACTACACCATTCTCACTCGCACACTCCACAACGCTGCCACTAAATTTCTCCTCAACTTCTACCTCATCTCCTTCTACCACACTTGCGGCATGAACATCCCCTTGTCTATCCACAACCTCAGAAACACTTGCAGCCCGGACATCCCTGTGTCCATCTGCAACTTCAGACTCTACAGTCTCCCTAACACCTACAACTATACCTTCCTGTGCAGCATCCGCAGACCGCTCTTCTGACTCTTCTGTCGATTCCACGCCCTCACCACTTTCAGCAACTACAACATCCTCAACATTTTCCACCCTGGAATCCAACTGTCCAGGTTCATGTGCAATGACTAAATTAATTTCTACTGGCGATGGTAAAGCTACACCATCAAGTGACTTCTCATATCCCTGCGTAGGCGATGATGATATTACCGGATCTGGATCCGTCACGAACCGAGATGGAGACACCGGAACAAATTCTGCGGCATCTGGATTCAACCATGACGTCCTCTTCGAGTCCTGTAACTCAGTATCAACAGACGTTTTCTTGTCGTCTTGTATCGATCCACAGAAGTTATTGCGCTTTTCTTCTTCCGCTTCACCTTCTTCCTCCACTACTCTATTAGGCACTTGTACTTCCTCTGGAACCTTTAAAGTTTCCTTTTTCTCCGAATAGGAATAACGCCTTGGTACAGGCTCCCTACTTGCCGATGTTTGTTCCCTAACATAATTTCTTCTTCCCCTGTTAATTTCACCCTTATTTGTGTTCTGTGCTGTAGCTGCTGTTACCGTCTTCTCACTTGCCACCCCCTTGTAGCCTCCATTACTTCCGGAATATTCAGGCTTTCTAAACGTCTCTTGTGTTCTCCTCCAACCACCATGTTTGTCCCTTTTAGATCTTCCTGACAAACCACTGGAGTATTGGACATCTGTAGCATCTCTTCCCCGGGACTCGTCAACCTCCTGGACCGTTCTTGAAACCACACACAGCCGTTCAAGGTCCGCAAAACAACGTGGACGGTCCGCGAATACCAAACGAGATCTCTCTTGGGGATTCAGTCCTTCCAGAATCGCTTGTATAACTTCTGTCTCGGGCAACCCCAACCTTAACACCCGGGCAGCTTTCCGTATATCGTGCACGAAGTCCCCTAACGCCTCTCCGTTGGCCTGTAGGCGATAGAATTTTTCAAACTTAAGCTGGGCACCTCGTCGAATGGGTAGGAAGAACTTCAACACCTCCCCATGGAAAGCATCAACACTATCACCCCGACGCAGAGTGCTGGTGACCAGTTCAGCCAACGTACCCCGGCAATACGGGTATATAAGAGACAAGACCTCCCCATCGGACACCCCCGGGAAATCTGCCACCTGCAGGACCAGGTCCAAGAAAACCAGCAGCTGGTCCTCATCAAATCCATTCACCACCGGAAATTTCTGGAGAACGCCTGAAAGAGGGTGGGGCAATTTCTGGTAGTATATCGCCGCCAGAATTGCACAATTCAAAACAAACAACAATAAAACAAATCCCCACTAAACACCTAACACAAACATGACCTACAAAAACATATTCACAAGAATCAGAAAAAACCCAAGTACTGTCCTTCCTTTGAGCGACCCCCGGGTTCTCTAGCGCTGCGGAGACCTGGCCTACTTCCGAACCACCTACTAACACCACAGAAGGAGACAAGCAACAACCAACAATACTGAAAACATACATAACATCAAACATCAATCCGACACACACGTCTCACCAACACATAACTCACAGACACAACTAGTAGTCAGTATTCTTAATTCAGGAATTTAGTCGGTGACGGTACCGACTTCCGATCGGGCCATACCGCATCCCGCTAATGTCACACGTTAAACTCCGACCTCGAATCAGCAACATTCTATCACCCAGGCAAAGCTTGAGACCCCCCGGCAGTTCAACCTATCAATTTTCCGAACACAAATACCCGCCCCAGTGGTGCGACCAGGTTCACAAGTTATACAACCTAAACTAGCCTACATGGGCATCTACCTTAAAAAAAACAATGTCATAACAATGGCATAGTATTTCCGAGTTTGCAAGCCCCGTCACACCCAAGGACCCAAGGGTTCAACCCTAGAATGAACCACGCTCTCTGCTACCATTTGTGACCCCTCTTTCCTTTTATGCTGTATATAAAAAAAAATTTTTTTTTGTATTTATTTTTTTTTGTATTTATATTTTTTTTTTAAAGAGAAGCCACAAGTTATTTAAAACTAGGCCAGAGCCTAGAGAAGCCAAAAATGCGCTGGGTCCAGTATGACGGGAATTGCAATTAAACTCAGCTGTTAATTAACAATAACATTCTTTTTATTGTTGCCCCCATAATTCGTTACATATAAATATATTACAATCACATAATTATCACATGGCAACCAGCAATAACCCACAAAATACATAATAAATAATTAATGCACATATCCTTAACCGTGTCAAAAGACAATATCTATATATCCATATATACATATATATATATATTGTAACGAAGAAATTGGTGTTACTTGAATGTTATGTTGGTTGATCAATAAGATTTATTGTAGGTTTCGTGGTTTGACCAAGCTCCACGTTGTATTCGTCAATTTGTAACGAAGTTATATTATATAGGGTTACTTCTTATTGAAATGTTAATTTGTAACAAATAAATAATGTAGCGACTAACTCGCACTGGAGTTGTCAATTTGTAATTATTAATATGTTATGTTGAACGGCGAATGGTTTTGTAATCTGCCGCTCGCTCCCACTATGCCGCTCGTTCCGTGACGTCACTCAACGTTGCCAACTGTCGTGGTGTCCGCTGTAATCTGTGAATTTATTTCCTAAATGGAACAGCAATAATAACGACGCAAATATTACATCAAACATATATTCTTATAGAAATCCTTTATTCAGAAAAGCACTGGTTAATTGTTTCTTAAATTTGAATATGATAATCACAATTGTGGCGCAAATTATACGTCTTCTTTTTACCAGTTGGTAGTAGCAAATATTCAGTATTTTGTCTGATCAAAAGAATGCTTTCGTTAATGTTTCTATTAAAAATAAAGTATCTCAGGGCGTATATGGTTCGGGGATTACATTTAAACAAAATATTATTCTATAAATCAAAATACAAGTTTTACAGTTAAAGGATATTACAATGTTAGAGTGTAACGTGCACACAGGCAGTCGTATAGTGGTTACCAGTTCTGATAGGTTATGTCCAGTTTAGGCGTTTAATAATTATTATGCAAATCAAAGGTTATTGTGGTGTTTGAAAAGGTGTCAATCTCAAATCGTGTTATTAGTGAGTGTTCTTAGTGTTGGTGTGATATGGTGTCTGTAGTTTTAGTTGATTATTACTTAAAAAGTTGTGTATACAAAGTGGGTGTTGATGCACAATATAATAAGATGTCAAAATCACCAAATCCTCTTCTTTGTATGGTTCTTGTCGAAGACAGGGCCCACGTCCGCTTCAGTCCTTCTCCCTGGTTCTTGGGTCTTCTATTCCGTATAATGGGTGTTGTTCACTTGGTGTAAAAAGTTCGTGTTATGTATTTATATCTGTAGCAATATGTTTGTATCGTGTTTTCACTATTTATTCTCAATTATGTAGGACGTTTTACAAACGCGTCTATCCGCTAAGATCGTTGTCAAAGAAGTCTCATTTTATTTATCCGAAATTTGTGGTTGCTAAGGGTAAACTTGGAATCTGGTTGGTTGATTCGGATATACATTGTCATATACTTTCATTATTTCAAAATCTAAATTTGTTCAAAACCTTTAAATCAACATAACTTTTCTGTACTGAATGGGAATTTAAAACCATTATCAGCATTATTTTGATCTTTACATTTGTGACATATAGACACTAAACATGCCTACTTTTACTTAAGAACTACAGATGTTACAATTTTGTAATTTGAATTTTTCTTAAATAACTTGAGATGTATTATTTTGTTTCTATATTCGTTGTGTACACTATTGACTATAAATCTATTTATCCTTCCACATTTGTTTTACAAAATCCCTAACATTATTATCTAAAATTTACAAAAGTTGGTTTTACCTGGCCTATGTACTGGTGTTATTTTCATCACCATGTTTAAAACGTTTAACAGTTAAATTAGCTTTTAACAATCATGAAAAATGTTTAACATATAACATTATTTTAACAAAACAAAAAGATATACTATTTTATCAGTTTAAATTCATGCCCACATGGCCATGATTTTACTGAGTCCTTGAACAAATTAACTGTTTTTTACCTAAACTATACAATTGTTTGACACTTAGCAATAACATCTTTTTATAGTCTATTTTGCTTTGTCAATCAATTTATCACTGTTTAACACCAGTTCTATGGTTATATTTGTTAACATAAAAAAATGAAATTAATATCAGTTAATTGATATTCTTTTAAAACAACTGCTTCACCTGCTACATACAAAAAACAACACAAATACCATGATAATAAAACAACGTGCTAAAACATAATAACATGCACATTTTTATAAAATAAATTCTGCACTAATTAATTAGTCTTTTGTCAGTTAATTCATTAGTTACTCTAAAACTGTCTCAAGTTATGTTTCACATTACTTGTCACTGTGTTCATCGTTTACCCTTTTCACTGAACACTTAATAGTTTGTATTCGTAAATATACTTATTTGTTTTTATAGGGTTTTACATTTTATTGTCATTAAAAGAACTTTACTCTTGTTATAAAAATTATATTGTGAACAAGTTATAATTTGTTGTTTTCTGGACAATCTTATGAACACTATTTGTTATAGTTAGTTGTATGGTTCATGTATCTATAATAAGGTGTGTTATAATTTCATTACTTCAATTAAATTAATCATTTACTAATATTTCTTTTACATAGTATTACATGTTTGGGCTTATTATCCCTCAATTTGTATTTTGATTATCTTGATATTATGATACTTTGAATGAAACCATTTGTTTCTTTATAGTACTGGTTCATAAGCCGTCTGTCTTTATAATTATTTATTTTGGTCACTATTGAAAGTTCATGTCATAAGTGGGGTTGAATGTATTTTGCATCACTTAGCCTAAATCATTAATTTGGGTACGGTCAGTTGTATTACTAGTCAGTCTGAAATGGTTAGTCGTTCCTCTTCACGATCATCTTGGAAGATATTGTTCTCCTTGTTTAGCTTCTCATCCAAAGTCTTCATTAAATCAGGTACGATATTAAGTTGTTCCAAATGTAATGTTACAATATATCAGGCAACATTCCGTAATTATATAATTCCCCCCCTTTTTTTACTAACACTTAACATTGACAGCACGTACAGAAACATAAAGACACATACACTCATAATTATATACACATATTATAGACACCTAATCCCCTGAGAATACCCATTTTCGACCTGCCCGACAGGCAGTGTTTCTGCAAAGCCCCAAGGCCGGCAATCATAAATGTTCAACTTCCAGTCACCATAATTCATTAATTTCCATTAATTTAAATAATTAAAAAAAACCCAAAAGGATGATAATCACTAACAAAGCATAAAGAGAGACCGGACTGCCCATATGTATAGATAGCATCTGATAATTGGCCCACTATGAGCATATGAAAATCTTTAAGTTTCTTAGGCACCATATAAATGGGAAAAACCCTCATCACCTGATTTTAAGCAATTGGTATGAGTTTCTAAAATGTTAATTTTGTTTTACAAATCCAGATGGATACATGTATCAGTAATTGCTCCTTAATAAAAATGATTTAATTTAACTGACAAGAATTAGTGGCATCAATATGCTTTTACAAGGTCAACAATTAATCAGTCTATGCTTTTACAAGGTCAAAAATTAATCAGTATATGCCCACAAAATATAAAATTTCCTTTCTGTTAAAGCCAGATGGCTGTGTATAATGGATTTTATAATAACCGACTGTTGTATCCTAGCAGATGTGGGAGCGCGCCAGCATGTACCCGACCATATGTGACAGGAATCAGACCTGCCTTAAACTGAATGAACATGTGCCAAAAACTATGTCCCCTTTTATCCCCAGAAAACAGCCTGAAAACGAAACCCCCCCAGCCCTTACATGTTAAACCAAAATGAAATTAAAATATCAACCCGTTCTGAACCAACCGGAACAGAACCCCTAACATGTGACTTAAATTTGTAGTGAATAGTGTAATGACTCTTGGCTATATATCAAAAATATTTAAGTGTAAAAAAAGAACTCTAGCACGCTCTCCCAGTGCAGCACACAATTACAAACATAGTACTTAGATTTATGGAGTTAAATTATTAATGTCACATGATATTCATAATGAATGTTCAGCTGACACACCCTAGAGCAGACTGTCTAGCCGCGTGGGCACATGGTTTCAAAAGAAAATCAATTTGTAAATCAGGTGAACGGCAGGCCCGGCCAACGAAAATAAAAAGAGTTCATATCACCTTAATCGAGAGCATGTAATGCGTCTTGTGGTTGTTCAACAGACTCCCTCTTCCGAACAGGCGTGTGTGTGATGGCTCATGGCTGATGAAGGTGTAGTTACATCAGCATCGACCAGAATCTCCGACTTAGACGAGAACCCTGGGAATTCACAAAATTTTAGAAATGCTGTTCGTAAAAACGTGCACCCTAGTTCAAGGTAACAACCTCAGAACGGGCCTCCCAAGCAACACCAGATAAATGCATAAAGTTTCGGTTATTATTTTTTTTTGAAAATTGCCTGAAGAGTAATTAAGTCTACCAGGTGATAATGAACTCACTAAATAAAAAAGATATTATTAAAAGGTGTAGAGTAAAAGTCACTTGCACTAGATCTTAACAAGCGCCGACATTATCAAACAGGTTGGCCGCGCCACGTGGCTCCCAATTATCTTAATTTGTCAGAAAATGACCACATTCAAAGCACTCACAGTTGCACACAAATAAAATATTAATAGTGTTTCATCTAAGGGTGGTCTCACAATTTATTTTTACTGCCATAATTAATTAAAAAGAACACGCGTGCAGTCTGTTGCATGCACGTGCCTATCTTGCACAATTCAACTCCATGCATACGCACTGACGTTAGCTTATAAATTTACATAACGCTCTATGAAACAATTACAGTGACTCTTGTATTATAATAATTGAGAAAAGAATATGAGCTGTATATACTGAACATTAAATAAATCTTTTAATACACACACTGCCAGGTCGCACCAAATACATCCGTCTTTCACATACGGCTGCATACATTTCCGTTAATTAAATTTAATTATTTTTGACGCATACTATAAGATGCTATGATTACTTACCGGGAAGTCTCGTAAATTTAGCTTGCCATTAGTGCAGAAGAAACAACTACGTCATACTCTCTGTTCGGTTCTGGGAGTCTGTTGCTTCGATGCGTGCCGGTATGGAACTGAATTAAGCAGTTACGATGCAACAAAAAGCAAAACTCGCCCATAGAGTGCGCGCGCCGTTTCAACCGTGCCGTCCAAATATCGTCACGCTAACCGACACTGATACTCGGATTTATTTTAAAATTAATTTTGTAAACCTTCGACCGCCGGGTTAGGCAAACACCGGCACAGTACGTTTCGGTGAGCAACAGCTGAGAAAGATAGGCTAGTTGGCAATTATGTAACCCGTTGTTACAAAGGATATGCACGGAAGTATTTCTATTTTTACGCTGAATTTCATCGGTGCTCCAAGGTCAAACTACGCTCATCTGCTCAACACGATTATGTTGCTGCGATACACGTTGTTTTCCTTTTTTTCTTTTATACCTTGACTCCTAAAACATTTAGACGACAGGAGAAAGTTACTATAACTCGTAAGTCTAACATTAATGTTCAGAAGTAATTATAAAAGAAATAACAAACGATCTAGACAACAGTGTAGAAATCCTTATTGAAAGCCATTTCAAATAATTAAACTGAGGCGAAATTAGGTTTATATTACTTTCGACGAATCTAATGGTTTTAACATGTCTAGCAATTGTATGTTAATTTAACACCATAATTACCTATATATACGAGGGTCAGTTGAAAAGTTCGCGGAGCGACAACTGCAGCTTAGCGATAAAACGAAAATTTTTCGTGTGTTGCAAGATTTGTATTTTATGTAAACTCCTGTTAATTTTCAAATCTATTTATAAATTTATTCATTGTTTAGAAGCTGTTTACAATTGACGTGTCACGCGTGTTTTGAAAAACGGACAAAATTAAACATCGTGGTGTGTTTCTTTGTTAAAAACTGTTTAGCGCCAATGGAAATTCAAAACAAAACTATAAATGTGTTAGGAGATACTGCGGCTTCAAAACCAACGGTAGGTAAGTAGACACTTAACTTTAAACGTGGTCGTACGAGCAATGAAAACGTAGTCGCACTGGACGCCCAAAAAATGCAACAAATCCAGCTACGGCAGCCATCTTGCACAATGCTTTTCCACGAAAAGTTCTTGAGTTAAAGTATGATGTGCACACTCATATGAGATGCCTATGGATTCAGCAACGTCATCCACTCCTCAATCTGCGGTTTTCCAACATCCTATAAAATTATTTTCACTAATGCCATTTTTTGTTGCACTTTTTGGTCGTCCACTGCTGGGATAGTTTTCAGTGCTTGTACGACCACGTTTAAACTCGAGTATGCCCCACTACCGTTGTTTCTAAAGGGGCATCATCTCCCAACACATTTACAATTCATTTTGATTTTACAGTAGCGCTAAAACTTTTTTAACAGAGAATTCGTCACACAGGATGTTTGATTTTGTACGTTTTAAAAACACGCGTCACAGGAAAATTTCAAACAGCTGGTAAAAAGTGAGTAAATTGACAGCTACAATACAGACCTATCTAGAAATTAACAGACGTTTACGGAAAATATACGTCTTGCAGCACACGAAAGATTTCTGTTCTACCACTGAGCTATAGATACCACTCCGCAAACTTTTCAACTGACCCTCGTATTTTAAGTGTGTTAATGCTGAAATATATACTGATCCATAACATAAGAATATAATTTATACAAATAAATTTTCATTGAGTCTGATTTGTCAATTCTGTACTTCAACTTACAGGAACGTTAGCATCAGAAGCATATGAACAGTTAATTAGAGAGAGAGAGAGAGAGAGAGAGAGAGAGAAAGAGCGTCGTAATCGTAGAGACTGCAAAGTTGTAGACAAACAGGTAAGTTTTTGTATCGGAGAAATTGTACGTTGTTCCGTAGGGAAATTATGCCGTAGTCAGTCAGTAGTCAACACTACCTCCCCAAAGTATATTCGCTGTCGGCCACTGACATGTTATGGTGACTGTTCTCAGTTTTACGATAAAGAAGTTTTGTCGCTGAGAACACTATACTTACAATACTGTATTGCTCAACTCACACGTCTTACAAAGAAATAATTGTATTCTAAATACGCTCTAGTTGATCAAATGTCGGATGAAGTTAATATAAATGGAAAATTGAATAACGAATGCTTGAAAGCAAGCACGCCAATTAAGATTTGAATAGACGTGTAGGGTTAAATGAGGTTAAACATTGTGTTTAAGAAGTAAAGTTACATCACAAAAAAAATACAGAGAATACACGTACCGAGTAGGTCAGCAAAAGTAAGATTCAATGAAAACAAAAATCGTCTTACATTCATAGACAAAAGGATACTGAAACATTTTATAGAAATTTATGAATGGATTGTAGCATTGTGAGAATTCGAGACGTAGACTGTAACAGGACAGAAAAGCGAGATTTAGAGGCGTTTGAGGTGTGGTGATGAAGGAGGATCCTGAGGATATATCCATGAAGATGTGTTGGATAGGTAAACAGGATAATGTAGAAGGTTTTTATAAAACTGTAGCGCATGTCGAAGAGAATAATTTAAAATTAACTAAAACCAAAAATTGAGGCCTAAATCTCGGCTACTGCGGCTAAGTCTACAAAATACTATGTTTGGACTCACATACTGTAGAGAGGGAGACGTCTTCAGATATAGAAAGGCTTAATTAATAAACCGCAAAACTGGTCATATCAGAACCCTAAAGGAGCGAAGTACATAGGAAACTATATGTTACATCAAACGACCGTGAAGGCTGTTGTTCTGTAATTGCGAGTTGAAGATGTTGCTATTCCAGGATACAGGTAGCGATCTGAATATGTTGCTACTCCACATTACGGGTAAGGTTAATAAGAAAAAATGGACGCATCTGTGGAACGAATCATAGGTACCTGAAAAGTAAAACACGGAAGGATACCCGAATGAAATTTTATACAACTTTAGCTGTCCCCACATTCCTGTATGCTAGTGAGACATGCGCTCTTGGTGAAAGGGACGTGCAGAGGATTCAGGCAGCCGAAATAAAATTTCTCTCTTGGATCGGAGAAGGATATTAGACGCGATTTAAACATTGTATCATTGCACCAAAAAGTTGAAGACCAAAGAAGGAGATGATGTAAACACTTGAATTGCATGCGTGATATCCGTCTACCTGTGGCTGAATTGCATGCGTGATATCCGTCTACCTGTGGCTGCCTTGGGTTATCACCCTATAGGGAAGAAAGATGTTGGTAGACCGAGGAGGAGATGGGTTCCGGAACAGATCTAAGGTCTAGTCCTTGGAGTGGTGATGATGACGATGATAGTGTTTGGTGTGATACTGTTTCTACAATTACAGATTCCGTTACACATTAATTCATTAATTCTTAGTAAAGTTAAGAGTACGAAACTTGGTAGTATTCACCTCAAAAAAATAAGTCGAAATTTTAATATATTGTTACGTAATGCGGAAAAGTTTTACACCATTACAGAACATTCTCGGCTATTCCATTGAAATTCGGCTGTAATGTTGCGTGCGTACGTGATCACAACATGCGTTAGCCAGGCTGTTCCAGATTCGCCGGCCTCGCGTATATGTCAAGGTCGCAATTACGTTCTGGTGTTTTCTAGTAGGGTTCTTTGATGCTTAGTATGGATTAATCTAGATATCTCAGCGAGGTATAAATACAAGAATTCAGCGGCGCTTAGTTCAGTTTGAGTTGCGATATATTCCAGTGCGGTCCGAAGTATTGTGGCGAAGTGTTATGTGTTTTATAGTTGTGCGGGACAATTTTAATATAATTGTGTTTTACACTTGTTGACATTATTATTGCGTGTGAACAATTTTTAGTTTACTTGTTGTAAGAGGATATCTGGTTGTTTACAAACTGTTTAATTGTGATAACTAAAGCTGATGATTAGTGACTTAATTGGTGTCTTGTATTTTGTTTTCCACTGTGATCAGTAGACGATCTAAAAGACCGTCGTAAAAATACTATAAGCCATTTTCTTACATTATTTAAATGTACTTTATGTATTCAAATTTATTTAATAAAATTAAAATTTTATTTTATTCTAATAGATTTTATGTTATGGTCAATTAATTTGCAGTTTCAACGTTTAGTTTTTGTTGTCGATTTAGTTCTCTATTTGCGTTCATCGTGTTTTTGTTTTTAACAAACGCAAGATTCGTTTTTGTAATACCTGAAGACAATCATATAGTGTTAGAAATATTATTCTTCTTAGATTTTTACGATTGTCAACAGTAATACTGAACTAGCACGTGTCGTCTAGATGCTTGCTCTTCCATTCTTCAGCTACTATAAGCAAACCGGATTTATAACACAACATTTTTTATTAGCAGGTATCCTACAGTCTATGCCGTATCTCCCATTTCGATCGCCATTTCTCCTATCCTTCCAGTCACCATCTTCAATAGCTCGATCTCTCATGCTTTTCCTAATTCCTTTCTCCACTGTGTTGTCAGTCTTCCTTTTCTTCTCCTGTTTTGTAGTGTGTAAGTCTTTCTTTGGCCATCGCTTCTCCTCCATCGTCATTACGTGACCATACCATAGCAACTGTCTGGATTCTATACTGTCTGCTGTTGTAAATACGCGCCCTGATTTTCTTTCTTATATCTTCGTTTCTAACATGTTGCATTCTAGAAATATTATTCGCTCTAACACAAAACAAGAAACACAAAGTTATTGAAGAAATAAATAAAACATACATCGTATATGAACACCGTCATTTGTTCTGTCTTATACGAATATCTTCATTATGACATGTTTCTCATTACAGTGTACTATGAA
The DNA here is from genome assembly GCA_034769895.1 of Magicicada septendecula. Lineage (NCBI taxonomy): Eukaryota > Metazoa > Arthropoda > Insecta > Hemiptera > Cicadidae > Magicicada > Magicicada septendecula. The sequence goes on along the minus strand of CM068370.1, from coordinate 447,927,551 downwards.
ATAATACAGAAGCAAAATTTTTATTAACTAAAGAGAAACACGTGATCGATTCAAAGTACCATTTGAGTAGAATTTGTAATAATCAATTTGTTGTAAACTAAATGTAATCTTGGGAAAAGTTTAAAAACTGCAGTACATAAAAGTGGTGTACATAAATTAGGTGATTCTCTGTGTATTGTGCCAAGTGGTGTACAAACACTTAACAAACATGCTTGAATTACAATTTTATCGACTCATTTATAAATAATGCTAAAAGAATCTACCCGACAACACCTAAACTCGAAGGATTAGATAGCTAACAAATCACAAGATTGTTGCTGTGTGTTCAGCTTCCAAACAATCATTGGCGACGGATCTAACTTCCAAAGTAGGTCAAACGGAGACTTCAGACTTGTCGCATGATTGGGTGACTGTGCTCGCTCGTGTGTTTAACAATTTGTAACAAGATCGTTAGTAACGAAGTTTTGCTTTAGCGTTGCTTTGAAATATTGTAAAAAGTATACAACGTTTTTACATTGACTTTATGATATAGTAGTTCTTTGTTATTCAACTACATTGGCAACTGTAACAAAAAAGCAACTTACAAAAGTATAAATATTATACCTGTTTTGCTGTACTCTGTACAATTTTATATAATAATTATTATAGGTTTTATGAACATTTGATAAGGGTGTTAAGTATAATTATATTGAAACTGAAATTTTATTAACTTCTTTTAATACAAGATTTTCTTTGAAAACTATTTATGGTAATTAAAAAACTTTTCCTGTATTTACCTCTTTGTTCTGATACTATTATTGTTACTGTTCACATTGTTGAGTGTCGTAACTAAATGCTTTCCCGGGGGGGGGGGGTGAAACAACTTCTGAGGTGGATGAGAGTTAGCTTGATGGTTGGACTCTTCATTTTTCTCAGGACCTTTCCTATATAATTTTATAAGTAGGTTTTATAAACTCTTTGCCTCTCTACTTTTTTTATTAAACCGACATGAAGTATTTTGCAACACGTACTTTATTCAACAAATATTGTCAGATTTTCATTATTAAGAAAACTGCAACTTTATTATATCAATTTACAAACATTGTAAATTCTACAAACATTCCTGTCATTTCTACAGTAAATTATTGTTACGCAATACGGAACGTTCTTGTACAATGGAGAACGTTGTTGTACAAGTATCTCGGTTGTCCCATCAGAGCCCAGCTGTACTGCTTGTGTCTGTATATATTGCTATTTTGAAGAGAAAGACAATTACGTGACACTTATCACGCGTCAACAATTGAGACTGTTCCAGACCGCACCGGTCAGTGCATTGTGTTCAAGGCCAAAATATTTGCACCCTTTCTAGTGGATTCGAGAGCGCCTATAATAGGGACGTATTTAACACGTCATCCAAAAAACGACAGATTATTCTGGCATTTCAGAGGGGTATAAATAGAAGCATCCAGCGATGGTCAGTTCAGTTCAGTTTACGTCGTACACAGTACGCAGAAGTGGTTACTAGTTAAGTGTGATTATTGTGCAGGACTCCATTACTTGACATTATTATTGCGTGTGTACAAATTTAACTTGAATTATCCTACAAGTATTATCTTGTTGAATGCCTTGTGGATTTCAAACTGTTCCTCCTCTTCCTATGGCACTACAGCACAAGTCGGCCCCTGGCCTCCACCAATCTCCGCCTCCAATCACTATATCCATTGCAACCCATCTCCAGTTTCTTATCCCCATGTCCCTCGCGTCCTCTGCAACGCCATCTTCCCACCTATTCCTCGGTCTGCCTCTAGGTCTCGTTCCCTCCCATGTACCCAGCAGAGCCCTTTTGGGGCATCCTCCATTCTCATAACATGTCCAGCCCAACGCAATCTTTGCATTCTTATAAATTTTGAGACTGGTATCTCTTTATATATTTGATACAGTTCATTGTTGTATCTGTGTCTCCATGAGCCATTTTCTTGTTTTGGGCCTATAATGCGTCTGAGGATTTTCCTTTCAAAGGTGTCTACTATGTTTGCTGTTTTTTGTGCGATTGTCCATGACTCAAACCCGTAGCACCGGTCTGATGACAGTTCTATATATTTTCATTTTTGTTTCCCTGTGCACATCCCCAGACCTAAATGATGGCAACAATGCGAAGTGTGCCTTGTTAGCCATGGTGGTCCGTCTTTTGATCTCCGGCTCCTCTGATTCAGTCTGGTTCACTCCGAGATACGTGAAATTGTCCACCACTTCAATTGTGTCCTCCTCTATCTCAATATTGTTATGAACCTGGTCCCTTATGTCAAACTGTTAATTGCGATTAATTAAAACTGGTGATTAGTGACTTAATTGGTGTCTTCATTTTGTTTTCCACTGCGCCATAAAGGAGACCGTCGTTACAATATGTATAAGCCTTATTTTAACGCATTCAATTGGTTTATAAATTGGCCTACGTTAAGTGAATTTCGGTGAAACTTATAATACCTTCCGTAGTTACACAACTGTTACTGTTGTTGTTACTCATGCTCCTGTTACTAACACTGCTACTACTCTTGATAACGCTGCTGTAGTTACTATTGGTGTCACTAAGTTTTCATTTTCTGCAATATTCTATATTGTCTTATAATTTACATTACTTACTTTCAATGACTTACTCTTTGAGTCTAAATAAATGAAAAATAAATATAAAATCTTATAAGTACATATTGTTACGACGGTCCCTCTGATCGTCGTACGGTACAGTGGAAACACAATACAGACGCGAAAGAAGTCACTAATTACCAGCTTTTAATAAATCACAAGTAACAAGATAACAAGTAACAAGTAATAAATCACAAATAACAGTTTGTAATCAACAAGATTATACTCGTACAATAATTTAAATTAAATTTTTTGTACACGCAATAACAATGTCAACTGATAGAGTCCCGCACAATAATCACTTTTCAGTAATAACCACTTGAGACGCACTGAGTAAATCGCCGAACGTAAAACTGACTTTTAAGCGGCTTCTGCTGCCTATTTATAGCCTGCAGGGTTCCAGACTAATGTTTCATAATATGCGTCCTTAACAAGCAGTCGAAAACTCTAAAGGATACTTGAGTGCGGCCTTGGCAGAAACACACTTGCTCGGCTAGCCGGGAACCATGTAGAACGACACCCTCCATTGTTCGAGAACGTTCTGTCGTTGCAATATTTATTACAAAAACCATCAAAAACATACATACATAGACTAACTACATACATACAGGCATACATAAAAATCATCTTTTGTAAATATGTTTTTGTTACATGTTATTTTATATGTTATTTATGCCCAGATTTCACTAGAAACCGGCGGGGCTCTTGGAATAGTCAGCTGGTTGTTGCTGCTGAGCGAAAGGTAAATCGTAGGATGATAGAATTATAGATTATAAGTGACAACAGGCCTCGAACAACAATTAAAATAACCAGAGTTACCTAGTAAACCTGTAAAAAATGTTTGTTATTTATAGACTCGTTTTGGTGAGCTACTTCAAAGATGTACACTATTTCTTGCAAAACTCCTGCAAACATAGCTCAACTCCATGTCTTGCACCATCAGTTTGTGCAGTGTGGAGTAGCAGCAGTGTTACAATGAGCACGTTATAACCTCTTCTTTAGAGTTATAACGGAGGGAACCCAAAATAATTGGTTCTCCCAATTATTTCAGGCTGCCTTATTCGAGACGAGCTGAAATTTAAATCAGAACAACACACAGTAAGACATACAAGGAATCAGGGAAGGTGAAACTGTTGATTTATATACTCAGTATATGTGTGTAACAAGAAGACTTGCTTTATTAAACATTTGAAATATAACATTTACTCCAAAGAACAGATCCCATGACGTTATTAATTAAATTAGTAAAATTAAGTGAAATGCTTTATTTAGAATATGGGATCACAAGAAATTTATCTAGCTATACCCCCGGATCCGGATAACCATTGGTATTCGCTGCTGAGCGAAAGGTAAATCGTAGGATGATAGAATTATAGATTATAAGTGAAAACAGGCCTCGAACAACAATTAAAATAACCAGAGTTACCTAGTAAACCTGTAAAAAATGTTTGTTATTTATAGACTCGTTTTGGTGAGCTACTTCAAAGATGTACACTATTTCTTGCAAAACTCCTGCAAACATAGCTCAACTCCATGTCTTGCACCATCAGTTTGTGCAGTGTGGAGTAGCAGCAGTGTTACAATGAGCACGTTATAACCTCTTCTTTAGAGTTATAACGGGGGGAACCCAAAATAATTGGTTCTCCCAATTATTTCAGGCTGCCTTATTCGAGACGAGCTGAAATTTAAATCAGAACAACACACAGTAAGACATACAAGGAATCAGGGAAGGTGAAACTGTTGATTTATATACTCAGTATATGTGTGTAACAAGAAGACTTGCTTTATTAAACATTTGAAATATAACATTTACTCCAAAGAACAGATCCCATGACGTTATTAATTAAATTAGTAAAATTAAGTGAAATGCTTTATTTAGAATATGGGATCACAAGAAATTTATCTAGCTATACCCCCGGATCCGGATAACCATTGGTATTTAGTCTCTAATCTTTTAATTATATTTAATTCAAAATTTTATCTTGCAAGACTTTTACCTTTTTGCTTTATATATCTTCCATTAGAAGAATGGTATTAATAACACTACGTTACGTTAATATCTAAATCGTTACAATTGAATGATATTGAATAGTTACAATTAAATTCTCAAATTTAAGTTTTTATATTCTTATAAAATCAATTGTCTCTGTAAGTCTCTTAAATAGAGTATTGTGTTACAAAAATATTATCATTATTCCTCGATAGACGTGCTATCGAGTCACCTCTATTTTTTGGATGTAGTAATCGCCTCCATGTGGTTCCGTCTTGGGAGTCCTAAAACGTCGTCCTCGTCCTGGTCTGGTCTCTGTTGTTCATGGTTTAATACGTCTGCAGGATAGGTAGAGTCTTCTACACAGATACTCGTTGATTCTCAGATGTCTCGAACTGCATCATCGGTAGGGTATACTAGAGTTCTCATTTAGATGGTCCATGACCACAGGTCAGCGGTTGAACAGATTCGTCCATCGGTGAAGATTGCACTCATCGTTTTTTCTTTCTTAACACTCGTCGTTTGTAGTTACATCTTTCTTCTTGTTACAAAGTTTTTTGAATTTTCTTTTTGTTAACGTTACATGTTACACTTTTTGTAACAGTTAGTAAAATACAAAATAATAATTAATTAATCCACACTAACAACAAATTGTATAACTTTTGAACAGAGCATTTTGCTCGTGCGTCTGCAAAGCTGGGCGTCGTCATCGCAAGAGAGCGATTTTTCGTCCGCTACCCTTGTACATGACGAGAGAGAGAGTGGGGTGTTTATTCCGCGAGCATATATAGTTCCTGTTTCTCTTTAAATAAACTTTTTTATTTATACAGACTATCGCTAGATAAAAATACATCATTTAAATTAATTGTTTTAGTTACTATCTGTGTCTACAGATACTTTAATTATTAACATTAGTTTACTCTATTATTTTTAATTACAGTAGACTCGGAAAACAGGTCGAGTCCGGTATCAACAGGTAGGCGCTTGATAGCAAGCAAAGGGTTAAATACGAACATAATAATTATTTACAATATGCCTTTTCTTTATGGATACTTTGCCCTTATTAATTACTTCTTCCATTCACACTTAGTACCTACATGTTTTTATTATTATTATTGTGAGATTTAAATGGTTAATTGTACGCAACCTTAATTAATTAAATTTTTTTTTTTATTTTGTAAATGTCACAATTTAAATCGTCACATACTCCGCCTCCTTACCAACACAGACTCCTAAAATTTTGGTCAGCTATGCACCGAGAGTATGCTTGGGGAGTTCCGTGTGAAATTTCTCTCACCCGTTTCTGGCTGTATATAATTACTAGCAGCATAAGTCATTCTTGACTGGCTGTTTCTTACCATCTATACATATACTTCATGTTTTACACGCTAATTCTATTACTACATAAAATTTACATTATAAAGTAATTTCAACATTCTACATTTCCTTAACTCTACTACTTATTACTACTACCGGATTTTTCCTTTTTCTTTCGAGAGAGTTTTTCTTCGTTATAGAATTTACTCTTTAATTACTCCATTACTTTTATTGGATGTCAGCTGACTTCTTGCTTTGCTCTACTTTCGATGAAGAGGATTCAAGGTTGATCAGGCCTCGTACCTACTTATACGACAAGGTAGCCAAAGGTTACTCAAGTACTTTTGCGGTTGAGTACTAAACATTGTTTTCACATTTACTTATTTAATTAACTGGCACTCTACTATTTTCTTCTTCAAGACAACGTTTTATCTGTGAAATATGTGTCCTTCGCACATATTTTTGAGTAGAGGGTTCGTACAGGGTCACAGTTACCGGAGTTAAGTATTTGTGAATTTGATAAGGACCGCACCATCTGTAAGATAGCTTGGAAGTTGTCTTATCGACTGCACTACTCGTTGGGTGCGCGTTATACATAACTAAATCTCCGATTTGGTATTTTACTTTATTATTCTTATTCTTTTGCTCGTAATATTTCCTTGACTTCGCTAAGTTTGTTCGTAAATTAGCGCGCGCTTCGTTCCATATCTTTCTAATATTTTTATCCCTAATTTCAAGGGGTAACAATTCATGTATTTTCCACTTTGTGGATAATGGGTGATTAGGTTTATACTTGAACAACAATTCGAATGGGGTAGACTTATGTCCTTCATGATATGCCGAATTAAAGGCGAATTGTATCCAGGATAGGTTCTGGTCCCACGAAGTATGGTCGTTAGCATGGTAGTCAATTAAAGCAGATTTTAGGTTTCACAAATACATCTCAGCTATATTACCTTGCGGACGATACTCGGTAGTGGTAATGTGGTTTATACCTAGTTTGAAACACATGTTCCTGAATTCCTTGGACTTAAACTGTGGTCCGTTATCCGACACTAGATGGACTGGAATACCGAAATCTTTGAATAATCTATTCTGTAAAATGCTTACTGTTGTCGTAGCTAAAGCTCGCCGCATGGGGTACATCCAGACGAACTTACTAAACGAATCTACGCAAATTAGTAACATAGTATTTCCTGACTTGGAACGTGGGTAGGGTCCAGAAAAGTCTAAATAAATTTTGGAAAATGGGGTGGCAGGAATCTCAGATATTAACTGGCTTATTTGACTGTTTCTCGCCGGTTTGCTGAGTGCACACAACTTACACCTTTTTACAAAGTTAGCTATCTCACTGTTCATATTTTCCCAGTGATATTCTCTCCGAATCCGATGTATGGTTTTATTTATTCCCATATGTGCTCCAATGGTGGAAGAGTGATAATATTCCATTAGCATAGGTTTAATAATATCCGGGGCGATGATACGCAAATATTTTCCGTTAGCTATTCTACAACATAATATTTTCTTATTTAATAGGTATTTTTCAGACTTGTTTCCTTTTTCAAGTTGTTTGATGATCGGACTCAAACGTGGGTCTTGTTGTTGGTAATGGGCTAAATCCGTAAATGCAAGAGGAAATTCGGTAATTAACGCATTAATAATAGGTGTCTCTCTACTCTTGTTTTCGTAATTATTACTACTAGACTGGAACATACGTGACAGGGTATCGGCAACTACGTTTTGGGTACCTCTAATATGTTGTACTTTGATTTTAAAACAATTTAATCTCAATACCCATCTTCCGATTCGACCTAATTGTTTTGGGTGGTTTAGTAGCCAAGATAAAGCTTGATTATCTGTTTCTAGCAAAAACTCTTTATGTTCTAAAAATGGTTTGAACTTCTCAAACGCAAAAACGATAGCTAAGCATTCTAATTTGTATGCGGAGTATTTCTTTTCTTGGTCCGTCAGGGAGCGTGAAGCGTAACTAATTGGTAATCGAGAGTTATCTACTTCCTGATAAATTACTGCACCTAGGGCTACACTTGAACTGTCGGTTTGCACAACAAACGGTTTACTAAAATCGGCTAATTGTAGTACGGGGGGTGATATGATAATTTCCTTTAATTTCTCAAATGCGGTTTGGCGTTGCTCATTCCATTCAAATTTTACTCCCTTCTTTCTTAAAGTATTTAGTGGTGCTGCGATTTCGGCTAGATGTGGGATATACTTGTGGAAATAATTTATCATTCCTAAAAATCGAGCAATTCCTTTCGCATCCCGCGGTGGTAAAAATTCTCTGATAGCACGGGTTCGCTCTGGGTCTATGCTTACCTTTCCGTTGGCTTTTACGATGTGATCTATAAAGGAGAATTGTGTCACAGCAAAATTTACTTTACTGGGGTTTACAGTTAATCCAGCTTTCTCTAATCGTGATAATACTTCACGTATATGTGCAAGATGTTGTTCCATTGACTCGCTGTAATAACTATATCGTCTAGGTAGTGGTACACATATTTAAACTTTATGTCGTGAAATAATTTTTCTAACAATCTGCTACATACAGAACTACCTTGGGAAATACCAAAAGGTACCCTAGTAAATTGGTATAGGTTGAAAGGCACGGCAAAAGCGGTGAGACGTTTCGATTCTTCTAAAAGTGGTATCTGATGAAAAGCCTGATTCAAATCCATAATGGTAAAAAATTTTGCTTTCGTAAAATAATGAAAAGCACTGTGGATGTCGGGAAGTGGAATGGATTCAAATTCTATTCGTTTATTTAGTTGTCTATAGTCTACAACTAATCTATGTTTATCGTTGCTTTTGGGTACTAAAAACGCAGGGGATGAATAAGATGAAGTAGAGGGTTCGATGACTCCTTGTTCTAATAGTTTATTAATTTGGTTCCTCATTACTTCCATTTTTGGCGGTGATAACTTGTACGGGGCTAAACGTATTACTTTATTACCGCTCAAATTTATCTTATACTCTATCAGATCCGTCATTCCTAACTTTGGGGTGAGCACATTGGAGAATTGATTTATTAACTTTTGTATGTTACGTCTATCTTTACTTTCCAGATGACCTAATTCACATTCGTGATGCTTTAGATGAGAAGAAGTAGTGCTAGTACTTTCTCTGTTATTTGAGTTATCCTCTAAGTTATATTTCCGTGAACGATTGAATCCTAAGTAAAATTTCTTATCATGAATATTTAGAATTATTCCTGTTTTACTGATAAAATCGGCTCCCAATATTAACTCGGGTCCTAATTCGTCGCTTACTAACATCGGAAAATACCACGTCAAATGTTTTATTTTAACTTTACACGTGATGATAAGTTTTATTATTAAGTTTTGTTTGTTAGCGGTTGAGCATTTAATGTTTACAGATTGACTGCGTTTGACTAAATTATGTTTAAATAACTTATTGGCGAGGTCATGACTAATTAAACTTCACGTTGATCCGGAATCAATTAAACCAAGGGTGGATGTTACACCAAGGTCAACTTGTACATAAGGTAATTGACACTTACTGAAATTACACTTATTAATAGCGTTACATTTATCTATAAATTTTTTACATAGGGGTCTAGTTTTCTTTTGTTATTATTATTATTTTGTTTTATTATGTTGATTCTCAGGGGTTTACCTTTTTTTACGATGCTGCGGAAGACACAGGGTTTTGGATCTCCCTGCCTTACATGTTTTTTGGATAATGAGTTTTTTTGTTATACCTTTTTTGTTTACAGTATCTACTGAGATGTCCAGATTTTCCGCAGTTATAACACACATGTTCTTTACGTTGTGTCTTACTGGTTTCCTGGAGTGGTTGAGCCTCCTGGGACTTACCATGGCCATTGGTTGATCTTCGAAATGGTCTTCTTTCTTGTATACTTCTTGCGTCAGATGCTAAGGCATGCATTTCTTTTCTATTTTGTGTAGTGGATATCGATGCATGTCTGTGCTGATCTGCGTACCAAACATTGGAAGAATGAATACTACATTGTTCAAAGTCCGCGAACGTAAGGGGTCTACTTATTAGTGCTAAACGGGAGCGTTCATCAGGAGACAAGCCTACTAGGATCGTATCGACCAATTGTTTTTCAGTCCAGTCGACTTGTAGTATACGTGAAGATTCTCGGATATCCGCAATATAGTGGGCCAGTCTTTCGCGAGCTCCTTGTACTCTAAGTACAGTACTTCTTTTGATATCCTCATAAATTCCAGTGGGGATAAAATATTTGATTATATTCGTATGAAGATCTTCTACTGAAAGACTTGAGTTTAATGTTTCTAGTACACGATCTCGTAATGGTGGTTTACATTTGGGTAATATTACTTGCAGTATTTGCCGATCGTTTAATTGTTGTAAATCTTTTATTTGCAGCAGGTATTTTATAAAAGTTAACAGTATCGTTATACTTAACCCATCGGTGTAAGGAATCTCATTAATTATTTTCTCTACTGGGTGGGAAATCTTTCCGTAGAGTTCAACATTCAAATTTACGTTTTATATTTCCTTCGAAGAATTAGTGGTCGCATTTTGACTAGCACGAGTACGCTGAACTTTTGGTGGTGGGGGTTCTTCTACATTAGGGGATTGAACAGGGGAGATATATAATTTTTGTAAGTCTTGCTCAATTTCCTCCATTCTCGATTCATCTGACTTTCGACGTAAGTCGTTAATAATTATAGGTAATTGGCGTAATGCCTCGTCTGCAAATTTCTGCACATCGGCGGGGACGACAGTGACGTCGGGCCAGCTTAATAAATTATTTAATCGGCGGGTTAAATGTTCTATACGTTGCGTAACGCGCAAAAGTTCCGTGGGTGATTTCTTGTCCTTAAGGTCCTGAGATAATACTATCAGTTCCCGATATTTCGCATAACAGGTTTCTCGTTCGCCGTCATAATCGAGTTCACGCAATTTATCTAACTGCGAGGTTGTCTCTGATCCGGTTTGGCGTAAGGATTTTCGTAATTCAGACATGGTTACATTCACGTGTTTTAGACCTCGTAAAAGTGCTTCGTAGCATAGCTCATCTTTTACTAATAAATCAGGATTAAATTCAGCCATTTTCGTAAAGTGGCAAGAACTAATTATTCTACGATTAGTATTTACTACTATACAACGCTATATCATTTTACACTAACATAACAATATGAATAAATCGTATTCTTACACGTTTATTAATAAACAATTAAAATGAGATGACAAAGGTTGTCATTTTACATAGAAAGAGAGAGAGAGAAATCTCACACATGTTTACAGATGCTTACGGCAAAAGATTCCCCCTTCGGTTATCAACACATGAACAAACACGCTTCAACTAACAATACACCACACAAGAAGGGTGACCGATTGTTCTCACTCTAACTGGGGAGACCGACTGCGATAATATTAAACAATCGCCAACAGGAAATTTACATGTCCGAGATTGTCGTGAATGGGGTTGTTTATGAATGGGACTTTTAACAAGTACCTACATGGTTTGTTTACATTGGATTATATGTTACTCTTACTTTACACATATCATATTTACTAATAAAATTATCTATACTATATTACTATAATATTAATTATTATTTTATCTTATTTAAATTTCTGACACATATTAAAATACAAGAGTAAATAAATCAACAGCTTATGAATAGGACACAATTACTGTTTAGCAACACAAGTCACAAAAAATTTTTTGTTATTAGTAGCAAAATTTAAACAAATTAGCAGAGTGGCGCATCTTATAACCTCTTCTTTAGAGTTATAACGGAGGGAACCCAAAATAATTGGTTCTCCCAATTATTTCAGGCTGCCTTATTCGAGACGAGCTGAAATTTAAATCAGAACAACACACAGTAAGACATACAAGGAATCAGGGAAGGTGAAACTGTTGATTTATATACTCAGTATATGTGTGTAACAAGAAGACTTGCTTTATTAAACATTTGAAATATAACATTTACTCCAAAGAACAGATCCCATGACGTTATTAATTAAATTAGTAAAATTAAGTGAAATGCTTTATTTAGAATATGGGATCACAAGAAATTTATCTAGCTATACCCCCGGATCCGGATAACCATTGGTATTTAGTCTCTAATCTTTTAATTATATTTAATTCAAAATTTTATCTTGCAAGACTTTTACCTTTTTGCTTTATATATCTTCCATTAGAAGAATGGTATTAATAACACTACGTTACGTTAATATCTAAATCGTTACAATTGAATGATATTGAATAGTTACAATTAAATTCTCGAATTTAAGTTTTTATATTCTTATAAAATCAATTGTCTCTGTAAGTCTCTTAAATAGAGTATTGTGTTACAAAAATATTATCATTATTCCTCGATAGACGTGCTATCGAGTCACCTCTATTTTTTGGATGTAGTAATCGCCTCCATGTGGTTCCGTCTTGGGAGTCCTAAAACGTCGTCCTCGTCCTGGTCTGGTCTCTGTTGTTCATGGTTTAATACGTCTGCAGGATAGGTAGAGTCTTCTACACAGATACTCGTTGATTCTCAGATGTCTCGAACTGCATCATCGGTAGGGTATACTAGAGTTCTCATTTAGATGGTCCATGACCACAGGTCAGCGGTTGAACAGATTCGTCCACCGGTGAAGATTGCACTCATCGTTTTTTCTTTCTTAACACTCGTCGTTTGTAGTTACATCTTTCTTCTTGTTACAAAGTTTTTGGAATTTTCTTTTTGTTAACGTTACATGTTACACTTTTTGTAACAGTTAGTAAAATACAAAATAATAATTAATTAATCCACACTAACAACAAATTGTATAACTTTTGAACAGAGCATTTTGCTCGTGCGTCTGCACAGCTGGGCGTCGTCATCGCAAGAGAGCGATTTTTCGTCCGCTACCCTTGTACATGACGAGAGAGAGAGTGGGGGGGCTGTTTATTCCGCGAGCATATATAGTTCCTGTTTCTCTTTAAATAAACCTTTTTATTTATACAGACTATCGCTAGATAAAAATACATCATTTAAATTAATTGTTTTAGTTACTATCTGTGTCTACAGATACTTTAATTATTAACATTAGTTTACTCTATTATTTTTAATTACAGTAGACTCGGAAAACAGGTCGAGTCCGGTATCAACAGGTAGGCGCTTGATAGCAAGCAAAGGGTTAAATACGAACATAATAATTATTTACAATATACCTTTTCTTTATGGATACTTTGCCCTTATTAATTACTTCTTCCATTCACACTTAGTACCTACATGTTTTTATTATTATTATTGTGAGATTTAAATGGTTAATTGTACGCAACCTTAATTAATTAAATTTTTTTTTTATTTTGTAAATGTCACAATTTAAATCGTCACAACGTCTCCGGGATCATACACGTATGTGCTCCGCCTGATCATACTTTTCTGTGGAGCTATAAAAAATGGTTTGAATCTGCTTTGTGGTCTTCTTGATTTCCTCACTTTGCCAGGAGTTATCGATGCCTAATCATTTTTGTGGTGTACGGCCAATTTTGCTAGTGTAAGCTCAAATTGAGAGATAAACCCATTTTCGTTAGCTCTTATCCACACCTTTTATCCCCGTTTTATAGGGTTTCTGTGACATGCATTATTTTATGCAGATATGACCTTTGAATCTTATTATCTATTCATTCACGGATTTTAGTTCTGGTGGTTTGTACGGCTTATTGAAAGATTTAGACAAATAGACCAATAAAGGATAAACATTGAATAGTTTATCATAATTTCCGTCATGCCTAGGCTTGCTGTAAACTATTGTCTTACAGGCTACGTGTAAATGAAAAAGTAGTCGTGCAAACCGATTCCTAGACACCAATCAGGATATATAGGAATCCCTTATACAAGAGTCTGCGGACCAGTAATCCTTGTAACTGGGCCAAATTTTGATTCCCATGGATGGCAAGAAATATTTATTTTTCTTAGCATCAGTTGCCTGAAAGTGGATTGACCCGCCCCCTGATTCTGTGTGGTGTAAATGTTTCTTTGGTATACAAACAATGGAATATAACAACAAAACCTACCTCTATAAAGTAGAAAAATTATTTTGAGAGCTGAGAAATGAGAGCCTTTTACAAAAACATTAACGTTGGTTTTGATAAAAGTAATTTAAATCTAGACTACCGATAAAAATAATGGTTACAAATGTAGTGAGTTATTATTTTTGTGTTACTTTGAGCGCAATAGTCAGTAAAAATTAAAATGTTTTACGATTATATTAGTCTAGTAATATTTTACAAGAGTGTTTAATTTTTACGTATTCCATAATATTATAAGTTATTAGTAAACTGTTATTAATAACCAGACAATTTTAAGGTTTTTAAATATAAATAGTTACCTTCTTACTAATCATTTTACTCTGTGTAATTAAAACACATTCATTGCCTTTAGTTTACCATAACAATGTAAAATGCCAAATAGGTTTAAACATTTTTTTAATTTTTCATAGACCGGTTACGTAGTACAACCTTTGTAGATGCAAACATGTTCAATGATGTGTCACAAAAAGATTTCAAGTAATATTAAAAATAGTAATCTTTACTTGCAAATAATTACACTTTTTAATTTTATAGTGAATTTTAAAGACATTTATTCTTATCCTAAAAAATTGTTTCTTGGAATAATCCAAACAGTTTTAACTTTAACAGTAATACAATATATTTGTGTAAATTTGAAGAACGGACGTTTAGCGTAACAGATTTAAATTTTTGTGTATAAAAATCTATTTTTTTCCTACAACGGGAATTGGCAGTTGTCTACATACAACACTTGCAAACTAAAAATATAGAAATTACACTAGCACTAGTGTATTACTCCAAAGACACAGAGACACTAAAATTTTTAGTTTTTACTAAATTTTAAACATTTTTTGTATAACATTACTGCTTTATTTGTTATGTACATTCAGAGTGTCACACACGGAACAATAGGGAATTTGAGGAATTGATAGATGGCGACGACATATTGAATTCATCAAGTCCACGAGGATCAGCTGGTTGGGACATGTGATGCGCATGTAAAACGACAGAATGCCCAAAGCAATTATTAGAGGGTCAGTAGATGGGCAAAGAACGAGAGAAAGACCTAGAAGAAGGTGGCTACAGAACACAGGACCTCAGTAGGATGGGTATCGGGGTTTGGAGAAGGGGACTAGAGGAAACTAGTCGGGGAGGCCAAGCCTCATCGTGGGCTGTAGCGCCAGATGAAGAAGAAGAAGATATGTTCAGATATACAGCAAGGAAACGGCGATGTAGTTCTAAGTTTAAGCACTGTTTTTTCCTGAGATACGATTCTATGACTGCTGCGGCAGATTAGTATTTATCTAAATTTTGATATTTTTATGTTTTAGAATTATTAAAACATGTGTTAAAGACACACAACACACAACACACAACACACACACAACACACAACACACAACATGTGTGTTAAACATGTGTTTTATGTGTTAAAGACGGCTACCGATTACTAGTTTGGGCGAAACGTTGTTGTTTTAAGGAAATTGGATCTTTGATGGCATGTTGGACTTCGGTTTTCCCAATTTTTTAAATCCATACTTTGTTACTCAAACATAAATTTCACTCATCTACACAATACTTTTAATGCTAATAACATATTGCCACGACGGTCTTGATCGTCGAGGTACAGTGGAAAACAAAATACAAGACACCAATTAAGTCACTAATGACCAGCTTCAATTTTCACAGTTAAACAGTTCGTAATTAACACGTACAATATTTCCAGCTAGATTTGTCCACACGCAATAACAATATCTAATAACAATAATACTAATCGAGTTCACACAATTATTAACAGAATACTACTTCACATCGACAACACTCAATCCGCACTAGCCAAAATCGCTCACGTTACTAACTGACAACCCGGCAGCTATGGCTTTATATACGGCGCCCTGAGGCCGAGTACAGCTTTCCAGCCTTAACTGCACGCCGGCCGCTTAATACGTATCTCAAGTGTTCTTGGAACTCACTAGAATCACGTAGTTGAATGACGCACAGCTGTCACACTTGACAGGGGGAGTGGAGAATGTTCTGGGTTGTTCGGTAGGCTTCTCGTAACAATATCAAAACGGTAATATAGCCTTGTGTGATAACCTTAAGCGGTAATACAGCCTTGCATAGTAAGTTAATCCACTTGAGATGTTCACCTCGTTTACACCGTATATTGTACAAACTGTAATCTATGTTAAGGCTATCAGTGTCAACACAGCTCTCCACAGTGTCACAGAGTTTAATCCGTAATGTACACAACAACACCTCCCTTTGTCGTATACGAGATTTTCTGTGCAGTTAGTGTTTTGTTGTGGTAAGTTGAATATAAATTCTATTGTTCAGTTTCACTGTTCCTATCTATTGCAATGTTTAATGTTTCACTGTTCTTGTTAGGTTTATTTGTCTATTTTAATTTCTATCTAGCGCATCGTTTATTTAACACATGTTAATTCGGTTTATGTGATATATATTGCGATGTACAAGTTGCATAGAATAAATAGATAAAACCTTTTTTATGAAAAAACTCACATATTTTGTTCTTCATATTATTAACAAATATGACTACCAGATAGGTATTTATTTTATGCACAGTCTGGTGTAAGTCTTCTGTCGGACATTTGATTTACATAAAAATTATTTAATTAATTTAATTCGTTTTTTATTGTTATTTCGTAACACAGTTATTCACGCGCGCACGCGCGCAAATGCTACATGCCTATGCATATGTTTGCACTACTTCACAACACTCGTATATTTTTTTTATACAGTCTAAATTGAACTTAATCTAACAATTTTGACATGATTCTTATTGTCTATATTACAATGTTCTAACACGCAACTTTTACTTTAACCAGTTCTCATTAAAACATGCTATCATATGTTAGGAGTGAAATTATTATTTTATATGTAAATCTCACCTATTGTAAATATATTACATTTGTATCTTCTCACAATTATTCTTGTGTATTAACCATTATTTATTTAAAAAAAAACTTATTTTGTACAAGAATATATTTTTAATATATTTACACTGTTTAAGAATTATTATGCTAACTGTCAATTTCAGAATACACAAATTATTAATTTTTTATTAATTCATAATTTAGTAATATAATTATATTGTATAATATAGTTTAATATTACTAATAAAATTTATTTAATGAAGTTCATATGTGTTCTAAACACATATTTAGTTAATTAAATGTATATACATATAAACACAACAAAACGAAAAATAGAAATAACTGAAGCGTTTCATAGAAATAATGGTGGTAAATGATTACACACTTATATAGTTAACTTTAAGTAAATTCAACACTATATTTGTATTACTTAGAATATGGTTTCAACTTTAGTGGTTGCTGTGATCTAAGAGATTAGTGGTAAACAAACCAATCATAGCATGCCTATTCCGCACATATAATACGCCAAGCTTTTCTATCTGTTCCACCGTTTACTTCTTGTTGCAAATAGCCAGTCAAGTCCCATTATCCGACACGAACTTATCCGACATTCCGTTTTAACCGACATAGTTCCGAAATAATTAATAATTAAAAAATAGAACTATAAAATACGAAACTTTTTTTTCAAACGTAAAGACATGACGAGTGAGACGAAACGATCAATAGCGGCAGTGCTGGCAGTTTGGTTGACGTCTACAAAGTCTTGGAAAGTTTTGTTGAGTGAGAAAAAAGATAAGGATGAAAAACATCAAAGAATAAGTGTGATGAAAATGAGAACTCTGGAACAACAGAACCTGGTGACGACTGTATTCGTTCATTACTACAACAAATTCCTTATTTTTAAAGATACAATGAAAGATGTTGACGAATGAATGAATAGTGATAAGCAAACTGAAGTGACAGATAACCAAATCGTGCAGCTTCGTGACAAAAACGAAGGCAATGAGAGCAAAAAACTGAGAATAATATAATGAAAGTGTTAAAATGACTCGTGCAGACGGCTTGAATGGTACTAAAACAGCCTTAAAATACACTGAGCAGCAAGAGGAAGCGTTTATCACAGACGTGAGGCTTCTAATGAAATGGCATGATAGCCGCTAGAAAATGGCGAGCAGCAGGAATTACACATCAGGAGTTATCAATTACAAATTTTTTCCAGGGAACATAACTGTCTTGAAATAAACCTACTTTAAATGTACATGTCTGCAAATAAAAATATTTGTATAATAAATGAATTCTCTTTCTTTTTTACTTTTAGTTTTTTTTTCAATTGTACAAAATTTTAAGAAAATGTTGCATTAATGTACGAGTTAAAGAAAATTGTTTTACGATTGTAGGCGTTAAAGAAAGTAATATACTTAATAGCAAATTTATCTTGTTCGGCTTTTGTATTCGTAAGCTTTTGTTTATAAACAAAAACCTTAGATTCTTATAGTTTGTAGTAGGCGTAAGTGCAGGCAGAAAGAAAGAAATTATATGTGTAATCTACTGCTGCCCCACGACTTCGAACTTAATATTTTGTGTTCTCTCAGACTTGTCTGGCCCGTGACTTGAAATACATATCAGCTCAGAGGAGATAGCTACCACACACACACACACACACACACACACACACACACACACACACACACACACACACACACACACAAAAGTACAAAACAAACTACACAATAAATATCTCGCTTTAAATATATGGCATTATTTAACCAGAGTATTAGGATATAAAATATTATTAATTCAAAAGAGGCTGTGATACTCAAAGGTATGGATAACTATTAAAAGCAACAACCAATTTGACTGTAATAGCTTTCGAGAATGCCAGATCTTTTTTTCGGCGACAGGCTACATGGTGAAACGATTCCTTGGATATAATCAAATATATTGTTACGACAGTCTCACTGAGCGTCGTATGGTACAGTGATCACAAATTTAAATAACAATTTGTAATCAATTTGTACAATAATTCAAGTTAAATTTGACCACACGCAATAACAATGTCAACTATTAAGAAACCCGCACTAATTATTTCACAATAAACCACCACTTTTCATCAACTTTCCACAAATGAGAGCACTAAAGAAATCGCTCAACGAAACTGACTGACTAAGCTTCCAATTCTGCCTGTAATCCTTTATTCTCTCCAGAACCGACAGTAACTTCAATTTTTAAATTTTAACTGCATTTTATAAAACACCATATGTTTATATGTGGGTGTTGGGGTTTGTCCTTGTATTATGTATTGTAAAGTCCCGCCAACGCAAAATTCAAGATGTCTGCATATCAACTTAGTAGCCCACGTAGGCAGAGAATCTGTGACTACTGCTGTCAAGGTTCGTGAACGGTGGCAAATGTCATTACGCTTTGTAAACAGCGGGCAATTCTGAAACAATCTCAGAAGGCACTTTGATGCAATTTAATATACATCAGTAACAGCTTTCAGTTCAGTTGTCTGATTCAAATTGAAATTAATTTGTGAAGCCTCCAATGCAACGAACTATTTCTGTGTCACTTTGTGTAATAGGTTGAATTCATAAGTTAATAATATTTTTTGCCGCATTCTGTTTAACCTGTAGTTTGTTTATTAACTGACTTTAAATCGAGTGCAAAACCGTTACCGCCACGCTAAACCGTTCTCAACTACTCTACTGTTCAGAAAGAAAACGTGCAACATACATATATATTCAACCTTACTTGCACCCCAGTACACTACTGCTGGCAACATTATTATTTATTAGTATTTCTACCCCAATCCTATGCAACTTTGACACTAATTGTTTAACAACCACACTTTTATACCGTTGACAACAGCATTTTATTGATTTTAAAATTAACACGAAACATAACGCCCATTCTGGTATGTGCCATCCATAGTTAAAAACGATTCTTATCATTACTAATAAGGATGCCATATACACAATGTGCTAAATGGTTGGTACTAACACTATAGAACGTGGTTGTTTGGGCCATGTCTCACCACTAGGATGCATCAACCTAATTTTGTTAAACGTGGCATATATGTCCGTACATTCATCTCACAGAATGTATTGATTTTTTTGATTTTTACGCCCCTTCCAAACATTTGGGATGCAAGGAAAAACTATAATGGAATGAAATTTGGAAACAATCGCACAATAATATGGGGTATGAAATTAATGAGAATTTGAACCATAATGATCAATTTTTAAAATTTCATATTTTGGGATACCAGAGTCCAAAAAAGTATCAGTTTAAAAAAAATCCTGAGAAATATGCTAGAAGAAACGCACAATTTGAACTTGTATCCTTATATATTGCTTACTTTAAAACGTTTTTGACTTCAGAGGTATCATAAACCAAAAATAAACCTCTGAATTTCACAGGAACAGTAAATGTCTATGAAGGACATCAAAGTATGAGAAAAAATTTACTCAAAGACGAACTCGATATATTTAACAATTTTACAGAATTTCGCTATTTTACTAATACCCCTTGCAAATTTTGCACCATTGTATTCATAAAGTTTGAAATTTCATTAAAGTCTACTTTGATTGGAAAATTTTACATTTTGTTATCAATTATTACTAAAAAAAATATATATAAATTTTGAGAAACGACGTATGATTGCCTCCTCTTAAAGTTTCTTAACGTTCATAATTCTACGTCCCAAGAACTTTACTGAAAGGTTTAAATAATTATAATTATTTAATATAATTTTTTCTGCTAATAAATGTATTTCCCTCAGCATACTAAGGTAATTCTGCAGTTCTCCATTTCAGGAAGTTTACTAGTGTAGTACCCATAGATTTTGGTGAAATTGATATTGAAAGTTAAGAACTCACAAATCTACGAGTACGAATAAGAATTTGTTTAGTATTATAAGTATTTTGTTTATATAAATATATTTATAAGTATTATGAGTATTTAGTAGTAGCCTATTAAGAATTTATTATTTAGTTTCAACATATAAATGGTCTTCAGATCGCTTATAAGATTCAATTAATTTGAAATTATACCTTAATTTGATCCGTCAAGCGATCTTGTAGTTAAATATTCCACTACATTTTTCGGGAATTAAATTCCCATCATCACGTATAACTTCTTCTTCCTAATATATAGGAGTCGTCGGTGAAATTATTAAAAAACACATAATACATACACTAACGAATCAAACAAACACAACTGTTACAAATGACATAATTAAAACACCGTACACACACACACACAGCTAACGAAGACAGTGCGCAATGCCTGACAGTCACATATCATCTGGGCTGATTGCAAAGTTCACCGTTTATCTTTAATACGGTATCATACAACGTGTTCGATCGAAATGAAAGCTGGTCGTTGAGCAACCTTTCTTTATGTATTTTAGATGCTTTATAAATTTCGAATTATTCCAACGCATCCATCCAACGACCTTTGTTAGTGACATGCATGGGTACCATATTCTCCGCAGTGTAGTTGTGATTTTCATTAATTAAATGTAAAGCAAATTTTGACTTGGCTGATGTGATGTCCTCTTTGGTAAATGTTTTTTATATCTGTCAATTAATCTCCTCCCTGTTTGGCCGATGTAAAATTGTCACAACTTTGTAATTAAAAACGAGTTCAAGAAATTAAATATCAATGTTTCATTCAGAACTGTTAATAATTTAAAAAATATATTCAGGTTAAGATCTCCTAAAGTAATAGAAAATTTCTCAGGCATATATAAATTGCTACGTGATGATTGTGACAAGTTTTACATCGGCCGTGATTATAACCACTAACATAACTTTCTTAATTAAAAATTGAAAATCTAACTGTAAACATCTACCTTGCATTTCACATAATTGCTTCAGAGTAAACGATTGTTTATAAACTACTAAACGTTTCTCAAACTTGTTTCTTCAGTGTTCAATCTCATAATATTTGATCTTTGTTTATTGCCTTGCTTTCTGAAGTAAATTTTACCAAAACAAATAGCAGTCAACTTGGTGGTCAAGTAATATGATTCAAACTATTGTGTTGTTGATATGATTTATGTTAAATAAACTATAAAAAATAATTACTAACGTTTTGTTCCCATCCATATTAGTACTCAAGCAGCGGCAGGATAACAGTGGCATTCCGTTGCACGAAGTTCTCGTCATATTAGTTTGAAACTTTACAATTACTGTAATAACGCAGATTTACGACCCACAACTGCGCTTCTTGTGTACGTGAAACGGAATCATTACTCCTGAAGTTATGAAGCTTTTATACTAATAAACGCGACAAATTACAGACAATTTTTCAGAGTAATTACATTTTCTGAAAATTAAAAGCAAACAATATATTTACTTTAATTTAATGATTTAAAATATTGTATACATAGCCAGGATCCTTGGATGTGACTTGTCTAATGTTGCGCGATAGATGTGGACAAAAAATAGAGAAGTTTATTTACATGTGTGGAACGATAAGAACTCCAATGAATGGAAACCTCAGAAGAGCTACTCTTTTGAAATTTCATATAGGGATGGCAGTGCCATGCGGCCTTTACGGTAGTGCACTTTGACACTGAACTCAAAGACCCAAAGCCGGATACAGGCTAGTGAAAAGAGATTTTTACGATCAGTACTAGGCATATCACAGATGGACCGGCTAAGAAATGATGACGTAACGAACATCCTTGTAATATACAACATAAACGAAAGGACAAAGCAATACAGGCATGACTGATCAGACAATGTTGAAAGGATGCACAATAACAAGATACCAAAACAAATTTTGGTTTATAGTCCGAAAGGACGGCAGAATATTCGAAGACGAAAGGAAAGATAGACGCACCAAGGTGTGCCTAACGGATCGTAGGCCCATAGCCTGAAGAAGAGGAAAAACAGAAAATGTTACATAAGTAAATAAATTTTATTGGTTTAGACTATTTTTAAGAGAAAATTTCTTTTCTCATCATCTTCTGTATCATGTAGCTATACAAGTCTCTTTGACGTTACCCCGGCTTTGACCGACGATTAAATTTATTAATTTTGACCGACACCACTACAGAAAAATTTATTCCGATTAGCGCTTTCAAGCTTCACAGCTCACCATCGGATCGGAAATATGATTTCTATAGTGGTGTGCACCGCGAGCACTACAATTTCTAAGTGGTGTGCTTCACTGTTATTTCTGTTCGTGATTGTAACCACTAACACAATTTTATTAATTAAATTAAATTTTTGTAAATTGACCGCATGCTTTGTTTCAACTTCTGCAGCCGGTTTCCTCTCCAACCAATGTGAGACAGCCATTACTTGAAACCTCTCTTGATTATAATCTATCCTACGTGTCGACGTCTTTTGTGTGTGTTTTTTTGAATGCTAAAATGTATTAATTATTTTCCACAATTACTTCGATACTATGAACTTTTCCTCGGCATGTAACGTTGCCTTTTTAGTTACTTCTTTTGCCATCACAAGAAATTGTCCTTTCTCCTTTACTCAGTTACGTATAAAATATATTTACGAAACCATTCTCCGGTTGACAGTAACCCTCTGCAGCCACTTCACTCAGACAGCAACAATTACCAAACTCAAGCCAAGTTCTCGTCACCAACAACAACAGCAGTTTAAACCAAGTTCACGTCATATTTACTTCTTGTCATATTCAGTAGCTTTTTTCAAACACTTCAGTAATGTCAAACAAATTACTATCCAAAAATGGATTGAATACATCAAAGGAAATCATTATGCCTGGAGTGATAATGGTTTTACACTGTTGAAGTGAATCAAGTCCTCTTTTATAATGCTTTGCGTTTCCCTGTAGTACAGTACAAGAGCGCAATGTGAACATCGACAAAGAGAAATACTCCAAACATAAAACAGAAAAGTCTTCAGCAAAATCAAACGATAGACAAAAAATTGGAAGTGTCGTGAAACACATGCCAGTTATTAAAACGTCTATGTCGAGTGGGGAGTGAACTGATTGAACGTGTAAATGGTTGCTCGTAGGTATTCGGAGTAACATAATAAATACTTTTAATAGTTAAGTTATTCTTTTAATAGTATTCAAACATTTAAACATGCTCATATTCTTTCAATGTTATCCGCTTAAAATGTTTCCTTAAGGCACAAATATTTGTGGCCGTATGGAAATTTTGGGTAGCTATGTGTGAGAGAAGGAGGTTTGATTGACCTGGCAACACTGCTTTTCCATTCAGCTACTTCGTGAGGCAAAATTCCTTAAGAAGACGAGGTGTACAGGAGTAAACCAAGCACCATAGTACCGTATATGAAATTGTTACTGTAAAAAGGACAGAATATGGGTTGAGTTGAGTATGGGCCCACTAGCAGAAAAAGAACAGAGATGAAGGTGAACTGGGGAAAACAGCAGGTTAGAAACGCATGCTAATAACGTTACGTCGTCATAAGCCTCAAGGACAATGTAGAGTGAAACTTCTACTGAAAAGTTCGTGAATTACTACGTCTTAAATATAAATGCCCGTAAAAGATGCGTATAAAAAATAATTACTAAAATCTTTTCCCAGCATCAGAGAGTCAAGAAACAACAGTAAAGCGTATTTCCTATTTACACAATGCTACCCCGACGCTACTCTGTAAATTCAGTGGCTTTTCTCATTAATAATTACAGTAAGTAATACCCTGAAACAAATTACAACTCGTAATTGCGTTTGTTGTATACGTTAAAAGGCAATCATTACGCCAGGCGTGGTGAAACTCTTACACACTGTTTAGGCCGACAGACTAGAGTTAATTGTTCTGAGTAATTGTGTTTTCCGGCAATTTAATGTTTAGTATAAAAAAATAAAAACCACTTTAGACAAATGACACGTTTAATTTTCCAAATGCTTTCAAACGTTGTGTAACTAAATCTGTTTCTAAATGCGTTAAAACAGTGAGACATTCAGTGAGACAACATTTTCGCTTACGAGCCCTTACGATCTGATAATCGGTAGTGATTAGCTTACGAAGCCTTCCAGTCCTCTTTCCTGTAGTCTGTATACTATCCAGATTTTGAGACAACAACTTAATCTTTTCGAAGTGAGCGCATGATTTATACTAACTTTGTCAATCTGATTTGTCTTGTACATTGCGACATGAGTCTTTCCAGCACTGGATACTGACTTGACTTTGAAACACCAGTTCCTTTCTACGTATTAATGTCATTGACGTTTGTTTCTCAACAGGTCCTGCCTTTGGCGTCAAATACTACTCCTTGATCTTAACTTTTATCACAGTGCCAGAGTCTTCTTTTTAATCACTTCTACTCATCATCAACATCATATTTGATGCTGCAAGGATCAAAACAAGAATGATTTTTTCCGGTCTCAAACAGGCAAAATCTAGAGCTGATCATTCCAGCGTCTCTCACAGATCACCGTTCCTTCGGCTTATAGTTCCATAGTTGTTTGGGGATGCGGCAGTCATCCTTTCCGCAAAGATGTTCCCACCAATTGAGCCGATAGTGTGGAATCCTCTTGTATTCAGATCCTGAGTAATATTGAGTTCCCGTATTATCTGTGTCCCTTGTATGATCATAGAGATTATACCCGCCACGAGCCTGAGAAAACTCATTTCAGCCGCTTGGATACGACTGGCCTGGCCCTTCGTTGAAGTCCAATTCTCAGATCCATAAAGAAATGTGGCGTGTTTCTTTACTTGCTGACTTAAGAGTTCGCCTGATGGTCCCGCACATAAGGTTGAACTTATACACAGCGTCGTTCCTTGTATTATAAAACACACTGTAGCCCTTGTATTCAAAATTGCTGACTTGTTCTAGGGCAGTACTATCTATAACAATTTTTCCCCGTGCGGAATCAGTTCAACGAAAAGCCATCACGTTAGTCTTAAGTGTGAATATTTGTAATCCAGAGCCTTAGCAGATTCGGTTTAACATATGTATTGCAACAATACAACTTGCATAAACACAATTTAATTTGGGTTTCAGGTGTATCTGTAATAAGAACTCGATGTAACGTGTAACGGTATTTCAAATTAATTGGGTACTAATAAAATTGTACGCTTGGCACTTGATTCGACCTAAAACATTCGTTATTACTTTGTTACTATGCCGTAAGGCTTACGCTATATACATCCTTACTGACTAATATTCTATTCTACTAATTATTTTATTGAAAAATATCATTTCCGGACTACTCAGTCAATTAGTGTGCTTCGAAATATCAATGTTTAAATATCTTTTTAGATATTGTACTGGAAACTCAAAAATATTAATAGTTACTGAATTTATCTTTATTTTATCAGTACTGATTTATAAAACGCTAATTTTTATTTAAATGCTTTGCATTCTTTTCATTTCAATATTAATTTGAGCTCTTATTTACGTTAATCTTACTTCAATAACATCTATGATTCTAACTCTCTATATTTATAATACATTGGCTCTTACTTTTAAATAGAACAAGAATGTCTTTAATTGTCTTTGAGTAAATTGTTCGATTAAGAGAAATAAGTTGTTTATCACCTTATTGTCACCAATCATACTCAATCAATTGATCCATCTGTAATCGTCCTCGTCTCGAAATCAGCATCACTTCCTCTTGTCCAGCGTCGCTCCTCTTGTCCAGCGTCGTTTCCAGACTTCAGTAGTGTTCCTCTTGTCCAGCGCAGTCACCTCTAGAGTCCAGCTTCGTCTCTTTCTTGTCCAGCGTCGTCTCGCTCTCTGGAACTAAGTCGTCAGCTCTCTCTCTCTCTCTCTCTCTCTCTCTCTCTCTCTCTCTCTCTCTCTCTCTCTCTCTCTCTCTCTCGAACTTCTTCTCGTGCTGTTTCGGACGTCAGTTGATCTTCTTATATGGATTTTCTTCTCGTGTAATTCTGTTACTAATTAAAATTGCTTGTTTTTACAATCCAGTTACAAAACTGTATGTAACTGGGAGGATGTAACTATTTACAAAAAATTTAAATACTTTGTGCGGACGGGCAGAAGCTCCCGCTGCCCTGTGGGTGATCGAAAAAAGAGAACAACTGTAGCGTGTGTGTCCTATTTATACCCATGTCTTGGTCAACACCTGCAGTTGTACAAAATCAACATGTCTGAATTTGTCTCTGGGTTCAGTCCCTCCACTCCTTGTCAATTTCGCTATTTCTTATATTTCTGCGAATTTCAGAGTCCTGTAAGTATACTCTTATACTCATCTTACAACTATTTTCACTACACATGTTCACTGTATCTTTGGACATTGCAACTTATCCCTTTCGCTCTGTACACAGTTATTTCACCAATACACTCGTACGGTGTGTCCCTTTCACGTGGATTTTGTACACAGTATTTAATTAATTTTATTACAATTTATTGTGTTCTTGGATTTTACTCCTTATTTATAGTTTATGAATAATTACGGAAAAACAGTAATTATGCAATTATTCATCTTGGAGTGGTAAACTCGCCTGCATAGACCTGCGTCACACACACTTGTAAAATACTGCTGTACACACTTTCAGTTACATTGGTGTGTGTGTGCACGTCGATTCAGGTCGAAACACCTGTTCATATTTTTGTCTGAGCCAAGCTTGCAATCCCTGACATGCTTATTTCTAATACATTATTAATTATTTACAGTTTATTAGGTATATTTAAATTTGTATATTCAATGCTCAGTACATCACTTATTTGTACTGTCGCATTATACCCATATGCAACCTGTTTTCCGAGACCGACAGAATTGCCCCAGTCCGAGTCACTTCTATCCTAAACGGTTCCTTTCATTATGCTACCTATTTTGTTTCTCCTCGGGCACCAAAATCGTAGAAAACGACAAATATTTTTTTCCTAAATAGGCCAGTCTTACCCGTAAGTCTAATGTATTAAACATTTTCTTTATTAACCAGTATAATAATTCGAATATTTGCCATTGCATACGACAAGTGGAAAACGATTTTACTCCAAAATATCAGAGGTCCTTGCCAAATGAATAATGAATTAATACTACACAATTACCTATCAATAACAAACAGATATACCCACAACGTAACAAATACATGAACTACATAGTCGTAACAAACATGACAATCTTATTTAGGCCTACCAAGAAGATTGTCCCGATACGATGATCGGAGGCACTGCTCTAAGGTTCCCAATACCGTAGCCAAAGGGGAGCCCCGATTTGTGGCGCTGAAGACTCCCCATTACCCAACTCTTCCTTTTAGTGGCGTTATATCTTTTGTTTTATACAATTGGCGTGTTTATAACTTTCCTTCAAAATTTGCGTGCTCAGAAAGAAAAGCGTTAGTAAGCACCCAACAACTGAAAATCACTGTTTGAGTTTCGTTCGTGAAGGAAAAAAATAAAGTGATAAAAAACAGAAGCCCCTACCAACCTTTTCGTCGGGGTCAGAAAAAACAAAGTTGCTCAATGAAAACCGTCCAAACAGATTAAACAGAAGGAATCCACTTTGAAGACAAGTTGAAGAGAAGTAAGCGCTCATGTACGGTACTCCGCTCTTGTCACAACAGTACTAATAAGAAGTGATGGCTTCTAACCAGTGCTAAATATTGCAAAAATCTACACCAAAAAGCGGAAAACTTATATGGAAAGAATGACTCCAGAAGAATTTCTAAGTTCGCTTCGAACTTTGGCTAGTCGGAATAGAAGGTTCAATAGACCGAGAACGAAATATTGAAGCAAGAAGAGTCTCTAAAGTGTCTAGCCTGGAAGGACAGAACAAGTTAAGAAGAACATGATTTCTGCAAATTCTCATATACCTGGAACAGATTTTTAAAGACATGCCTCATTCATTACGCATACCAATTTAGCAGTGTGTTTTTATGTATCCGTTTTAATATTTCTATTTTTATTATATTGTCAAAACGTGAGTAAACTGTTTTATGAAACTGTTCTCCATGTGTCTTCCGGCGACAAAGATGATTAGTGTCATTGACGGCAAAATGTAAACAAGATGCGAAACGCTCAAAAAGAGGAAGTTAATATGTTCAGTTATGATTTACAATCACGTCCCCTCTCTCAATCACTCTCTCTCTCTCTCTCTCTCTCTCTCTCTCTCTCTCTCTCTCTCTCTCTCTCTCTCTCTCTCTTCTAGGTTAGCAGCCCATATGCTGGTTGGCAGCACCTCACCATACTTCACGCTTCTCTGCTTTTCTTTTCAATTCACAATATGATGTGCAGTTCATATCGACCATAAGCTGTTTCGTGTAGTCTAAACGGGGTCGTACTCTGTGACTCTTTCCTTCAATTGTTCTTTCTATTATTCTCTTAACCAACCCACTGTGTCGTAGTATATGCCCTATAAACTTAGCTCTTCTACCTCTTAAATTTCGTAGAAAGCTCTTCTCCTACTGACATCTTCTAAAGACTTCATCTTCACTCTCGAGCTTATCTTGAATATTCTTCTGGAGCACCAGGTTTTAAATTTTTTTAGTCTTTTCTTGTCACTTTCTTCAATTGTGCAAGATTCACTCCCGTATAGGGCAACGCTCCGCACGTATGACCTTACTATATTCTTCCATATTTTAGGCTGATAATGTTTTAAGTGAAGAGTTTTTATCTGTTTGTTGAAAGCAATTTTAGCCGGGTTAATTCTCTCTATAATTTCCTTACTGCTACGTAAATCACTTGTGATTTTACTTCCTAGATAAGTTATATTCTTTAACTGCCTGGAGAACATTATTTCCAAAAGTTATTTTGACTGGATCTTCTTCCTTCCGACTACAGACTAGGATTTTTGTTTGTTTGTTAATTTGTTAATCTATTTTCATATTGAATTCATTCTTCATTACTTGATCCAGAGAATTAGGTTAGTAATGTAATAAGCAGTACAGTAATATCAGTAACTACGTTTTAAGCAGTGAGTTGTTTACAGTGTGTCTAAGCGGTAAACTACAGCACAGAGTGAAATATTCGGAATGCTGCAGAGAGGTAAGATTTTCTAAGCTAAGGTCTCATTAAAAGCAATGGGAAACTAAACTAGTGAACTAGTCATTAAAAATACGTCTAGTGGAAAAAAGCGAGAAGTCAACACCTACAATAAACATTTAACAAGATTTTGCTCTATTTCATGGATACGCTTGCTGTGTCTCCTCCCGGTTAGACACACACACACACACACACACACACACACACACACACACACACACACACACACAAGTTATATTACTGTTTACTGTGTACTTCTTGTGGGTCGTTCCTTGTCATTTATTTCTGATCACTTCACAAGCCTACGTGGGTTTCACTTGATATGAGTGGGTTTCAGTAGGTGGACATTCAGCGTAGATGACACTCACAATACATTTTTTATAACTGTAGGCACACACACACACACACACACACATACACGTTAGTTTACAACGCATTAATTGTGACAATTGACATGATAATTACCTCTAACTGTGTACTCAAAAACTCGCTAAAAATTGTATGAACATGGATATATGGCAATTTTTACAGGTTTGTTTTAACAACACTACATACTTAATTTAGTTTACAGAATGCACGCGTCATTATTCTTCTGATACTTACTATCCGTTTCGGATGTTGGATGTTATACAGACTATTTCAACTTTCTGTACTGCTGCACGGAATAAGTCAGTTGTATTCACGCCAAACCAGATCCTCAAATTTCTCAGCCGTGATATTCTCGGTCGCCCAACTCCTCTCTTTCCGAGTACGTTTCCCTGTAGTATGGACTGCAATAAGTAAAATCTCTTATTTATTTCACATGAGATGTCCCAGATACTGAAGTTTTCTTATCTTTACTGTGATAATAATATCTTCTCTTTCTTTCCTCATCTTTCTAAGACCTTCAACATTAGTTATATGTACTGTCCATGAAATGCTCAGTATTCCACGATAAAGCTACAGCTTGAAAGATTCCAATTTTTTAGTTGTGGCTTCAGTCAAAGTCCAAGACTCTACACCGTAGAAGAGGACCGAGAATACGTAGCAGCGTAAAAGTCT
This sequence comes from Magicicada septendecula, assembly GCA_034769895.1. Taxonomy (NCBI): domain Eukaryota; kingdom Metazoa; phylum Arthropoda; class Insecta; order Hemiptera; family Cicadidae; genus Magicicada; species Magicicada septendecula. Next base: position 447,896,753 of record CM068370.1, on the reverse strand, counting down.
CATCTTTGTGTTTATTGTTAAATCGTGACTTTTGAATAAACTGCTCATTTTAGTGTACACTGCTCTTGCCTTTTCAATTCTGCTCTTTATCTCTTAAGAGTGGTCTACTGTTCATTGATTATAGTACCAAGATATGTAAATTTGCTTACACGTTTAACTGGCCTTTGGTTTATATTAACGGTGCATTTTGTAAACTTGTCCTTAGATTTAATCATTAGCTTCGTTTTATTAACACTGATGTCTAGACCATATCTACAGCTGTTTCTGTCACTCTATTTATTAGTTGTTGCAGTCTGTCTAAGGTATCTGCGAATATGACGGCATCATCAGCATAACTTATGTTATTTATTCTTTCACCGTTTTGAGAGATTCCCATTCATCTGTCTCTAAAAATATTCTCGGGTAGATGTTGAATAAGAGCCACACGTCATTGCTAGACCAAAATAAGAGTATTAGATCCGTGGGCTACTGGATCTCGTATCCTAGGTAGCTGGATCTATTCCGAGTTAGGCTTCTAGTCACACGATACTTATCGTTTTCTATAGGGTTCTTATACTAGGCCTAATCTCTTTCATATGTTTTCTAATTATTTTCAGAAATGTCATCTCCGATGACTGGAGACGTTGTTTGCCTGACTTTCTAGATTACCACTTTTTATTTCAGTACAGCACTACAAGGACAGCTAAAGTATTATATATAAGCATCTCTCTCTTCTTCTTTAACCTAGCATTACCTCGCAGTGCCTCTGCTAGTACTCCACCACATACTTACCTCTATTCTCTTACAACTGTACTGACATTAATAGTTGATCTTCCTTCTTTATTTTATGTTGTTTGAAATATTTTAACGAATTTGTAAAATATATGAGTAGTGTTAATCACATGTGTGGGATGTAAGAACAGTGTTGAATGGAACGATAAGAAGAAATACTTTTTCAAAGTGATGGCTGAGCTCCTCTCTTAGAGGGACAATAGATGGAAAAAGAAGGAAAGGAAGGGCTAGAAGAAGGTGGCTACAGGACGTACAAGAAGATCCCAGTAGAATGGATATTGGGAATTGGAAGCGGAGTTGGACGACCGAGGTGTGTGGATGCGACTAGTGGGGGGATGCAAAGGCTCATCGTGGGCTGCAGTGCCAGAGGAATGAATGAATGAAATGATGGCAGAGTTGGCGTCCGTAATGATGGCAGAGTTGGCGTCCGTAATGATGGCAGAGTTGGCGTCCGTAATGATGGCAGAGTTGGCGTCCGTACATCGAACGACGGCAACTGAAACGACCCACAGACCACTGCAGTCTTGTGAAATGAGATTTTCAATGACAGTAGGCTACTGGAAGTACCTTGGACATACTGACTAAAAGACTGTGACATAAACAGCATAGTTGGAATATACAATCTAAACGATAAGATGAAGCAATACACACAACAATAGACACATCATGTAGAAAGGATGCACGAAAATACTCAAACATCTGTTACTGTATAAACAAAAAGTATTTTCAAATTAAGGGGAAAGCACATAAATTTAAAACAGAAGTCATTTGGTTGTTTAAAGAAAGGGCAAGCTGAAATGCGAAATAGTTTTGTAATTAACTCCTTGACTGTAGTTGACTAATAGCCTCATTTTCTTATTCATAGCGTAAGATTACTAAACAAAAACGTAGTAAAACAAGAGTAAAAGCGCCTACAGTAAACATAAAAGAGCTTAGCTTCTTAAATAAAGGCAACCGTATTGAAATTAGGAAAAGGGTTCTGAAATTTATGATTTAAGTTTAGCTTTCTACGTGTGTGAAGCTTGGACTCTAGGAACTGAGGAAAAGTAAAAATCAATTTACTAGGGGTATGAAGCTGCCCACGCATGTACGCTGATAGATAACAAGGAGATTCGTGAAATGGTAACATAAAAGAGATGATAATGGAAATCCATTGTAAAAAGAATAGTACAAAGTTTGGGCGTTTAGTAGTGTGTGAGGAGATCTAACACAACATTTAAAAGACAAAATACCTAGGAGAAGACCACGATTGCCACGTATAGAACACTTTATAGAATCTTTCTAATAAAAAGGGTAAAAATTACTTACTAATAAATTTAAGTGACATTAAAAAATCGTGACATTAAATGACTCTTGAAATCCAGCGAAATTATTTGTATCTATAAATCCACCATCCCTTTTACATAATGACAGTCTATCGTTCATTTCTTCGATATAACCTGTTTCCAGTCCATGGAAACTTGCCGCATAATCTGTCATTGAAATTATGGACCATTCTATAGCAAGACTACTGCGAATTTACAATGAGGACTGGTGCGCGGATGTAATTCCCACGTTAATGCCGACAACGTGAAGCAAAGACAGATTGGATCTGTTTCAACATACAACTTTGCAAACATTTTTGAGACGTTAAAAATCTTGTATGTGTACTGTGGGAATATGGGTCTATCTCATCAAGGCTTTAAGTAGAGAAAGCTGGAGACAAAAAGCTAAAAATATATTTGAAGGTAGTATCAACTTACGGAGGTTAATTGTAAAAAGGACTAAATATAACTACATCACTACCGACTCGGACCACAAAGATTTTATTGGTAAAAACGTAAACGTTTTACCTTATAAACACCTTTCTGTTTAGAAACTAAATTGCTCAAATTGCAACAAATTCTACATAAGCCAGACAGAACGTTGCTTCAAACAAAGATACATTGAACAGACAAAGGTACTACACTCCACTACCGAATCCACCTTTGCAAACCACCTCATTGAAACAAACCACACATACACAAACATCGATAACAACATGGATATTCTACACGTACACACAAAAGGCCGAAAACTAGACACCCTTGAACAATTGCAAATATACAAACATAGAAAAACACATAAAAACCGTATTCTAAACGAACAGACACAATTCAAATCACACATATTATTCGAACATATCATACCCCACACACACAAAATCGATCCTTCAAAACTCGACAACCTCGCCAAGAACAAGACGGACAGCGCTCCCAGTGGCAACCTCTGACGAAGCTTATAATAGGCAAAAACTGATTCAGGTTATAAGGTAGGCTAAAACTTTTACGTTTTCACCAATATAAAACATTGTGTTCCGAGTCGGTAGTGATATAGGCCTACTTATATGTAGTTAATCAACGGACACGTCATGGACAACAAAATTCAAGAATGTAAAAAGGATTAAAGGCGTAAGTTGTATACAAATTGGAGTAAACGTGGAGATGATGCTTTTTTTTGTCAATGTTGTATCGGTCAATTAAATTCCAACGCTGAAATGAATCCACGATATAACAAGCAACGGATCTGCAAATGTTAAGAAAACAACAACACTTACCTGTTCAATAGTAATAAATCAGAAGATTATTGTTTTAGGTCTCTTCTAGGAAGAGATAAATGGGGATCAAATTAAGAAAATTCTTATGCGTTTTGAGCAAAGTAAACTGCGTAGTTTTCTCAATAATTGGTATTCGCTATGTCAATAAAAGCCAGAATGACGACTTATTTATATGCGCCCATAATTAACAGTCGTATAGTCGGATAGTTGTATGGTGGTAGACATAGCGTATATGTGCACCGAAGTAGTTAAAGTTATATTTGGTATTCAAAACGCTATTGTAAGACTTTAGGACGCTTTGTTTATTGAATAAAGTAGGCCTATCTAGAATCAGCAGCCGACAAATTCCTGGTTGAAGTAGAACTCGATACTCATCACTTAAAATTACTTCAAAATATATACATAAATACACTATTTTTAATTGTGTAAAGTCCCGTTTTATCGAGTTCCGGATTATCAGAGGTATACTCGCTTTCTCCGTGGTTTGGACGAAAAACAATCGTTAACCGAGAATACCACCTTCTCATTTATCACGCTCCTTATCTCGTTTATACAGGTTCTTCTCGATTCCTCAGTCTCTGTGTTGATATTGCGTTGAAAACATTAATTTATTATTGTGTGTGTCTGCGTGTATGTTAACATGTTCTTGACGGACAAATTAAAGCGTTGTTAGTTTCATTAGAAACAAAACTGGCGGCCTTAAAAGACTAGACAAAAGGAAATCTGAAAGAGGCTACGCGACATTGCTGTCGGTAACATTAGGAGACTGAAAACGAAATCGTAAAAAACATGAACGTTGAACTGTGTCCAACACATCAACGAGTTCGGGGAGGAGTAGATCGAAGTTCTTGATCTTTGAAAACGTTAGTGAGGTTTCGTTCCTTTCACACAACAGGGAGACGATTGTCTCACCTTACGGACCAATACTGCTAGAAAAAGTAAATATTTTTTTTAGCCAAAACAACTAAATCCAGCAGAAAAAACGATGGTGCGGAAGATTTCACCAACAAACCATACAGACAAAGTTCACAAGATTCGTAAGTGTGAAGATGTCACAAAAAGATTCAAGAATTATGAAGAATTTTAGACGCAATTCGTGAGAAACATTTCGATGCCAAAAAGGCAGGTCCGTACCTAAAGGTTGAACAAGTATACTATTTGAAACCATTAAGTGTTGTATTTTAAAATTATATAAGAATAATTAAAAAACAAATTATAAGAACTTAAATGTATTGAGCCTTTCATGAATATTGGGAAGCTCACATAGCTAGGACAAAACCGTTTATACGAAAAGGCATAACAAAATAAGAGTGTATAAAGTTAATACATTGATAATTCATTAATATGGTTCTAGAATATGTTTGTTTTGTTAGAAATCTAAGAAAAAATTAAAAATTTTTGAAGGAAAATTCTTTACAAAATATTAAGAGAAATGAACGGTAATGGATTATGGAGAACAAAATTCAACTCCGATTTATGTGACGTGTTAAATGAGTCCCTACAATGGAATTTGAACTACAAAAGATGAAATGTAGTATAAATGGAAAAGCAAAGTAACTCAAAAAGGACACTACGGGACAAGCGGATGATAATAAAACTGAGAGGTTAACCAAGATGAAATGTGGGAGGAGAGAATTGAAAAGGATACAAGAGAAATAGAAACAAGAAACTGGAGGAGAGCAAAAGCTGATACTGATGAATGGAGCGAGAAATTGAAGCAGACCTGGGCTCAATATTGATCTGTAACACCGCAACGGATACAGCAATATCCTACCTTACACCACAAACAATATCCTTCAGTAAAATAAATACGTATTTTTTTCTTTACTGGGTTAGAGAATCAGTAGATAGCAGAGTTTCTTTGCTACAATGTCATTTTTTATTATTTTTCAAGACGGTTGAAGCAAACGAATGTGATTGTATTAGAATACAGACTGCTGAGCCGAATGTTTTTACATTTGAATACGTATGTGTTTAAAGGTGTTTTTACCGAATTTACCATCAGAGACTGGAGTATATAGTGTTATCAGCTTGACGACCAGATGTTTTTCTGACAATCAAGATCAGCTTTGCTTTCCGACACGTCAGTAACATGACAATTTCATTTCCTTTCTATTTCTTGTACTCAACATTCCGTATATCAAACAGCTGATGATAGAGTCATATTTAGATTAGAAACATTACTGCATAAATGTAATACTGCATAAAGTCTCACAAAGATTTTTGCTTATTTCAATCCGTCCTTTTGTATAGCAGATAAATTCCAATTACCACTAAAATCAAAAGTATATTTCCAGCTAATTTTTCTTAATATTTCTATACATTAAAAATTATTTACAATAAATAAATTTTAATTTTCTAAACGATTATAAAGCGATATAAGTGATACCTTACAAAATCTACAACAACTCACTTATTGTTCGGAGGAAAATACACGTAAAACAAAAGGAAACGCGTATGAAGACCTGTAATCATAATAATGTACGCCAGTGAGACGCGGGTAGTTTCAAAAGAGGACTAGAAGATACAAGTTACCGTAGACAAGATTCTTCAGGTAGCTTAGGCTGTACAGGCTAAGACATGAGAAGCGAATGTTGATGTAAGGAAAAAGTAATTTTAACATCTCTGTATGAAAGCGTAAAAAGAAATAAAAGGAATAATTCATGCAGCCATATGTAAAGAATTCCACAGGACATCAGAGATAGTCCTAAATTATACATCCGCAAGAAGATGAGTTGTAGGCAGTGTAGAAGAAACTATACCTATTTCATGGATGTGGAGAAAGAGAAGATTTCTGTAAGGACATATGTGTGTGCTCGGTTGTAGTTTAAATACGGTTCGTTTAAGCAAGAATATTTTTCAATTTCTGTGATACAAATTATTGTTGTAACGACATTACAGAACAGTCTACGTGTTTGTCGAATGTGCCAGAAGAATCTCGCTCTAATGTGTGTGGCATACGTGATTCTCGACGCATTAGCGAGACTTTTCTGGAAGCCGCCAGCCGCGCGGACTATGTCAAGGCCGCAATTAATTACGTCGTAGTTTAGAGATAAGGCGTAGTTTGAAATCTTTTGGTCCGCGAGAGTTGTATAAATACTAGGCGGCAGCGGCCTTAGTTTTCAGTTATTTGTTGCGATATATTTACAGTGCGGTTCGAGTTATTTGTCGGGCGATACTGTGCGCGTTCAGGTTATTAGTGAAGTGTTGTGTTTTATAATCGGGCGGTATAATTGTAATACAATTGTGTTCAATATTAGTTGACATTTTATTGCGTGTGAACAATCTTTGTTTGATTTGTTGTAAGAGACTGAGCTGTTAATTACGAACTGTGAAAATTAAAGCTGGTGATTAGTGACTTAATTTTAATTGGTGTCTTGTATTTTGTTTTCCACTATACCTACGACGATCAAGTAGACCGTCGTTAACACTATCATTGGGAATTAATTTGATTTTAATATGTACTGCGACCTGGGCAGTTTAATAAGGTAAGTTTAACGTGATTATGACGGTAAGTAAAATTCTGGCAGCAGTGAGTTTTGGTAGTATTAAATGATGGTATTATTTTAATAATGGTAAAAGAGCAAGGCCGTTACATCCGTAAAACTGTATGCAACAGGTCCAACAGTTGCAACTAATCAAAATTACTTCTAACTTTTGTCGCATTGAATCTGTGATAAAGCGAGAAAATTAGAGTTTGAACGGTATGAAAACGGGGCATGTGAGGCGGTTTAAGCATCTTAAAAGTACCGTGAGTTATCATAAAAATGAGAAAGCACTGTAAATGATTCGTGAGAAACAACAAATAAGCGAACAAGAAATTATTACGGTAAATTATTTGTGGTTGTGTCTAGATTGTCTGCAGAAAGAATGGTGAGTGTCTTAAGGAAGGGAGTAAAGTAGATTTAAAGAATAGTGTTCGCTAAGTTTGAGGAAGATACGTAGATACAGAGGCGCTGTCGTAGAACTGAGAATTATGATAGGCTGTAATGTGAGAACCTGTCAGGGGAAGAAATAACACAGCTGATTGAGTGATTTCTAACCAATAAAATATAAAGACGCACCTAACCCAAAAGCTTAAAGAGTTTTTAACCTAACGTTTTAATTTTATACTGTTTTAATCAAAGAAAAAAGTACTGTTACGAGAATTACTTGAATCGTAATGTTAGAATAGAAGTAAGGGAATTATTGAACGTCAGGGAAATTGATTATCACAATATTTTATTATAATTTACATGTAGCAGTCGTACTTGTAATATAGTGGATCTAGTTAATAACCAGACAATAATAAAGGCCACTAACGTATTTAAATTACAATAGTTCTTGACCGTTGCCATCAGGCTACTGTGGGATATGGCTCGAAAATGTAACCTGTTTACTTCTATGGAGAGCTAAGTTGAGAGGTCCATAATTAGTTGCGCGGTTAATTATGGTGTTATTACTATGACTGTAATACAGCAGTATTATTTAATGGTTCTGACAGCTCTTCTACGTCTCACCGCTGCTAAACCAGCACTTAAAACACGTGTTGTCGGTGTTTATAATCCCACATGCCTGTCTGTTTGTCTACCACCCTCTCTCTCTTCATTATGAAATAGTAACATCATAGGAACTGTTACCCGCACAGGACCTGCATTAGCTGAAATTCTCTCCCTCTAACGCATTGACTGCTAATCACATATTTTGTAGTATGACGGATAATCCACTAAGTAATAATTCCATTCTGATCATAAATAAATTTAAATTACATTAACTCAAAGGAAAATTCAAAGTAAAATAATTAAATATCGAAGGAAAATACCACCCATACAGGAAAAAGTAAAATTAAATCATAAAAATGCAACAAAAAGGTATCAAGAAAATTAAATCCGAAGAAACTAAAATAAAGTCAGGATAATACCCAGGTAGGATAGGAGCAGGTAATAAAGAAAATACCCCGAAACAACCAACGGACATAATAAAACCAACTTACCTTGGAAAACCCAAGAAGGAAGAAGTGAAGAAAAGAAGAGGTAGGATAGGAGAACTACGAGGAATACCCATGAAAAACCTATTACTAACAATAACAAAACCCGAACCAAATTTTAATGTCACCCAAGAAAGTATAACACCCCAAAACCTCATATAAATGTAAAATAATTATAAACAAAAGTGTTTAGTAGTGTAAATAGAAGTGCACCAACTAAAGTTATTATATAAAAAATAAACAAATCTTCACAGTCCATTATAACTAAAGGTTTGGTCTTAGAATATTGTAAAACTCAAATATAAATCAGACCCAACAGTGTAAGTGAACCAGTGCAAGTGATTTAAATATAATAAGCTTCAAGTAAACGTGTAACTGTTACTTTAACTATGTATTATTAAATAACTTTAATGTTTTATATAAATACAGAGATGACATATCATGAAATATTATTATGAAAATATTTCTAATGTTTCATAGAAGAGGCCACCTGTTATCAAAAAACATTATTCGAAATGTAAATAATAAAAAGAGCAGGTAGGGAATAATTACTGTGACCGGGATTAAAATGTAATACACCATATAAACAGAAAGGACTGCAATCAAATTAAGTTTAAGAATAAATAGAAATTAAATGGCTAATTATGTTTGTGTTTAAAGCCTATGAACTCCACATTTCAAGGTGGGGTATAGAATAAGAATTATAATTAATATAAGAATGTTTATTATGTATAACAGTGTTCATACATACTAAAATGTCTCTGTATATATACCATACTAGTTTATAAAATGTGTGTTATGTATTTCTAAAAATAGTTAAAACTAAAATGTCTAACTTTAAAGACTAGTAATTAATGTTCAATATTGTTTTTATATTATGAGCATGAATACAATGCTACATGTTACAATAGTTATATAAGGAGATTTTATTTAATATTGTGTTAACTTTAGAAAGTCAGAAGGGGTATAGAAATAGTGTTACTCAAAAAACAGTAAATGTAAAACCATAAAATCTAGGCCAAATAGGAAATTCCAATAACATAATAATTGAGTAAGGAAGTTAAATAAACCAAGTAAACTAATGAGATTTATATAAGGTGAATCAATCACCAACTATTATAACTAAAACTATACTTTAAAAGAATAATATAAAAAGAGGTATAACATTATTAAAAAATTTGCAAATGTAAAATCTAACAATTTCAGAGAAGGAATAGTAAATTCATGAATTATAACTAAAAGAATGATCAATTGATAAATTTGTAAGCAATTAAGGAAAGTTAAGATTTATATCAATCTGAGATTTATTATAATCATATTTATAACACCTAAGATGGCTAAAATTTTGGACAAGAACAGGAAGCAGATATTGAGCCTATATTTCCAAAATGACAGAAATATAGCAATTTTGACAAAAAACTTTAGAAAGATGGACTATTGTATGTCAAATTAAGCAGCAGGAGTTAAAGAAACCGATTATGTATTTACTAGTTCATGAAAGTAATCAATAACCAAAATATATTCTGAATATAATGTACTGTAATCACATGCATAGGAAGTGAATAATAATTGAAACAATACTTTTCTAATATTAACTTTGCAAGATATTTCAGAAGACGAAGGAAGTAAAACAGTTCTTAATTAACATTCGAAGCGAACGGTTGATTTAAGCTCGCGCTAAGAACCTATATAGCGAATACTTTAATGGCGTATAAAGTTAAGCCTATCGTGCAGTGAAAAACCGAGAGTTACAGAAATTTGTATATTAAACTTAAAATCAATGAACACAGCCACCACAAACAGTGAAAACACTTAATACGGAACAGTATATAAATGAAACAAACTAATAAAACTATAAAACACGAAATATAACATAACCCAACGAACTTCACACTTTTCGACAGACACGTAGACAAAGTGAACACACCTAATACAAAACATTTAAAGTCAGTGAACACAGAACACTTAACCAGGACACCTATAACAACCCAATAGACATTCTTCAATATTGCGGACACAAGGAAGCAGTTGTAAAGGCATCTTTATTGTAAGAAAATTTCACTACGCCGATTCCAGTTTTACCGACCAGCGAACAAGCAGCCATTTTGAGAAATCCCATCATGCAAAGCGTCAACAAGGAATGAGATCTATCGTCACGGCAATTCGTTTGGCTTTTCAATTTTATAAACATTATATATAATAAACTAATTTTGTAATTATTAATTATTAAGATTTATTTTGTGAATGTTATACTTTCTATACTTGCCCCTTCTCTGACTGTTATAATTATAACCGTTCGAAAAGATTTGTATAATATGACATGTATTGATAATCGATTACGCCTGTGAAAGAGTCGAACTTTATTGAATAATCGATTTAAATCGATATTCTAACCAAAATTTTGTCAATAAATAATAATAATTCAACTATCTGATTTTAAATTTATTTCACAAGTTAATATAAGAGTTTTAATTAACCACAGGACAAACAGAAAGGCGACTATTACTCGAGGGGAGTAATATACTTGAGAAAGAAGAAAATCGCCAATCGATTAGTGAAGTGAGACAATCTTATTAACTCCAGATTTATTTACAGTGAATCAGAAGCGAATTTATTGACACGAATAACTGAAAGAACTTTAAAATTTCTACAAAACCACAATACAAGAATTATTTATTAAATATTTACATTAAAACGAAACATTAAAAATTTTGTTTGAAAATTTTTTAAAAATTAAATAAAATTTTTTTTTACTTTTGTACAAGACAAAAGAAATAATTATTTGTAACCACTTATCGCGTCTAGTTACAATTTATAAGCACAAACTGTTAATAACAAGATAATAACAGGTAAGTAAACATTATTTTTTCCAAACATACACATTCTACTAATTTTTTCTGGGGAATGGCTGAAATCCCTCGATATCAACGTCATCATCACTACTAGCGTATGAGCACTTACGTATTTGGGAGATTATTGCATACAACTGACATCACGTTGCTATAACAATGGCGTTATGATCGATTAACAATACACTACTAAATCACGTTTCTAAGAAATGCTAAAACAATTCCCTTAATAATTAGTGAATGTGAAAATTCTGTAATTGTTTATTTGTGTTACAAACTATTGTAACAATTTGGTTTTGTGACTTGTGTACTACTTCGGTGAACATACAGGCTACGACTGCCACCATACGACTATACGACTGTGTTAATTAGCGGCACATACAAATGACAGTCGTCATTCTGGCTGTTCTGGACGTGTCAAGTACCAATTATCTACGAAACTGCGCACTTTACTTTGCTCAAATCGTGTAAGTATTTTCTTAATTTGATCCTCATTTATATCTTCCTAGAAGAGACCTAAAATAATATTCTTCTTATTTGTTACTGGAGAACAGGTAAGTGTTGTTGTTTTGGTAACAGTTGGAGATCCGTTGACTGTTACATCATGGATTCATTTCAGCGTTATAATTTAAATGGCCGATACAACATTGACAACAAAAGCATCACCTCCAAATTGTATACACACCTACGCCTTTAATTCTTTTAACGTTAAAGATTTTTAACGTTTCAAAAAGTTTTGCAAAGTTGTATGTTGAAACACATACAGCCTGTCTTTGCTTTACGTTGTTGCGATTAACGTTAAGATTACGTCCGCTCAACAGCCCTCATTTTAAATTCGCAGTAGTTTTGCTATAGAATGGTCCAAAATTTTAATGACAGGTTTTGAGGCAAGTTTTCAAGGACTGGACACAGGTTATATCGAAAAAATGAACGATCGACTGTTATTCTGTAATTTGATTGTGGATTTATAGATTGAGAAAAATTTCGCTTGGCTTCGAGAGGATTAAACAATTTTATAATGTCACTTAAATTTAATAGTAAATAATATTTACCCATTTTATTGGAAAGATACTAAATTCCAGTGTACCCTGCGTACTAGTTTTTCCGGCGTTTGATAATTTACGCCAGCGTTTTAATTCACTATCATGAATGCAATCCTCCAAACAAAACGATCAGATCAGATCCACGAATAAAACACATTTTAGAAAGTTTACGATCATTATTGATATCTTGTATTATCTAGTCTTCTGTTGAAACTACCCGTGTCTTACTGGAGTACATTATTATGGTTACAGAACTTCATACGCGTTTCGTTTATGTTTTATTTCTAGCGTTATGTGAATCCTTCTTCAAACAATACGTGAGGCGTTATAAATTATGAAAGATAATTACTTATATTACTTTAATTTTATTCTAAAAATCCGCGTATTGTTTTGTTCGCGCTCATTTCTTTTCACACGCTGAAATCAATTTATGTTGTACAAACGCGCTAAACTGCTTATTCACAATACGTTGTCCTACATTATTTCCGAGTTTATTAAATTTGTAATGAAAGTATACGCTTACTGTACAACATACAATTTTCCATATCGTAAATTTCATTAAATCATAATCCGTCCATGGCGTTTGCATCAAATACTACTTTGCGCATGTGTTTATACAATGTCATTTCTAGAAGCTTATTTATTACATTTGTACACTATATTAAAGGAAAGGTTATATATTATATTTGTACACTATATTAAAGCAAAGCTTGTATATTACATTTGTACACTGTATTAAATTAAACATACCATCGTTGTGCATGTTGAAAAGTTTTCAGATATTAAATATCAAACAATATAAACATCCTCCTGTTTACAAATGTATATTACGGAATATGTTAAATACGAATTCGAGCGCGTTATTGTTTCTACGAATTGTATCTAGTAATACAGTCTAGTTTTTTAAGCGACTTGAATAATTCCACGAATATTTAAATTTCAATAAAGAATTAGTGTACATAAGTATTATAACGTTTGAAAAAACTGCAAATAAAGCAGACAGCGTAAACTAAAATATAAAACTAAAGGAATTAAATAACTTCATTAACAAGAAAAGGAAAATTATAAAAGATGATTCACATTTACAACGCTAAGAAAAAACCTAATAAAACAAAATAAAACTGTGCAGGTAGAAAACCTACTACATGTGTAGTGGTGGACAGTAACTATAATTACTGCTCGATAGTACGCAGGGGATTAACATTGCACACAATACAATACAGTGGACTCCTGACTAACAGCTCCCAACTTATCGTGTCCTCTGCATAATTAACAGAAATAAAAAAATTGATTTTCTATATATCCAAGGTATAAAACGATTTTTTTCTGAATCGGCCATCTACGGACTACATACCAATTTTAATTCTTTATTCTTTGTTCTTTCCTTTTTTCCCCAATATTCTATAATCTTCTCAATGTGTCTCTTCTTCCTGTGTTCAGTCCACTTTTAACCTGCGTTTTTCTCACTATCTTTATTTTTAACACTTTTGCCCGAAAAACTTCTCCTTCAATTGGTTCTTCTGAATGTACATTATTTTTTTAATCCTTTCGGATTTCTTTAATCCAACTTGATGGTGACTTCTTCCCCCACAGATATTTGAAGATTTGCTTTGTCAACCTATTGTCGACCATTCTATATAAATGTCCAAAAAATAATAGTCTTCTTTTTCTCTTCGTTTTTTCTATATTTTGTATACTTTGATATATTTCAACATTACTTCTTAATAAAACTATTTATTTGTCACAATTGTCAATTTTCCATTTAAGGTATTTTCAATTCTAAGAAGACAAAATTTATATACGGAAGTGAAGGGACATTTCACGAGGAAACCAACACAACTGTATAAGGAAATATTAATCAAATATTGTATATTGTTTAGTAAAAAAGTTTAGTATATTATAGAATACTGCATTTTTGTCTCTTTTCTTATGTTTCATTATTTATGGAAATGACTTTGTCGTCATTATACTTAACAGTTAATAGTTAAGTAAACATATTTGTCAGTTCTTTGAATAGAAATTACCTGTATACGTATTGTGCGTGATAAGATACTATATTTAATTGATAAAGTTGTGTTACTGGTTATAATGACTAACAGAAATAACACTGATGCACACCACTATAGAACAAATTCCCGACTCGCGCTTTCAAGCTTCACAGCTCATCATCGGATCGGAAAAAATTAAAAATCTCTTCTATAGTGGTGTGCTTCATTGTAATTTCACTTTAAAATACTACAGTTTACATTAAATAATGTTTTGTAAATACAACATTTTCTATTTATAAATTTCGATTTTCCACGTAGTCTTTTGGGATCATTTTTCCAGTAGCCTCTCGATATTCAAGAAAGTTTTCCTTTTGTTCTTTTCCTGGTCAGAGGGTAGTCACCTCTTCATTCTGTTACTAACGCCGTTTTCTCCATCCTTTCCGTGTGTCTGTTCCACATTTTCATTCTATTACTCGTCTAACAGAGTATACCATAAAAATTACACTTCTACATTGGCTTCGTTTTTGAGTAATGTTATATTCTATACAATACTATATTTAACTTTCCTCTTATATTTCTGTTTTAACATTAATCACGGATCTTGCTATTTGAGATGTTTTTTAAAATCCGTGATATCATTTCAAGTTCATGTATCTTGAGGTAATTACTTCTGCACTCAAATAGTCAGATTCTGAATATTCAAGTACCTTAATTCAACAGGTTACCATATATTTTACCTTAGGGGAATCACTTAATCGCCTGCAATGTACAGTACTAGATCTTCAACATTTTTTTCTCATTTCTTCTTAGTATTTTTACGCTTTACCTTACCTTGCACCATCATTTTCTTATCTGTTTCATTTACTCTTTTCTGCATAGTTCGTCTCAATCGTGTCTGTCAAGACTCACTTCATATTCCATTTTCTCAATAGCGGAACATTTGCTGCCAGTTACACTATTGAAAACAAGAACTCCTATATACACTCTCACTTTCATTACAGTTATCCCAACATAAATTTTTTTCGGTAACAATTTCCTTGTTGTAAAACTGGAAGCTTCATTCAGATTAAAATAGGAGCACCCGACTCAAAGCTGTGTAATTTTGATGTACTTATTATGGTAACTTCTAATTACCATAAGTCGACAAAATTTGTATCATTTTTTCCGAATAAAATGTTGTTTCTAAGAATAAAATTGAACAAACAGTTAACTTTTTTAGTAATCTTAGGTACTTGGTCTTAAGTAAAAAATAAAATAAATTTTACAATACAGTAATACAATAAGTTTACAAATGCCTTTTTATTGCAAAATTTTTCAGTTGTAAGTGAATGTTGAAAAAATGTTTACACAGAACAAAATATTTATTTAATTATTTGTTTCGTGTAGTATCATTATAATTTATTAATTATATGTATTTGCGATATCAAAATATCTATAACCTGTAAGATTCAGCTTTATATAACTTAATATATCTGGAAACAAAGATGCATTTATGCACCGAAAAAAAAAACAAAATAACTTAATCTGGTAAAGTATGCCGTATAGAAATAAAGAATATAAGCTAACGCTGAATAGTCTACATTCTAATAATCTTTCGTTTGAGCTTTTTATGTTTTGTATATATTCACGGTGTATTTATTTTTAACAAGCAATTACAATAAAACCTCGCTAATTCGTCACCTATGGGACCGAAGGGGTGACGAATTAGTGAATAGACAAATTACTGAGGGAGTAAGAAACAAACCAATTAAAGACAATATAAAAGGTTTTATTACAACACTATAAATTTAGAGTACTTATGTTATGCTCGGACATATTTATTGTTGGAAATTTTTAAACTCATAAAAGTTAAGCACTGCAATTGTAAAAAAATTGTTTAATGACTGTGAACAAATTCTCTATTTTCCTTCTGGTTTTTCGGTCGACCGAACTTTTCAAGAGTCAAATTATGTATTTGGTGCAGTGAAAATATTTTTACCATTTGTATTTTGTACCACTTGATTGTGTAGTCAGTGATTTAATGGCCTCCTTATGAGAGATTGCAGGATTTATTGGCTGATCGTCTTCTTCATCATTAGCTTCTGTAGGTTCTGTGGTTATGTATGTAACAATTTCATTATCACTAAATATTTCGTAGCCTACATCCGGTAAGTCTGTTTTACACCAATTTTTAACGTCGTCTTAATTCAAACTGTTAAATTCGGGTACGAATTGGCAGATATCTAATAATTCCGATGTGGGGGCCAAGACCTTCTGGTTCTGTAGACGCTGGTTGTAATCCAGGTGGCCGCAACTTATTCCAGGCAGATTTTAAAGTGTTATCCGGCATACTTTGCCAGGCATCAGCAATTTGATTGAATTTTTGGAAACATATTACGCTGTAACAACACAACACAACCCAACAGTTACTGTGCCGTGCACAGTTCTAGTTCGAGGAACCAACACCTTCCGCAATCTGTTCTCCTGGCAGTTATTAGAACCCCGGCCACAGTCAGCACTTTTCTGGTTTACCCTGGCTATACTTAGATCGTTTATGTTACTCGCTTGTTAATAAAGAAAAAGAGAGAAAATCATGAGTGGGTGACGAATTACAGATGGAGACGATTTAGTGGGTGACGAATTAGTGAGGGTCCACTGTACATATAAAAGTTTTTATTTTAACTAATTCGTTTAATCATTTATTAAGCCATCGTTAATTTTTATGACAGTTGCACTGAATGATTACATGTTTTCAAAAATTCTCAAATCTGAAAAGCCTCGAATAAATTGTTTATTATTGTCAGCAAAAGGATACAAAAAGGGTAGTTAATGCCAGAATAGTGAATTTGTATTATAATTAATAAAACCAGACACATAGTGAAGCAAAAGGCACAATCACAATATGACTAGAAATATGTTTTCATACAATGCTTAGCTAAAATATGATCTAAAAGCAAAAATTTTTTAACTACGTATTTGGGTGACTATATGTGATGTGCAAGAAGTTGATTAATAAAGCTGAATGAATGAAGCTGGATGGAGAGATAACTGAAGTAGAAATATTTACCGCTATCAGATGTGCCCATGACCAGGTAGTTCTAATGAGCAATAAAGAAGACTTGAAAAAATAGATGACTAGAGTAGTCTTAATAGGAAAATAATTTGTAATAAAAATGTAATGAAATGCGAATTAAAGTAACGGGAATCACTACAAAAAATGGGGTAACATGACAGTAGAAAATCTAAAGTTTGAAGAAATATATTTATCCAAATGCCTTGGGATTATAATCACTTGGAATAGAAATTGTGCAGAGGATATTGGAAGCAGGATTGCTAGGAAAAATAACGTTTAGTAAAACAAAACAATTAGCTTAAAGTTAATTTATGGAAAAAATTTCCAAGCAGTTTGTATTGAGCGTTGTAATGTATCCATCGGAGATGTGGACAAATATATACAGAGAAAAGAAGCAGTGTCTGTAAAGCTTTAAAATGAGATTGTGGTGAAGAATGGAAAAGATTGTTTGGAAAGAAAAGGTAACACTCAGAAAGTGCTTAGTAGTATAAATAATGAGATGTTAAATATTATAAAAGCTATACAAAAATGTAAACCTAACTAGATTTATCACATCTTAAGAAGGAACTGTCTATAGAAGTGACTAACTGACGAAAAGATAGAATGTAGAATAGGGCAAGGAAGAAGGAAATATAATGTGTTAGAAGATCTGACGATTGGGAGAAATTATGAACAACTAATGAGAGCAGCACAGGATGGAACAACGTGAAGGGTAAAGTTGAGCTGAAACCTGGCTTAGAACAGCTTCTCCTTTTCTGATGATATGAGATGGAACTTAAATCTCAACCTCACTAAGCTACTACGTAAAATTGAATTATAAAGCTTCAAGTATCATCCCTAAAAGAACTATGCGAACAAAACCACTTCTCTAATATGAACGTACAAGAGAAAGAGGAAACACACACACACACACACACAAACAGCTTGTATTTGTATTATTAGTTTCATTAGCCATTAAGGGTTGTAAGTTGTTCTATAGGTCACAAGGAAGGTTTGATTGTATCTGTAGGCAGTGTGCGCACATAAAACTGTGTACGTCTTGTGGTTAACAGAGCAGGCCCCGTTGTTGATCTCAGCGGTCGTTAAAGAGTAACATCAGCGGGAAGTTAGTTGGATTCCCATCAGTTTGATGGAAACGGGGGAGGTGTAAAAGCGTACTAAATGTCACAACTGAGCCCAGATGTAACGTTTGTCTTACATACGAAACAGTTCATTCACATTCGTTTATTGTGGCAATTTTTGTTTACGTGAATGAAAGAATAAAGCTTTCTGTCTGAAATTTACAATGATAATTTGCAATTCAATTTTTCATCATGTACATTATACAAATATTGACACAATACACACGGCGAGATCACAGTGGCATTGCCCCAAAATTATTAAAAAAAAAGAACAAGAATTTGCTTATACTTTGTCGTTCATATTTATGTTACAAAAATTGATCAAAAGATTATGGTCGATACAAAACTTGGGTCATTCAGTTACAATTGGAGATTCGTAATCACGTGCTAGAACAACAATTTGACGAACTTTACTAACGAGTTAAATCTTGGGATTTCTGTGTAAAAACGTCCATTTTGTGTGGAAACGAACAGACACAACTGGCACGGTTTAAGGTCGGTAGACCTGGTTGTCCATTCCTTTCTTTACTACGGCCATACAATCATTGAAGTTCCTCGACCATGTTTGATTCCTCATCTCACAACTCTAATGAGACGGTGGCTTATCGTGTTGCCATAGCAACTGCATTGCAGACGAAATGGGGACTGTTTCGAAGCACTGAAATGACCACTCGTTCTAAGAATTGTACAAATCAAGAGAAGGGGACCATCTCCTCGCAAAAAATGGTCCAGTGACAACTCCACTCCAGTCCTACTTGGAATGTTTAAATGTTCTCTGAAATTTTATGTGCGTTTTCACAGCCCCAATACACACAAGTGTGCCGGTTAATTCGGCAAATAAATTTAAAGACTTTTTACCTCAAAGCTAAAACACAAAGTAACGATTGTTACTAAGTTCGCTGCCATTGCGACCCGTTATTGCCAAACGCAGATACAAACTCTGAAAGTATAATTTGTAGGAATGCGACATTTAACTCACTCTGTGTTAGAAATTAATATGTAAAGGATTGCGTACGTCTAATATGTCATTACAGCGGTCGCATGGATTGTTGTGTTTAAGGAGTGAAAATTAAGAATAAAACACCAGAGAGATCGGTAATTACAACTCCAGTGAACAAATCAACAATAAACACTCGTCTACAACAAATATTGATGTTTAAGAATATACATCATACGCTAAAAAAAGAAATAAAAAACATTAACTAATTAACAACGTTGTAACAAATAATGCAATTAACCAATTACGGACGTCCGGGCACTATTAATTACAATGGTCACTTACGATAAAGACACACGTACAACAAGAACTTCGACAAGGCACGTGAATCGCAAACTCAAACTGAGCGTTAGCGCTTTGCCTTACGTGACTAAGTATCCACGATGTGATGTTGAATTTCTAGTCTAAGGCGTACTCTGACGTACCGAGAAAGTTCTATTACGTTGTAGCAAAATCTGGAGAATCGAAGAAGCACATCGGGTCTAAAGATTGCGGTAACAGTCCCACAACGACGCCCAGCCCCTCACACAATTTGTGTCCAACATGAAAGTCTACTGCACCAATTGCCTAGCTTGTAGGCGTAACAATATAATAATATAAATATTACAACTTAATAAGTGTCATATCTATACATGGACTTGTAACGCTACAACATACATTACCTGACTGTAATAACTGACGGAATCTAAAGCCATAACGTATGCCTGGTTTAGATTTAACAGGTAATTGTGTATTTGGTGCTTTTTAAACATTTTATACATCGCAGCATCAAAGAACGCTCATTGCTTTTCTCTTGTGAAAAAAGAGATAAAGGACTTTGATGTAGGCTTTCACTAAGTCTTATATGCCTTAAATAGCGCTTTGTAAATAGGATTAATGCTTCAAAGACGCTCGTAAATTGATTGAAGATTATAATAAAAAAGTGAAGATCGTGGTATCGTGTTCCGGAAATTATTACTATCATGTCGCTCGGAAGACGTTATTCGCTGAAAACTCTCACATTTATGGAAGGGCGATTTGTTGAAAGAGCACTGCACCACGATAATGCACCACCTCACAAATCATTGTGGCCAAAACAATTTGATAATGATAATTCAACTGCCGTCTGTTCACAGTATATATTATAACGTTCCGGGCTACGTTATAAATCTAGGGAACCCGATATAATTGACGCTAGCCAATTATACAGGCTGCCTACGTTGTAACAAACTGAAAATCAACACAACACATAGAACAATAATATGTACTCTAATTATTAGGACACAAGGGAAGGTATTTTCACTGATTTATGCATTCACTTCAATCTGTAATAAGATGACATCTCTTTATTAACAAATTATATATATTGTAATAAAATCTATTTATTACAATGTTAAAATAAATATCGGTGTATGTTAATTGTGCTCTCCTGTAAGCCCCACTGGTTGGGCTAGTCAATTTTGTAATAAAACGAGATTATTTCAATGTAAGAATGTGTGTAGTAACGTAGCTAATATTTTCTAGTCTTCGTTATGCTCTCACTGTTGATCTTCGCTTTTGTAATAAAACCATACTATAATTGTAATTGTATAGTGTTCTGGTATAATATTAGCCAGAATAATTTTTATGGTGTGTATGTGTAGTAGTGACGTTCCGCTCTGGGAATCGTCGATTTGGTAAAGTTCCTGGTCTTTGTTATTATCAAATGAACTCAGTGTATTTTGCTGTGGTAGCAATTTAAAATAAAATATAAATTTAAAATTTATATTTATAAAAAAAATAATTTCGGAAAAAATATTTTCGGTGTATTTATGTGCTTAATATTTAGGAATAAATCGAGGTTGTGGATTGTAATTATAATTATAATGGTATGATGTTTATTTTGGTAATAAATTTCTGTTCTGTAAATTTGTTAAAAAGACAATCCAATTAACTTCAAGTTAGGCGAAAACGGCTCTCTTCTTCTTACTCTTGAAATGTTGTAGTTTCGCATATACTGCCTTTAAAGATTATCTAGTTTTCTTGGTTAATTAATGATTACGTCCTTTTATAAGAGAAATCAACTTCAATTTACCAAAAAACAAACAAAAACGTTTATTAAACACAATAATAAAGTTGGTCGATTAATTAATCGAGGTTACAATGCCGTATCGACTCGCTCAGGGTCGGTCGATATTAGAAGTTTTACAGTTGTATTATAAAAACAGGTTCTTTGAACGGCTATTAATATAAAAAGCCAGAGAAGGTCAGGGACATGAAAGTATAACACTTACAATTCAAAAAATGTCTTAAATTTAAACAATATAATGGTAGTTATTAATAATAAAAGTTTATATATAATTTTATTCGAACCAGAAAGCAGTCTAGTCGTGTCTTATTGCGGTGACGATACTGGATCAAAATGGCCGCCTGACGCATGCGCGTTGATAGCTTCTAATGTTGACAGAGTACTTGTTGAAATGATATGTCCTTTCTTCGGTTAAATGTTCTTCGCAATTGTATATGATCTTCTGGGGTATAGTTTATTGTCACTGGTGTATCATGGAATAGTTCACTTGTGTAAAAATGTTGTTAAATGGGTATATCTACTGGTGTTTATGCGTGTCAGTTAACCTCGAATTTTCACTTGGTGTTTCGTGCGATTTCAGTGTTATTTCATTTAATTAGTTATATGTGATTTCGTTTATAGGTGTTATGTAGTTCATGGGTCAACTTCACCACTTCACTTTAATTAAAATAGTTAAAAAATTTAATTTTACATAAAATGATTCCGTACTCTGTTATAACGTAACAGCCATTACAGGTTGGTTCTATCAAATATTCACATGAAGTGCTCTCTTCGAGGTATACTAATGAACTGTCTGTATTTCCTTCGTCTCATGAAAATCTTAGCCTATATAATATATCTCATACATTGTTTCAAATTGCCATAACTTCCGACACACTTTAATTTCGTGCACTATGCTTAGAATGTAAT
Source organism: Magicicada septendecula (assembly GCA_034769895.1). NCBI lineage: Eukaryota > Metazoa > Arthropoda > Insecta > Hemiptera > Cicadidae > Magicicada > Magicicada septendecula. The sequence goes on along the minus strand of CM068370.1, from coordinate 447,874,435 downwards.
TTCGTTATTATTTAACTGTTTGAAATATTAAATACATATTCGTTTTCACTATTCTATTCTACTTATTTTGATAGTAATTAAGTTAGTATTACAAAGTTTTATCTGAAAATTATAATTCTTATAATTTTTGGGAGGTAGGCCTAAAATTATACTTCTTGTCTTCTAAGTAAATAATAGCCATTTTCCCTAATATAATTATTATTCTATTAAATCTGAAATTGATATAATTATCAATTCTCACTTATTTTATTGCAATTTAGTATATTAATGATGGTTTTTTAATACAATTCATTTGTATATGACTCCCCCTAGGATAGTGTCAGTGAATCTATTTCAGTTTTAATGTTATTTTATTAGACAATTAAATAATTTTACTCATATAATGACCATATCTTTAGAAAGCCTTATTTACATAGTATTTAATCTGTTGAGTTTATCTTGCCTAAATATTGTCATTTTATCTGGTTTATAAGACTAGGTTTGTTAATTATTCTGCAGTTTAAATTCATTCTTTGGCCTAGATCTGATGTGTGGCTAATTTCCAAATGTTTTATTAATGTAGTTATTTTATATCCTTCTCTGACTGGTATAACAGTAATTATTGATTATATAACTAACATATAATATAACATCTCTCTATTTCAAAACTGGTGTTCTGAATAACATTGTTTTGTATATTACCTAATAACATAAATAAAAAATATTCTATAACATTGGAATGGTATCTAATTTTAGATATGTCATTCCTAAATTAAAATGAACAACAAAATAACAAATTATAACACTAACATTTCTTATGGATAATTCTTACTTATCTAATTACTATATGTAATAGGGATCTGACATCCTGGTTACATATAATGGTTATCATCTTTTACTACTCAACATTAACAATTTGTTTTGTAATTCCCCATTTTACAGGATTTATGCCCTCTCTTTAAGTATAACCCTGGCTATCTAAGTTATATTCCATTCTATGGAATGTTCATACAGCTTTAGTAGCTTTTTATTAGTAACATTACTATTTCATTATCAAAGTAGACACTGTTCATAAAACTTAAAGCTTATTACTTTGTACTGTAACTCATGCACCTTTTTAAAGTTTATTAGTTATAATTTGATCACTTACACTTGTCTATGGTGAATTATCAATATATTTACTAGTCTTTTTCTAGTTTTTAACATGAAATATTCAACCATGGGGGAACTGTGAAGATTTGTTTATACAAACTAAACAATAACTTTTTGAATGCACTAATATTTAATACTACTAACACTTTTAGTTTTTTGTCAGTTTTACAGTGATATGGTTTTTTAGGGTGTTATACTTTCTCTTTGGACATTCATTGATTTTGGGGTTTTTTGGGGGTTCTTTCCCTATGGGGTTTTTGTTTTATATGGGTCGTCTTAATTATTCTTCTTTCTTCTTTGAGTTTGGTTATTCTTCCTTCTTCTGTAGTTTTGGATTATCCTTCTTTCTTCTGTAGTTTTAGTTTTGGGTTACTCTTCCTTCTTCTTTCTTCAGTAGATTTGATTATTCTTCTTTCTTCTTTCTTCAGTAGTAGTAGTTTTAATTAGTTCTTCTTTCTTCTCTGGTTTTAATTAGTCTTCTTTCTTCTTTAGTTTTAATTATTCTTCTTTCTTCTGTCTTCAGTAGCTTTGATTGTTCTTCTTTCTTCTTTCTTCTGTAGTAGTAGTTTTAATTAGTCTTCCTTCTTCTATCTTCAGTTGCTTTGATTGTTCTTCTTTCTTCCTTCTTCTGTAGTAGTAGTTTTAATTAGTCTTCTTTCTTCTATCTTCAGTTGCTTTGATTCTTTCTTCTTTAGTTTTGGATTGTTCTTCTTTCTTCTTCAGCTTTGGTTTGTTCTTCTTTCTTCTTTAGTTTTGGTTTGTTCTTCTTTCTTCTTTAGTTTTGATTGTTCTTCTTTCTTCCTTCTTCTGTAGTAGTAGTTTTAATTAGTTCTTCTTTCTTCTCTAGTTTTAATTAGTCTTCTTTCTTCTTTGGTTTTAATTATTCTTCTTTCTTCTGTCTTCAGTAGTTTTTCGCTGTGCATGCCTTTGTTTCTTCTAGTCTGGTTTCCTTGACGGGGTATATTAATTGCCTGCTTCTATCTTACCTGGGTAATTTTGTTATTATCATTTTAGTCTTCTGGGTTTTTAAATTTGTATTATATTATATTATTTGCAGAAATTTTCTTTATTCAACCTTTCTTGTGAATATATTATTAAATAGTGCATTTTAATTGATTCTCATCTGGATATTCCATATATTAGAGCTTTATTAATGATCATTGAGTAATGTATTTGTGTGGATTATCTGTCACGCTACAGATAGCTCTCTTCCAGAAGTGATTAGTTCAGATCATACTTAGTTTGTCTGAAGTAATTGCTTATGACATTATATTATAAATTATATTTCTTTACTCTAGCCAATTTCTGACGCTAGCCAATTATACAGGCTGCCTACGTTGTAACAAACTGAAAATCAACACAACACATAGAACAATAATATGTACTCTAATTATTAGGACACAAGGGAAGGTATTTTCACTGATTTATGCATTCACTTCAATCTGTAATAAGATGACATCTCTGTATTAACAAATTATATATATTTTAATAAAATCTATTTATTACAATGTTAAAATAAATATCGGTGTATGTTAATTGTGCTCTCCTGTAAGCCCCACTGGTTGGGCTAGTCAATTTTGTAATAAAACGAGATTATTTCAATGTAAGAATGTGTGTAGTAACGTAGCTAATATTTTCTAGTCTTCGTTATGCTCTCACTGTTGATCTTCGCTTTTGTAATAAAACCATACTATAATTGTAATTGTATAGTGTTCTGGTATAATATTACCCAGAATAATTTTTATGGTGTGTATGTGTAGTAGTGACGTTCCGCTCTGGGAATCGTCGATTTGGTAAAGTTCCTGGTCTTTGTTATTATCAAATGAACTCAGTGTATTTTGCTGTGGTAGCAATTTAAAATAAAATATAAATTTAAAATTTATATTTATAAAAAAAAATTTCGGAAAAAATATTTTCGGTGTATTTATGTGCTTAATATTTAGGAATAAATCGAGGTTGTGGATTGTAATTATAATTATAATGGTATGGTGTTTATTTTGGTAATAAATTTCTGTTCTGTAAATTTGTTAAAAAGACAATCCAATTAACTTCAAGTTAGGCGAAAACGGCTCTCTTCTTCTTACTCTTGAAATGTTGTAGTTTCGCATATACTGCCTTTAAAGATTATCTAGTTTTCTTGGTTAATTAATGATTACGTCCTTTTATAAGAGAAATCAACTTCAATTTACCAAAAAACAAACAAAAACGTTTATTAAACACAATAATAAAGTTGGTCGATTAATTAATCGAGGTTACAATGCCGTATCGACTCGCTCAGGGTCGGTCGATATTAGAAGTTTTACAGTTGTATTATAAAAACAGGTTCTTTGAACGGCTATTAATATAAAAAGCCAGAGAAGGTCAGGGACATGAAAGTATAACACTTACAATTCAAAAAATGTCTTAAATTTAAACAATATTATGGTAGTTATTAATAATAAAAGTTTATATATAATTTTATTCGAACCAGAAAGCAGTCTAGTCGTGTCTTATTGCGGTGACGATACTGGATCAAAATGGCCGCCTGACGCATGCGCGTTGATAGCTTCTAATGTTGACAGAGTACTTGTTGAAATGATATGTCCTTTCTTCGGTTAAATGTTCTTCGCAATTGTATATGATCTTCTGGGGTATAGTTTATTGTCACTGGTGTATCATGGAATAGTTCACTTGTGTAAAAATGTTGTTAAATGGGTATATCTACTGGTGTTTATGCGTGTCAGTTAACCTCGAATTTTCACTTGGTGTTTCGTGCGATTTCAGTGTTATTTCATTTAATTAGTTATATGTGATTTCGTTTATAGGTGTTATGTAGTTCATGGGTCAACTTCACCACTTCACTTTAATTAAAATAGTTAAAAAATTTAATTTTACATAAAATGATTCCGTACTCTGTTATAACGTAACAGCCATTACAGGTTGGTTCTATCAAATATTCACATGAAGTGCTCTCTTCGAGGTATACTAATGAACTGTCTGTATTTCCTTCGTCTCATGAAAATCTTAGCCTATATAATATATCTCATACATTGTTTCAAATTGCCATAACTTCCGACACACTTTAATTTCGTGCACTATGCTTAGAATGTAATTTCGTTATTATTTAACTGTTTGAAATATTAAATACATATTCGTTTTCACTATTCTATTCTACTTATTTTGATAGTAATTAAGTTAGTATTACAAAGTTTTATCTGAAAATTATAATTCTTATAATTTTTGGGAGGTAGGCCTAAAATTATACTTCTTGTCTTCTAAGTAAATAATAGCCATTTTCCCTAATATAATTATTATTCTATTAAATCTGAAATTGATATAATTATCAATTCTCACTTATTTTATTGCAATTTAGTATATTAATGATGGTTTTTTAATACAATTCATTTGTATATGACTCCCCCTAGGATAGTGTCAGTGAATCTATTTCAGTTTTAATGTTATTTTATTAGACAATTAAATAATTTTACTCATATAATGACCATATCTTTAGAAAGCCTTATTTACATAGTATTTAATCTGTTGAGTTTATCTTGCCTAAATATTGTCATTTTATCTGGTTTATAAGACTAGGTTTGTTAATTATTCTGCAGTTTAAATTCATTCTTTGGCCTAGATCTGATGTGTGGCTAATTTCCAAATGTTTTATTAATGTAGTTATTTTATATCCTTCTCTGACTGGTATAACAGTAATTATTGATTATATAACTAACATATAATATAACATCTCTCTATTTCAAAACTGGTGTTCTGAATAACATTGTTTTGTATATTACCTAATAACATAAATAAAAAATATTCTATAACATTGGAATGGTATCTAATTTTAGATATGTCATTCCTAAATTAAAATGAACAACAAAATAACAAATTATAACACTAACATTTCTTATGGATAATTCTTACTTATCTAATTACTATATGTAATAGGGATCTGACATCCTGGTTACATATAATGGTTATCATCTTTTACTACTCAACATTAACAATTTGTTTTGTAATTCCCCATTTTACAGGATTTATGCCCTCTCTTTAAGTATAACCCTGGCTATCTAAGTTATATTCCATTCTATGGAATGTTCATACAGCTTTAGTAGCTTTTTATTAGTAACATTACTATTTCATTATCAAAGTAGACACTGTTCATAAAACTTAAAGCTTATTACTTTGTACTGTAACTCATGCACCTTTTTAAAGTTTATTAGTTATAATTTGATCACTTACACTTGTCTATGGTGAATTATCAATATATTTACTAGTCTTTTTCTAGTTTTTAACATGAAATATTCAACCATGGGGGAACTGTGAAGATTTGTTTATACAAACTAAACAATAACTTTTTGAATGCACTAATATTTAATACTACTAACACTTTTAGTTTTTTGTCAGTTTTACAGTGATATGGTTTTTTAGGGTGTTATACTTTCTCTTTGGACATTCATTGATTTTGGGGTTTTTTGGGGGTTCTTTCCCTATGGGGTTTTTGTTTTATATGGGTCGTCTTAATTATTCTTCTTTCTTCTTTGAGTTTGGTTATTCTTCCTTCTTCTGTAGTTTTGGATTATCCTTCTTTCTTCTGTAGTTTTAGTTTTGGGTTACTCTTCCTTCTTCTTTCTTCAGTAGATTTGATTATTCTTCTTTCTTCTTTCTTCAGTAGTAGTAGTTTTAATTAGTTCTTCTTTCTTCTCTGGTTTTAATTAGTCTTCTTTCTTCTTTAGTTTTAATTATTCTTCTTTCTTCTGTCTTCAGTAGCTTTGATTGTTCTTCTTTCTTCTTTCTTCTGTAGTAGTAGTTTTAATTAGTCTTCCTTCTTCTATCTTCAGTTGCTTTGATTGTTCTTCTTTCTTCCTTCTTCTGTAGTAGTAGTTTTAATTAGTCTTCTTTCTTCTATCTTCAGTTGCTTTGATTCTTTCTTCTTTAGTTTTGGATTGTTCTTCTTTCTTCTTCAGCTTTGGTTTGTTCTTCTTTCTTCTTTAGTTTTGGTTTGTTCTTCTTTCTTCTTTAGTTTTGATTGTTCTTCTTTCTTCCTTCTTCTGTAGTAGTAGTTTTAATTAGTTCTTCTTTCTTCTCTAGTTTTAATTAGTCTTCTTTCTTCTTTGGTTTTAATTATTCTTCTTTCTTCTGTCTTCAGTAGTTTTTCGCTGTGCATGCCTTTGTTTCTTCTAGTCTGGTTTCCTTGACGGGGTATATTAATTGCCTGCTTCTATCTTACCTGGGTAATTTTGTTATTATCATTTTAGTCTTCTGGGTTTTTAAATTTGTATTATATTATATTATTTGCAGAAATTTTCTTTATTCAACCTTTCTTGTGAATATATTATTAAATAGTGCATTTTAATTGATTCTCATCTGGATATTCCATATATTAGAGCTTTATTAATGATCATTGAGTAATGTATTTGTGTGGATTATCTGTCACGCTACAGATAGCTCTCTTCCAGAAGTGATTAGTTCAGATCATACTTAGTTTGTCTGAAGTAATTGCTTATGACATTATATTATAAATTATATTTCTTTACTCTAGCCAATTTCTGACGCTAGCCAATTATACAGGCTGCCTACGTTGTAACAAACTGAAAATCAACACAACACATAGAACAATAATATGTACTCTAATTATTAGGACACAAGGGAAGGTATTTTCACTGATTTATGCATTCACTTCAATCTGTAATAAGATGACATCTCTGTATTAACAAATTATATATATTTTAATAAAATCTATTTATTACAATGTTAAAATAAATATCGGTGTATGTTAATTGTGCTCTCCTGTAAGCCCCACTGGTTGGGCTAGTCAATTTTGTAATAAAACGAGATTATTTCAATGTAAGAATGTGTGTAGTAACGTAGCTAATATTTTCTAGTCTTCGTTATGCTCTCACTGTTGATCTTCGCTTTTGTAATAAAACCATACTATAATTGTAATTGTATAGTGTTCTGGTATAATATTACCCAGAATAATTTTTATGGTGTGTATGTGTAGTAGTGACGTTCCGCTCTGGGAATCGTCGATTTGGTAAAGTTCCTGGTCTTTGTTATTATCAAATGAACTCAGTGTATTTTGCTGTGGTAGCAATTTAAAATAAAATATAAATTTAAAATTTATATTTATAAAAAAAAATTTTGGAAAAAATATTTTCGGTGTATTTATGTGCTTAATATTTAGGAATAAATCGAGGTTGTGGATTGTAATTATAATTATAATGGTATGGTGTTTATTTTGGTAATAAATTTCTGTTCTGTAAATTTGTTAAAAAGACAATCCAATTAACTTCAAGTTAGGCGAAAACGGCTCTCTTCTTCTTACTCTTGAAATGTTGTAGTTTCGCATATACTGCCTTTAAAGATTATCTAGTTTTCTTGGTTAATTAATGATTACGTCCTTTTATAAGAGAAATCAACTTCAATTTACCAAAAAACAAACAAAAACGTTTATTAAACACAATAATAAAGTTGGTCGATTAATTAATCGAGGTTACAATGCCGTATCGACTCGCTCAGGGTCGGTCGATATTAGAAGTTTTACAGTTGTATTATAAAAACAGGTTCTTTGAACGGCTATTAATATAAAAAGCCAGAGAAGGTCAGGGACATGAAAGTATAACACTTACAATTCAAAAAATGTCTTAAATTTAAACAATATTATGGTAGTTATTAATAATAAAAGTTTATATATAATTTTATTCGAACCAGAAAGCAGTCTAGTCGTGTCTTATTGCGGTGACGATACTGGATCAAAATGGCCGCCTGACGCATGCGCGTTGATAGCTTCTAATGTTGACAGAGTACTTGTTGAAATGATATGTCCTTTCTTCGGTTAAATGTTCTTCGCAATTGTATATGATCTTCTGGGGTATAGTTTATTGTCACTGGTGTATCATGGAATAGTTCACTTGTGTAAAAATGTTGTTAAATGGGTATATCTACTGGTGTTTATGCGTGTCAGTTAACCTCGAATTTTCACTTGGTGTTTCGTGCGATTTCAGTGTTATTTCATTTAATTAGTTATATGTGATTTCGTTTATAGGTGTTATGTAGTTCATGGGTCAACTTCACCACTTCACTTTAATTAAAATAGTTAAAAAATTTAATTTTACATAAAATGATTCCGTACTCTGTTATAACGTAACAGCCATTACAGGTTGGTTCTATCAAATATTCACATGAAGTGCTCTCTTCGAGGTATACTAATGAACTGTCTGTATTTCCTTCGTCTCATGAAAATCTTAGCCTATATAATATATCTCATACATTGTTTCAAATTGCCATAACTTCCGACACACTTTAATTTCGTGCACTATGCTTAGAATGTAATTTCGTTATTATTTAACTGTTTGAAATATTAAATACATATTCGTTTTCACTATTCTATTCTACTTATTTTGATAGTAATTAAGTTAGTATTACAAAGTTTTATCTGAAAATTATAATTCTTATAATTTTTGGGAGGTAGGCCTAAAATTATACTTCTTGTCTTCTAAGTAAATAATAGCCATTTTCCCTAATATAATTATTATTCTATTAAATCTGAAATTGATATAATTATCAATTCTCACTTATTTTATTGCAATTTAGTATATTAATGATGGTTTTTTAATACAATTCATTTGTATATGACTCCCCCTAGGATAGTGTCAGTGAATCTATTTCAGTTTTAATGTTATTTTATTAGACAATTAAATAATTTTACTCATATAATGACCATATCTTTAGAAAGCCTTATTTACATAGTATTTAATCTGTTGAGTTTATCTTGCCTAAATATTGTCATTTTATCTGGTTTATAAGACTAGGTTTGTTAATTATTCTGCAGTTTAAATTCATTCTTTGGCCTAGATCTGATGTGTGGCTAATTTCCAAATGTTTTATTAATGTAGTTATTTTATATCCTTCTCTGACTGGTATAACAGTAATTATTGATTATATAACTAACATATAATATAACATCTCTCTATTTCAAAACTGGTGTTCTGAATAACATTGTTTTGTATATTACCTAATAACATAAATAAAAAATATTCTATAACATTGGAATGGTATCTAATTTTAGATATGTCATTCCTAAATTAAAATGAACAACAAAATAACAAATTATAACACTAACATTTCTTATGGATAATTCTTACTTATCTAATTACTATATGTAATAGGGATCTGACATCCTGGTTACATATAATGGTTATCATCTTTTACTACTCAACATTAACAATTTGTTTTGTAATTCCCCATTTTACAGGATTTATGCCCTCTCTTTAAGTATAACCCTGGCTATCTAAGTTATATTCCATTCTATGGAATGTTCATACAGCTTTAGTAGCTTTTTATTAGTAACATTACTATTTCATTATCAAAGTAGACACTGTTCATAAAACTTAAAGTTTATTACTTTGTACTGTAACTCATGCACCTTTTTAAAGTTTATTAGTTATAATTTGATCACTTACACTTGTCTATGGTGAATTATCAATATATTTACTAGTCTTTTTCTAGTTTTTAACATGAAATATTCAACCATGGGGGAACTGTGAAGATTTGTTTATACAAACTAAACAATAACTTTTTGAATGCACTAATATTTAATACTACTAACACTTTTAGTTTTTTGTCAGTTTTACAGTGATATGGTTTTTTAGGGTGTTATACTTTCTCTTTGGACATTCATTGATTTTGGGGTTTTTTGGGGGTTCTTTCCCTATGGGGTTTTTGTTTTATATGGGTCGTCTTAATTATTCTTCTTTCTTCTTTGAGTTTGGTTATTCTTCCTTCTTCTGTAGTTTTGGATTATCCTTCTTTCTTCTGTAGTTTTAGTTTTGGGTTACTCTTCCTTCTTCTTTCTTCAGTAGATTTGATTATTCTTCTTTCTTCTTTCTTCAGTAGTAGTAGTTTTAATTAGTTCTTCTTTCTTCTCTGGTTTTAATTAGTCTTCTTTCTTCTTTAGTTTTAATTATTCTTCTTTCTTCTGTCTTCAGTAGCTTTGATTGTTCTTCTTTCTTCTTTCTTCTGTAGTAGTAGTTTTAATTAGTCTTCCTTCTTCTATCTTCAGTTGCTTTGATTGTTCTTCTTTCTTCCTTCTTCTGTAGTAGTAGTTTTAATTAGTCTTCTTTCTTCTATCTTCAGTTGCTTTGATTCTTTCTTCTTTAGTTTTGGATTGTTCTTCTTTCTTCTTCAGCTTTGGTTTGTTCTTCTTTCTTCTTTAGTTTTGGTTTGTTCTTCTTTCTTCTTTAGTTTTGATTGTTCTTCTTTCTTCCTTCTTCTGTAGTAGTAGTTTTAATTAGTTCTTCTTTCTTCTCTAGTTTTAATTAGTCTTCTTTCTTCTTTGGTTTTAATTATTCTTCTTTCTTCTGTCTTCAGTAGTTTTTCGCTGTGCATGCCTTTGTTTCTTCTAGTCTGGTTTCCTTGACGGGGTATATTAATTGCCTGCTTCTATCTTACCTGGGTAATTTTGTTATTATCATTTTAGTCTTCTGGGTTTTTAAATTTGTATTATATTATATTATTTGCAGAAATTTTCTTTATTCAACCTTTCTTGTGAATATATTATTAAATAGTGCATTTTAATTGATTCTCATCTGGATATTCCATATATTAGAGCTTTATTAATGATCATTGAGTAATGTATTTGTGTGGATTATCTGTCACGCTACAGATAGCTCTCTTCCAGAAGTGATTAGTTCAGATCATACTTAGTTTGTCTGAAGTAATTGCTTATGACATTATATTATAAATTATATTTCTTTACTCTAGCCAATTTCTGACGCTAGCCAATTATACAGGCTGCCTACGTTGTAACAAACTGAAAATCAACACAACACATAGAACAATAATATGTACTCTAATTATTAGGACACAAGGGAAGGTATTTTCACTGATTTATGCATTCACTTCAATCTGTAATAAGATGACATCTCTTTATTAACAAATTATATATATTGTAATAAAATCTATTTATTACAATGTTAAAATAAATATCGGTGTATGTTAATTGTGCTCTCCTGTAAGCCCCACTGGTTGGGCTAGTCAATTTTGTAATAAAACGAGATTATTTCAATGTAAGAATGTGTGTAGTAACGTAGCTAATATTTTCTAGTCTTCGTTATGCTCTCACTGTTGATCTTCGCTTTTGTAATAAAACCATACTATAATTGTAATTGTATAGTGTTCTGGTATAATATTACCCAGAATAATTTTTATGGTGTGTATGTGTAGTAGTGACGTTCCGCTCTGGGAATCGTCGATTTGGTAAAGTTCCTGGTCTTTGTTATTATCAAATGAACTCAGTGTATTTTGCTGTGGTAGCAATTTGAAATAAAATATAAATTTAAAATTTATATTTATAAAAAAAATAATTTCGGAAAAAATATTTTCGGTGTATTTATGTGCTTAATATTTAGGAATAAATCGAGGTTGTGGATTGTAATTATAATTATAATGGTATGGTGTTTATTTTGGTAATAAATTTCTGTTCTGTAAATTTGTTAAAAAGACAATCCAATTAACTTCAAGTTAGGCGAAAACGGCTCTCTTCTTCTTACTCTTGAAATGTTGTAGTTTCGCATATACTGCCTTTAAAGATTATCTAGTTTTCTTGGTTAATTAATGATTACGTCCTTTTATAAGAGAAATCAACTTCAATTTACCAAAAAACAAACAAAAACGTTTATTAAACACAATAATAAAGTTGGTCGATTAATTAATCGAGGTTACAATGCCGTATCGACTCGCTCAGGGTCGGTCGATATTAGAAGTTTTACAGTTGTATTATAAAAACAGGTTCTTTGAACGGCTATTAATATAAAAAGCCAGAGAAGGTCAGGGACATGAAAGTATAACACTTACAATTCAAAAAATGTCTTAAATTTAAACAATATAATGGTAGTTATTAATAATAAAAGTTTATATATAATTTTATTCGAACCAGAAAGCAGTCTAGTCGTGTCTTATTGCGGTGACGATACTGGATCAAAATGGCCGCCTGACGCATGCGCGTTGATAGCTTCTAATGTTGACAGAGTACTTGTTGAAATGATATGTCCTTTCTTCGGTTAAATGTTCTTCGCAATTGTATATGATCTTCTGGGGTATAGTTTATTGTCACTGGTGTATCATGGAATAGTTCACTTGTGTAAAAATGTTGTTAAATGGGTATATCTACTGGTGTTTATGCGTGTCAGTTAACCTCGAATTTTCACTTGGTGTTTGGTGCGATTTCAGTGTTATTTCATTTAATTAGTTATATGTGATTTCGTTTATAGGTGTTATGTAGTTCATGGGTCAACTTCACCACTTCACTTTAATTAAAATAGTTAAAAAATTTAATTTTACATAAAATGATTCCGTACTCTGTTATAACGTAACAGCCATTACAGGTTGGTTCTATCAAATATTCACATGAAGTGCTCTCTTCGAGGTATACTAATGAACTGTCTGTATTTCCTTCGTCTCATGAAAATCTTAGCCTATATAATATATCTCATACATTGTTTCAAATTGCCATAACTTCCGACACACTTTAATTTCGTGCACTATGCTTAGAATGTAATTTCGTTATTACTTAACTGTTTGAAATATTAAATACATATTCGTTTTCACTATTCTATTCTACTTATTTTGATAGTAATTAAGTTAGTATTACAAAGTTTTATCTGAAAATTATAATTCTTATAATTTTTGGGAGGTAGGCCTAAAATTATACTTCTTGTCTTCTAAGTAAATAATAGCCATTTTCCCTAATATAATTATTATTCTATTAAATCTGAAATTGATATAATTATCAATTCTCACTTATTTTATTGCAATTTAGTATATTAATGATGGTTTTTTAATACAATTCATTTGTATATGACTCCCCCTAGGATAGTGTCAGTGAATCTATTTCAGTTTTAATGTTATTTTATTAGACAATTAAATAATTTTACTCATATAATGACCATATCTTTAGAAAGCCTTATTTACACAGTATTTAATCTGTTGAGTTTATCTTGCCTAAATATTGTCATTTTATCTGGTTTATAAGACTAGGTTTGTTAATTATTCTGCAGTTTAAATTCATTCTTTGGCCTAGATCTGATGTGTGGCTAATTTCCAAATGTTTTATTAATGTAGTTATTTTATATCCTTCTCTGACTGGTATAACAGTAATTATTGATTATATAACTAACATATAATATAACATCTCTCTATTTCAAAACTGGTGTTCTGAATAACATTGTTTTGTATATTACCTAATAACATAAATAAAAAATATTCTATAACATTGGAATGGTATCTAATTTTAGATATGTCATTCCTAAATTAAAATAAACAATAAAATAACAAATTATAACACTAACATTTCTTATGGATAATTCTTACTTATCTAATTACTATATGTAATAGGGATCTGACATCCTGGTTACATATAATGGTTATCATCTTTTACTACTCAACATTAACAATTTGTTTTGTAATTCCCCATTTTACAGGATTTATGCCCTCTCTTTAAGTATAACCCTGGCTATCTAAGTTATATTCCATTCTATGGAATGTTCATACAGCTTTAGTAGCTTTTTATTAGTAACATTACTATTTCATTATCAAAGTAGACACTGTTCATAAAACTTAAAGTTTATTACTTTGTACTGTAACTCATGCACCTTTTTAAAGTTTATTAGTTATAATTTGATCACTTACACTTGTCTATGGTGAATTATCAATATATTTACTAGTCTTTTTCTAGTTTTTAACATGAAATATTCAACCATGGGGGAACTGTGATGATTTGTTTATACAAACTAAACAATAACTTTTTGAATGCACTAATATTTAATACTACTAACACTTTTAGTTTTTTGTCAGTTTTACAGTGATATGGTTTTTTAGGGTGTTATACTTTCTCTTTGGACATTCATTGATTTTGGGGTTTTTTGGGGGTTCTTTCCCTATGGGGTTTTTGTTTTATATGGGTCGTCTTAATTATTCTTCTTTCTTCTTTGAGTTTGGTTATTCTTCCTTCTTCTGTAGTTTTGGATTATCCTTCTTTCTTCTGTAGTTTTAGTTTTGGGTTACTCTTCCTTCTTCTTTCTTCAGTAGATTTGATTATTCTTCTTTCTTCTTTCTTCAGTAGTAGTAGTTTAAATTAGTTCTTCTTTCTTCTCTGGTTTTAATTAGTCTTCTTTCTTCTTTAGTTTTAATTATTCTTCTTTCTTCTGTCTTCAGTAGCTTTGATTGCTCTTCTTTCTTCTTTCTTCTGTAGTAGTAGTTTTAATTAGTCTTCCTTCTTCTATCTTCAGTTGCTTTGATTGTTCTTCTTTCTTCCTTCTTCTGTAGTAGTAGTTTTAATTAGTCTTCTTTCTTCTATCTTCAGTTGCTTTGATTCTTTCTTCTTTAGTTTTGGATTGTTCTTCTTTCTTCTTCAGCTTTGGTTTGTTCTTCTTTCTTCTTTAGTTTTGGTTTGTTCTTCTTTCTTCTTTAGTTTTGATTGTTCTTCTTTCTTCCTTCTTCTGTAGTAGTAGTTTTAATTAGTTCTTCTTTCTTCTCTAGTTTTAATTAGTCTTCTTTCTTCTTTGGTTTTAATTATTCTTCTTTCTTCTGTCTTCAGTAGTTTTTCGCTGTGCATGCCTTTGTTTCTTCTAGTCTGGTTTCCTTGACGGGGTATATTAATTGCCTGCTTCTATCTTACCTGGGTAATTTTGTTATTATCATTTTAGTCTTCTGGGTTTTTAAATTTGTATTATATTATATTATTTGCAGAAATTTTCTTTATTCAACCTTTCTTGTGAATATATTATTAAATAGTGCATTTTAATTGATTCTCATCTGGATATTCCATATATTAGAGCTTTATTAATGATCATTGAGTAATGTATTTGTGTGGATTATCTGTCACGCTACAGATAGCTCTCTTCCAGAAGTGATTAGTTCAGATCATACTTAGTTTGTCTGAAGTAATTGCTTATGACATTATATTATAAATTATATTTCTTTACTCTAGCCAATTTCTGACGCTAGCCAATTATACAGGCTGCCTACGTTGTAACAAACTGAAAATCAACACAACACATAGAACAATAATATGTACTCTAATTATTAGGACACAAGGGAAGGTATTTTCACTGATTTATGCATTCACTTCAATCTGTAATAAGATGACATCTCTTTATTAACAAATTATATATATTGTAATAAAATCTATTTATTACAATGTTAAAATAAATATCGGTGTATGTTAATTGTGCTCTCCTGTAAGCCCCACTGGTTGGGCTAGTCAATTTTGTAATAAAACGAGATTATTTCAATGTAAGAATGTGTGTAGTAACGTAGCTAATATTTTCTAGTCTTCGTTATGCTCTCACTGTTGATCTTCGCTTTTGTAATAAAACCATACTATAATTGTAATTGTATAGTGTTCTGGTATAATATTACCCAGAATAATTTTTATGGTGTGTATGTGTAGTAGTGACGTTCCGCTCTGGGAATCGTCGATTTGGTAAAGTTCCTGGTCTTTGTTATTATCAAATGAACTCAGTGTATTTTGCTGTGGTAGCAATTTGAAATAAAATATAAATTTAAAATTTATATTTATAAAAAAAATAATTTCGGAAAAAATATTTTCTTTGTATTTATGTGCTTAATATTTAGGAATAAATCGAGGTTGTGGATTGTAATTGTAATTATAATGGTATGGTGTTTATTTTGGTAATAAATTTCTGTTCTGTAAATTTGTTAAAAAGACAATCCAATTAACTTCAAGTTAGGCGAAAACGGCTCTCTTCTTCTTACTCTTGAAATGTTGTAGTTTCGCATATACTGCCTTTAAAGATTATCTAGTTTTCTTGGTTAATTAATGATTACGTCCTTTTATAAGAGAAATCAACTTCAATTTACCAAAAAACAAACAAAAACGTTTATTAAACACAATAATAAAGTTGGTCGATTAATTAATCGAGGTTACAATGCCGTATCGACTCGCTCAGGGTCGGTCGATATTAGAAGTTTTACAGTTGTATTATAAAAACAGGTTCTTTGAACGGCTATTAATATAAAAAGCCAGAGAAGGTCAGGGACATGAAAGTATAACACTTACAATTCAAAAAATGTCTTAAATTTAAACAATATAATGGTAGTTATTAATAATAAAAGTTTATATATAATTTTATTCGAACCAGAAAGCAGTCTAGTCGTGTCTTATTGCGGTGACGATACTGGATCAAAATGGCCGCCTGACGCATGCGCGTTGATAGCTTCTAATGTTGACAGAGTACTTGTTGAAATGATATGTCCTTTCTTCGGTTAAATGTTCTTCGCAATTGTATATGATCTTCTGGGGTATAGTTTATTGTCACTGGTGTATCATGGAATAGTTCACTTGTGTAAAAATGTTGTTAAATGGGTATATCTACTGGTGTTTATGCGTGTCAGTTAACCTCGAATTTTCACTTGGTGTTTGGTGCGATTTCAGTGTTATTTCATTTAATTAGTTATATGTGATTTCGTTTATAGGTGTTATGTAGTTCATGGGTCAACTTCACCACTTCACTTTAATTAAAATAGTTAAAAAATTTAATTTTACATAAAATGATTCCGTACTCTGTTATAACGTAACAGCCATTACAGGTTGGTTCTATCAAATATTCACATGAAGTGCTCTCTTCGAGGTATACTAATGAACTGTCTGTATTTCCTTCGTCTCATGAAAATCTTAGCCTATATAATATATCTCATACATTGTTTCAAATTGCCATAACTTCCGACACACTTTAATTTCGTGCACTATGCTTAGAATGTAATTTCGTTATTATTTAACTGTTTGAAATATTAAATACATATTCGTTTTCACTATTCTATTCTACTTATTTTTATAGTAATTAAGTTAGTATTACAAAGTTTTATCTGAAAATTATAATTCTTATAATTTTTGGGAGGTAGGCCTAAAATTATACTTCTTGTCTTCTAAGTAAATAATAGCCATTTTCCCTAATATATTTATTATTCTATTAAATCTGAAATTGATATAATTATCAATTCTCACTTATTTTATTGCAATTTAGTATATTAATGATGGTTTTTTAATACAATTCATTTGTATATGACTCCCCCTAGGATAGTGTCAGTGAATCTATTTCAGTTTTAATGTTATTTTATTAGACAATTAAATAATTTTACTCATATAATGACCATATCTTTAGAAAGCCTTATTTACATAGTATTTAATCTGTTGAGTTTATCTTGCCTAAATATTGTCATTTTATCTGGTTTATAAGACTAGGTTTGTTAATTATTCTGCAGTTTTAATTCATTCTTTGGCCTAGATCTGATGTGTGGCTAATTTCCAAATGTTTTATTAATGTAGTTATTTTATATCCTTCTCTGACTGGTATAACAGTAATTATTGATTATATAACTAACATATAATATAACATCTCTCTATTTCAAAACTGGTGTTCTGAATAACATTGTTTTGTATATTACCTAATAACATAAATAAAAAATATTCTATAACATTGGAATGGTATCTAATTTTAGATATGTCATTCCTAAATTAAAATGAACAATAAAATAACAAATTATAACACTAACATTTCTTATGGATAATTCTTACTTATCTAATTACTATATGTAATAGGGATCTGACATCCTGGTTACATATAATCGTTATCATCTTTTACTACTCAACATTAACAATTTGTTTTGTAATTCCCCATTTTACAGGATTTATGCCCTCTCTTTAAGTATAACCCTGGCTATCTAAGTTATATTCCATTCTATGGAATGTTCATACAGCTTTAGTAGCTTTTTATTAGTAACATTACTATTTCATTATCAAAGTAGACACTGTTCATAAAACTTAAAGTTTATTACTTTGTACTGTAACTCATGCACCTTTTTAAAGTTTATTAGTTATAATTTGATCACTTACACTTGTCTATGGTGAATTATCAATATATTTACTAGTCTTTTTCTAGTTTTTAACATGAAATATTCAACCATGGGGGAACTGTGAAGATTTGTTTATACAAACTAAACAATAACTTTTTGAATGCACTAATATTTAATACTACTAACACTTTTAGTTTTTTGTCAGTTTTACAGTGATATGGTTTTTTAGGGTGTTATACTTTCTCTTTGGACATTCATTGATTTTGGGGTTTTTTGGGGGTTCTTTCCCTATGGGGTTTTTGTTTTATATGGGTCGTCTTAATTATTCTTCTTTCTTCTTTGAGTTTGGTTATTCTTCCTTCTTCTGTAGTTTTGGATTATCCTTCTTTCTTCTTTCTTCTGTAGTTTTAGTTTTGGGTTATTCTTCCTTCTTCTTTCTTCAGTAGATTTGATTATTCTTCTTTCTTATTTCTTCAGTAGTAGTAGTTTTATTTAGTTCTTCTTTCTTCTCTAGTTTTAATTATTCTTCCTTCTTCTCTCTTCAGTAGTAGCAGTTTTAATTAGTTCTTCTTTCTTCTCTGGTTTTAATTAGTCTTCTTTCTTCTTTAGTTTTAATTATTCTTCTTTCTTCTGTCTTCAGTAGCTTTGATTGTTCTTCTTTCTTCTTTCTTCTGTAATAGTAGTTTTAATTAGTCTTCCTTCTTCTATCTTCAGTTGCTTTGATTGTTCTTCTTTCTTCCTTCTTCTGTAGTAGTAGTTTTAATTAGTCTTCTTTCTTCTCTAGTTTTAATTAGTCTTCTTTCATCTTTGGTTTTAATTATTCTTCTTTCTTCTGTCTTCAGTAGCTTTGATTGTTCTTCTTTCTTCCTTCTTCTGTAGTAGTAATTTTAATTAGTTCTTCTTTCTTCTCTAGTTTTAATTAGTCTTCTTTCTTGTTTCTTCAGTCGTAGTAGTTTTGGTTATTCTTCTTTCTTCTTTCTTCTCTCTTCCGTAGATTTGATTTTTCTTCTTTCTTCTTTAGTTTTAGATTTGGGTTGTTCTTCCTTCTTCTTTCTTCAGTAGTGGTAGTTTTGGTTTATTCTTCTTTCTTCTTTATTCTCTCTTCAGTAGATTTAGTTTTGATTATTCTTCTTTCTTCCTTCTTCAGTAGTAATAGATTTGGTTGTTCTTCTTTCTTCAGTGGTGTTGGCTATTCTTCTTTCTTCCTTCTTCAGTAGATTTGATTATTCTTCTTTCTTCTTTCTTCAGTAGTAGTTTTAATTAGTTCTTCTTTCTTCTCTAGTTTTAATTAGTCTTCTTTCTTCTTTGGTTTTAATTATTCTTCTTTCTTCTGTCTTCAGTAGCTTTGATTGTTCTTCTTTCTTCCTTCTTCTGTAGTAGTAGTTTTAATTAGTCTTCTTTCTTCTATCTTCAGTTGCTTTGATTCTTTCTTCTTTCTTCTTTCTTCTTTAGTTTTGGATTGTTCTTCTTTCTTCTTTAGCTTTGGTTTGTTCTTCTTTCTTCTTTAGTTTTGGTTTGTTCTTCTTTCTTCTTTAGTTTTGATTGTTCTTCTTTCTTCCTTCTTCTGTAGTAGTAGTTTTAATTAGTTCTTCTTTCTTCTCTAGTTTTAATTAGTCTTCTTTCTTCTGTCTTCAGTAGTTTTTCGCTGTGCATGCCTTTGTTTCTTCTAGTCTGGTTTCCTTGACGGGGTATATTAATTGCCTGCTTCTATCTTACCTGGGTAATTTTGTTATTATCATTTTAGTCTTCTGGGTTTTGAAATTTGTATTATATTATATTATTTGCAGATATTTTCTTTATTCAACCTTTCTTGTGAATATATTATTAAATAGTGCATTTTAATTGATTCTCATCTGGATATTCCATATATTAGAGCTTTATTAATGATCATTGAGTAATGTATTTGTGTGGATTATCTGTCACGCTACAATATAGATCCCATTACATAAAAATTTTCTCATATTGAAATAGCTAAAAGGGGTTTTCTGTCAAACAAGGGATCAAATTGATCATGTAATT
Organism: Magicicada septendecula; assembly: GCA_034769895.1. Taxonomy (NCBI): domain Eukaryota; kingdom Metazoa; phylum Arthropoda; class Insecta; order Hemiptera; family Cicadidae; genus Magicicada; species Magicicada septendecula. Next base: position 447,854,431 of record CM068370.1, on the reverse strand, counting down.
TACCTCGGATCCGAGTCTCTTTAAATCTAGTAAAGACGTCTGAATTTTACTTTGCTTCTCAAGAAGCTTGCATGATTACATGAACACCATTTGAAGAATGGTATTATTTAGTTAAGGGATTAAAACTTATATCTCAAAATTAATGTTACAACGTATGATTATAGAAATTACTGTTTACATTTCTTTTGTTTTACTTAATGCTTAGAGAAGATTATTGTCTTTTGAAAAATCTCTGGCATGTATGAAGAGTTATATTTTAAAGGTACATAATTCTCGGTAGGCAAGCCACCGAGTCACCTCTTATATACGCTTTTGCTGTCCGTGTCCTGGGGCGTGAATCTTCGAAACTCTGGTAGTCGGAGTATTCATCTGGGTCGTGTTTCCGGTGAAAGTCGTCTAGGTGTATTAATGACGAGATAGATGTTATGCTGCGTGACCTCGGGCTAATCCTCGGCGGTTCTGGTAAGTGTTGCTTCGGTGGTAGTTGTCCGTATCTGCAGTTGTGCACGTCACATCTTTACTGGCAGCGTAGTACTGGAGTTTGCATCTTCTTCTTTTACATTACTATCTGAATTACATCACTCGAACAATATTCGAGTGTTCGTCTTTTAATTAACTTGAGACATCACCTTATATACGAGTTCTTTTTTTTTACATCACCACATTTCTTTAACAAATTCCTCACTACATCTTATATATAAATATAACTAGCTCTCCACGTTTTTGTGATAGCTAACACTCATTTAAAAATTTAAAACAAACATTTTTGAAGAGCCCTCGCTTGGAGGTGTTTACAGTCTTAACTCCGCATCGTAACTCTTGCACTGCTACAACAGGTAGATTGCAAAGACGCGGAGTGAGTACTCCGCCATAATATAGTTCCAACTCTTTATTAATAATTCATTCTTATAGTAAGACAAAACGAATTATCTAGACTTATTTAGTTTACAGGGATTATTATTACTACTACTTGTGACTTCAAATTATTAATTATTTACATTACGATTTTCAGATATTTCTAAGTTACAGTCGGTTGGCTATGCACGTTGTGTCCGGAATCGGCAGGTCAACGCATGATAATTTACTAAAGGGTTAACTGTATTATTCTTAACTTTTTACATTCTGATTTTTAATTACTTATTTAGTTAGATTTTCTTAATTTAATTCTCATAACTATTCTGAGTTAGTTCAGGGGTATTTTGTTTAATCGTGCGATTTAAAATACTTATTTGCTTTCCATTTTTTTTTTAATATTTTTATTATTAAATTTTTTTATTACCATTTAAATCGTCACAATATGTGACTTTATCTATTCTCAAGACTGGGAAAAGGAAATATATTTTAAAATGTGTAACGTGTAAAATATTAGAAATAGGCAGTATGGCTCTATGCAAAGTTCTCTTTAAAATCATGGCTTTCTTCACGTAGGTGTGATACCTCATTGCTATTATAAACACTTTCCGGGCCATCGGGGCGTGGCCAAATGTTAAATGTTGCAAACGTTTCAACCACTTCATTAGTAGGCATCTGTAGTGCTGTAATGACTGAAAGTACTAACAACGGTCTCCGTCAATAAAACTACAGTACTGTGGCTAAAGCTACCAATTTAAAATGGCCACCAATGCAATGGTTGAAACGTTTGTGATTTGTCGGCCGTGAAATCTTTACGCAAAAATTGCTATATCTCGTTGTTTTAATTTTGAAGTCAGCAAAATAACAAAAATCACCGATTGTTCTTGAGTAAAAAACAAATCGTTTTCCTACTGTTACAAGGATTGCACGGACCGTCGCGGCGTCGTCTTTAAACATTGGATTAAAATAACAGAACACCGGAGAATCCGTTAGTCACAGTTTCAACAAGAAGGGCACACGTGTGCAAAAATTCATCAAGTTTACGAGTATCTAACGAACACTGATTTAACAAACAAGTATCATCTGACTGTCTATGATGCAACAAAAATACAAGCCAGGAGTCACAGAAGTGCGCACACAGTAATTCAGAATTCGTAAAAACGTCTTATCTCTTCGACTCGCAATACGTCACTCACCATTGAAAATAGCCGACCGCGTCTATGAGAGACACCGCTATTTTATTCGTCCTGTGTAACGTAGTCCTCACGGTCTGACAAGATTGTCCGTGAGACGAAGGGAAACGTCTATAATGTACGAAATTACGTTCTCAACCGATACTGTAAACATCGCTACCAAACTTATGACGTACATGCCACACAAGTTGTCTGTCTTCCGATAGACCTGTAAGAATGCTTATGTTTATATAAAATGATTCCTTATTTTGACCGAAAGCAATATGCCTGTATAGTATTATTGAGAAGTATCTTCCCGAAACACTCTACGTATATGTCTGTGTATTCCTTTCATATTGTAACGAGAAGCCTCTTGAACAACCGAGCGCGTCCTTGCATCCGTCCCCCCCCCCCTAGTCGGTCAATGACCCTCACAAGTAGGTTCCAGTATATTCAAGAACACTTGAGATACGCAATAAGCTTTCGTGAAATGAGGATGGAAAATCTCTAATAGGCGTGCGCTACCTATAAAAAGCCATAGCAGCCGGCTTGTCAGCTGTGTTCAGCGATTACTTTAGCGCGGATCGAGTGTTTGTCGAAGTGAAGTGTTGTTGTGTTATAATTAGGGATGAATTCTTTATAGTTGACATTATTATTGCGTGTGGACAAATTTTACTTGAATTGTTGTAAGAGACTATTTTGTTGATTATTAATTGTGATAAATTAAAGCTGGTGATTAGTGACTTCATTGGTGTCTTGTATTTTGTTTTCCACTGTACCATACGACAATCAAGGAGACCGTCGTAACAGTATCCTGGATATATTAATATTTTTATTACATTTTTTTGCTTCCTACCGTTTGTATGAGTTATTTTAATTCCTAACGTTGATGCCAGCTGTCTAGTCATAACAGAGGAGCAGTTAGGAAATGTTTCTGTATGTATTTGGCATAAAACGTTTGAATTCCCCTGCGTATTGTATCAAGTAAATATATTTTCTACTTTAAAAAACTCATAAAGTAGACGAGACGCTGCCGTTTTAATCGTTTCTGTTATGTTTATGTTTAATTAAGTTTGTCTTTTGTTGTTATTGTAGACTATTCAATTTTATCGCTGTCCTCAAGAAAATATTACTTCGAACAGTTCTCGTCTTCTGTTTATAAGAAATAAGCTTAGTCCTACATGGAAACTTATCCTTTAAGTTTAAGCCGCGTATATACTTAAAAGACGCATCCAGTGTAACATTACTAATAGCAGTAATAATAGGAAGTGAATAGAAAATAAGATTAAGAAGACCAAATCCTGTAGAGTATTACTTCAAACAACATGAGAGCAGTTTACAGTTGTAGGGAAGACTTGCTTCGTCAATGTTACCTGCACGTTGGATTTAATACATCTTACTAACACAATACACTATAAAATTTTACCAAACTATACAATTTTACACTAAACTGTACAAGTTTACCAATATGGTAAACAGTACACCATCATGTATTCTGTCGCAGTTAAGAATTTCTTTCAGCAGTAAAAAGAAACAACGTAAATAAAAAGTTATTTTATATTACAATGACTCATTACTGCAATTATTATTATTATTTTTAGGCTATTATTATAATTATTATTATTATTAATATTATACAAAGTTTAATTAAGAAAGTTGTGTTAGTGGTTATAATCACAAACAGAATTATCTCTGTTGCACACCACTATAGAAACATTATTCCGATTAGCGCTTTCAATCTTCTCAGCTCATCGTCAAACCGGAAAAAATAACAACAGAATAAAACAAACTCTTCATACCCCCACCCGCCCCACTGTCCACACATATTTTCCTAGAATGTACTGTTACGGAATGTGCTAGAAGTAAATAATACAGTTGAAAGAAAGCTTAGGGAGGACTTAGAAATATTGAAAGAAAGAGAGAAAGGGTTAGACAGTTTAATGAATACTAAAACAAAATCTGATAATGAACAAATATTTTATAATGTAATTAAGAAGTGAAAGGTAGAGGACGGATAGATAACATTAAGAATTAAGTTGCATATATGGGTGTTTTTGAAATAAGGGTGAGTGACCGCGCCCATAGGCGGTGTTACAACGTTAAGTTTTTAAAAGAACACACACACACACAGCACACATACACAAGGAATGTGCTAGAAAAATATGTAACTGTACAGACGAAGGTAACAGGGCTCGGAAGTTGGGAAGGGACGTTTGACTTATAGCTTGTTTGCGGGTGTGTGTGTGGACAGTGGGGCGGGTGGGGGTGTGAAGAGTTTGTTTTATTCTGCTGTTGTTATTTCCGAACTGAGGATGAGGTGAGAAGCTTGAAAGCGCTAATCGGAATAATTTTGCTATGTGGTGTGCAACATTGATAAAATGTGTTTATTATTATTATTGTTATCTTTATTATTATTATTGTTGTTGTTGTTATTATTGTTGTTGTTGTTATTATTATTATTATTATTATTATTATTATTATTATTATTATTATTATTATTATTATTATTATTATTATTACTGCTTAGTTTAAGCAGGTTAAGCAGGTGTAGTAATATCGTCACTCATAGAAACTGTATCAGTAAATTACGATTTGTTTTAGCTTCACGCGTAGATTGTGTTTTTGACACGATTGTTTACGTCAGTAGTTAATCAAAGACCTATATTGACAACAGACTGACGATGACACGACGGAGCACTGTTTTGAAATTCATAATTTACGATTAATATACCGTATCATTCGTCCAATTCAGAGGCTGTCCATTGCTTCTTTGAGCCATCCATGTTTTTCCAGTGGATAGGTGTCTAACCTTCCCTACTAATGGAAAAGGCAAGAGATAGCCAATCAAACACGAAGAAAAGCATTGGACGGCCAAGGCCAAGAAAGAGTTGGAGTGACAGCATGTAGGGCCGTTGTTATAGAAGAGTACAAGAAGAAGAAGAAGAAGAAGAAGAAGAAGAAGAAGAAGAAGAAGAAGAAGAAGAAGAAGAAGAAGAAGAAGAAGTTGGTGGTGGTGGTGGTGCTGCTGCTGCTGATGAAGATGATGATGATGATGATGATGATGATGATGATGTTTATCCATTTCATCATCAATCATGTGAAATTCGGAACAATAATGTGTAACAACATAAGCAGGTGGATATTAGTTTTGGTTAGTTCCTAGTCAACGTTCATAGAAAATATACTTGTTATTACTATCGCCGGCTCAAACAAATTTATTCATACTTTCTGGAATATTTGTAAGTTTAAGTAACTTCATGCTCAATAAAGAATTCATTAATAGTGAAGAAGGTTCACGGATATACATCTGGCAACACTAAAGAAGACTTGACAAGTTACAGACTTGAACAAATTAAAAACAAAAACAAAAATTATACAGTAAGGAGTACTTAGAACAGTTGTCCAGTTTCAACCAATTCTATAGAAATATATTTATTTTCAAACGAGTAATGATGCATCATCTTTGAAAGTTTTTAGTATTTGTTTTAGCGACTGAATGTGTTTGAAATATTCAAATATATAAAAGATTGTGGACGGATATTGCATTTCCACACACTGAGTACTATAAGGCAATGGTCCTTGCGTTATAACGGATTAGTTATGCGTTCGACTGAAGAAACATGAGAGTTTAAGCTTCATCATTTTTAGATATTAAGAGTATATTCTCACAGTCTCTCCAGTTTAATAGAATTTACTTAAGGGAAATGCGATATTCAAGGAAAAACTGCCAGACGTGATACAGGACGTTTCTCGAAAGGATGTGGCCGTTGCACACATAATCACATTGCATTTTTGCAGGATTAGTTGGTTTGTTATAAGGAATGTGGATTACGTGATAACACATTTTTTATTAATCAGTTAGTAGTCAACGTCCGAAGAAAATATACTTGGTATTACTATCACCGACTCAAACGAATTTATTCACAATTTCTGCTTCGTTTTCAGATACGTCATAAAAACAATAAATGTTATCCATAATATTATTGCCTGTTTGATTTTATGAAACAATATTAAGGCCCACTGCCATCTACAGGTTGAGATGTGGACCTCAAATATGGAGGCTCAAATAATCATGCAACTCAATGGAGAAATTGGAATATTAGGTGAGATAAAATGGCAACAATAAGGTGTTCAGGTCACCTACAAAGAACGATAGAAAAATGAATGTATAGAACAGTATACCAGGACAGACCAGGTGGTAGAAGGCAGAAAGGAAGACCAAAGAAAATGTGACAGGACAGTCTCGAGGAGGACTTCAGCAGAATACAAGTGGCGGAAGACAGAAAAGGATGTGGGAATGTTGTGAAAGAAGTCTAGACCCTACATGGGCTGTAGCGGTGAGAATGGATGCATGGTTTGAATAGTTACACTAAAAAGTAAATTTTTAATGGAGAAATATAAAGTATTATCCAACGTAATATTTTAATTTACTAAGCAATAATTAGTCTCTTTTCGTAAATCTTCGTTTTAGTAAGCATGTATTAGACATGGTTTCTCTTTTTTTAATAATATTTTCATAAAATTTGACATCGCTGTTATATGCATGTAGAATTCAGGTCAAAACAAAAGAATGTGAAGTTAACTCTGTACTGATTTTAGTATCTTTTTTAAAATTATAACTTAAATTTTAATACTATCAGAGTGATTAAAATTAATGTTAAAATCCAATTTTGTAGTAAGTTGTAATGTTCTATTGGTAGTTATAATCCTGTGTTTGATAACACATCAGGTACACTTTGAGCGTATTTACTGTCTAAACACAAATGGAATGCAGTATTTCCCAATTAGAACTTTTCAAATTCACTTTATCAAATATCACTATTGCACCGATATAATGAAGTTTAAGTTATGTTTGTTAGTAACTTTTGAAAATTAATTATTATGAGATTACTGCATGTATATGATACAGTCGTATGGAAGATAAGCCTGTCCCTTCCGGTTTTATCGTAACCCTTCCTCTGGGACAATACACTGCCCTTCTCTCTACAGTTAACTTACACAGCAACTGAACGATAATATTGTTACGACGGTCTAGCGACCGTCGTATGGTACACTGGAAAACAAAATACAAGACACCAATTAGGTCACTAATCACCAAATTTATTTATCACAATAAAACAGTTTGTAACCAACAAGATAGACTCTCACAACAAATTAAATAAAAATTGCTTACACGCGATAAAATGTTAACTAGTATAAAACACAACTGTATTACAATTGCCCGCACAATTATAAAAAGCATAATATTTCGCCACAATATTACGAGCCGCACCCCAGTAAATCGCGACTCAAACTGAACTGAGCGTCGCTGAGTACTTGTATTTATACCCCGCCGAAAAAATAGAATATTCCATACACTACGCATCACCTCTGCACAAGGACGCAATTGATTGCGGTCGTGACACAGTGCGGGTTGCTGGCAACGGCAAAAGTCTCGCGAGCGCATGTTGAAACCACGTACACACACACACAACATTACAGCCGGATTCCTCTGGAACATTCGAGAAACACATAGATTGTTATGTAATGTCGTAACACTATATACATTGAAAATGTCAGGAAAACATATTTATGTTACATTAAAATTATTTAAACGACTGCCATTCTACATTTATTATTTAAATGATATCTCTAAATCATGTTTTAGAATCAGTTGACTTTCTGTTATCTTGTTTTTCAGTTGTTAACAAGTTTTTCTCCAAATTCTTGTTTTGAAGTTAATCTTGTGTCGCCTCGAACACAAGTACATTGAGAAGTACATTAGTTATAAACTAACACATGTGCTTTACTAGGAGTGCAAGGTTTTTGCTTATTTGCTCCTTAACATTCTTAAGAGCATACCATTCTACGTTTCCTGTTAAATACTAATTTCTGTGCCCAGAAACCTACTTTGTCAGACAGCATTCCTATTAAACCAGAAATGAAATCTCTTGTACAAAGTTTTATACAATAAAATTACTGTGAAAGAAGACTATTATTTTTTGGACATTTATGTAGAATGGACGACAATAGGCAAAGTAGATCTTCAAATATCTGTGGGAGAAGAAGTAAACATCAAGTTGTATTAAAGAAATTCAAAAGGATTTAGAAAAAAATAACACATGCAGAAGAAGCAATTGAAAGAGATGTTTTTCGGGCAAAAGTGTTCAAATGGAAGGAGTCTTGGGTAGGAGAGAGAAAAACGCAGGTTCAAAGTGGACTGAAACCAGGAAGTAAAGAGACAGTGAAAAGTTGAAAAAATATAGGAGAAAAAGAAAAGAACAAATAATAAAGAATTGAAATTGCCATGTGGCCGATAGAAAAAAAAATGACTGAGAAGCAGTTACCAACAGTTCATTATTCTTAATACTTTTTACTCTATAATCAAAGAATATGAGAAACGACTGTAAGTAACAATTTAAGTATTATATTGTTAATCGTAATCTAACATTTATTTAAAAACATAAAAAGAAAATATTGTGATTTAACATTCAGAATCAGACTGATTTTGAATTTCAGAAAAACTCTTGTGGAATCCGTCGTCTTTGGTTAATCGCTAATGTTTGTATTCAGTGACACTGCTAATACAATAGGTTTCAAATACATTTTGAAATCTATATTTCTCAGAATACTCTATCTAACAATATTTTATTTTCTATTTGATTTAGACGGTTGATTTTGTACGCCATCGTGGTTGTACAATATAGTTGTAACAGGTGGGAAACGTTTGAAATAAAAATTAATATCATGTAAATTAAAGTAGTGAAAAATGCAGACCTACAAAAACGGCCAAGGTCCTCTCCATAAGTTATATTTTCCGAATATATTCAAAATCTAAGTCATCGTATATGACTTAAGATTGATTCCCACGTTTCATAATATATTTACAACATTTTCTCGCCCAGCTCAGTCTGTATTTCGCATTGACATTCGAATTGACCTCAAAGTGTATTTGGGATAAACTTTTTTTTGTGAATGTAAACGTCAAATTTATTGTTTGCACTAATGTTTTCAGTAGAAACGTTTATAGTGACTTCGACTGTAACAAAAAGTACTTGATACAAAATGAATAACTGAGAGATTAAAATACCTCGTAACTGAAATTTGGTTTTAATAATCTCTAAATTTTACATAAGAATTCAAGGTTATTCAGCTGTGTACTGTATGACGTATTACCAATAAGTCTGAGAAAATTGTTCCATTTGTTATATTTTTAGTAATATTTAAATAAAATCATTTATTACAACATTGACCTTATAGACGATCGTTGCGTTGTAAAACATTTTATTAATATTTAAATTTAATAAATAACAACTTGTTACAGATTTACACATACTTTTTATGTTCATGGCAATTGTTTCTCGGTTACGGCAACTTCGAAGGTTAGATTTTCAGTTAAAATCTAACTTCTGAAGCTGCCGTCACTGGTGAAAAAATTGTCAGAAAAAATAAAGGTATCTCTCGAAACATATCCACTGTTTATTTCTACAAATTTGTTTATTTAACAATAAATATTTGATTAACATTGAATTAAATAAAATTATCATTTTAATAAAATTTAATTAAGGTGTAATCAATTCAATAAATAAGAAAGAAGAGAAAATCCCTACATTATATCTTCAGTGTAATTTGTAATAAGTTTTTCAAAAAATCAATTGTATCTGTACAAACATCAAGAAGCGATAAATCTTGTAAGTAAATTCTAATATCAGTTGATAAAAAAGATAAATATATGTCACAACCATTCAAACAACCGATTACAACTTCTTCAATTAAACACAAAACATTTGCGATATTGAAATACACGTAACACTTTGGAAACACACGACTTTTCATGTGTTTCATAATCTTCTCTGCAAAGAGCACTTAATATTTACTGAAACTTCTATCTATCATGTCAAAGCTCAAATCGTCTTTTTCAATTTAACATAACAAATTTACAATGCTGTGACCTTTAATATTTTTTACTTAATTAAGAAAAATTCTAAGGCTAAGTTACAAAAATAAATTACAAAGTTTGCGTCATGTTTTATGTACAAATATCACATAAAATCTAATTAAAATTACTTCTACACCTCAGGTAGTCACAGGACAAGTATATATAAAATATATTTATTAATAAGAACTACAGAATTTTCCACAGAAATATTTGAGAATAATTTACCACAGGAAGAAAGGCTGTGAAAACGGTTTCCACTGTACTTTAAACCGGAATAAAATAACATATAGGCTAAATTAAAGTACATCAAAGCAAGGTCTTAACGAAGTAAATACGTAGTACTACGCAAAAAAGCATTCATAATAAACCGTCATTTCTTTTTTCATGGAAAACATACTGTCATTAACGGGAGAATTGGTAAAAAGGACTTTTTATATTCCATAATTAGTACTCAGGGTTTCTCTTTCTTTTCTAACTGTCTCACTGCCACCCCCTCTCACTCACTGTTGATTAAGTGTGTTTTTCAAATAAATTGTGTATTAAAATTATCATTAAATTTTTTCAGTCGCCTTTAATATTCTCTACGTAACCTGCGTATTCTTTAAGTTTTCAGAAACAAAATAAAAATGAAATTACATATTGACTAAGTAGGCTTACTGTGTAAAACTCTTGGACATTATAGAGAACTGGTTACGTACACATTCTGCCGGTAAATACTGTATATCTATATATATATAAAAGAGAAATACCACTGACTCACTCACTGACTCATCACGAAATCTCCGAAACTATAACACCTAGAAACTTGAATTTTGGCATGTAGGTTCCTTATGTGATGTAGGTATCCGCTAAGAAGGGATTTTTGGAAATTCGACCTTTAAAGGGGGAAAAAGGGGGGGAAGTTTGCCTGACTAACTGACATAGAATCAACGTAGAGCAAAAACTACTGAATGGATATCAATGAAACTTTGAACATAGCTTCATCATAGGTGCTCACTAAGAAACGGTTTTAAAAACTTTCACTCCTAAGGGGGGGGGCCCCTATTGTATGTATGTATCTATGTATGTATGTTCCACATCTCCTCCTAAACCACTGGACCGATTTCAACCAAACTTGGCACAAATATTTTACGCGACGGGAGAACCAACATAAGTGAGGTGCTTTTTTCGATGGGGTCCTTTGGGGGGTTCTTTGGGGTCTTCCACATGTCCTCCTAAACCACTGGACCGATTTCAACCACACTTGGCACAAATATTTTACGCAACGGGAGAACCAACATAGGATAGGTGTTTTTTCGATGGGGTCCTTTGGGGGTTCTTTGGGGTCTTCCACATCTCCTCCTAAACCACTGGACCGATTTCAACCAAACTTGGCACAAATATTTTACGCGACGGGAGAACCAACATAGGATAGGTGTTTTTTTCGATGGGGTCCTTTGGGGGGTTCTTTGGGGTCTTCCACATCTCCTCCTAAACCACTGGACCGATTTCAACCAAACTTGGCACAAATATTTTACGCAACGGGAGAACCAACATAGGATAGGTGTTTTCTTCGATGGGGTCCTTTGGGGTCTTCTACATCTCCTCCTAAACCACTTGACCGATTTCAACCAAACTTGGCACAAATATTTTACTCAACGGGAGAACCAACATAGGGTAGGTGTTTTTTCGATACGATCCTTCGGGGGGTCCTTTGGGGTTTTCCACATCTCCTCCTAAACCACTGGACCGATTTCAACCAAACTTGGCACAAATATTTTACGCAACGGGAGCACCAACATAGGACAAGTGTTTTTTCGATACGATCCTTTGGGGGGTCCTTTGGATCTTAAAAATATTAGATCTGGTTACTATGGCAACCCAATAGAATAGATTCTGGTTACCATAGCATCGGTGGAAGTCTCCCTCGTAGGAAATAGCGCGGGAGTCGTCCGACGGGCCTTCCCCGGAGTTCATCCACGGAACCCGGGGAGTCTTAGGTCGGATCCCGCGAAAGACGGCGGGGCCAGAGTCCACGGTTCTTATAAATAAAGATATAGGTTATGATATCAAAGGTGGTGTATGCATCTTAAGAAACTTTTTAATAGTGTGTGAATTCAGAGTTGTTTCAGTTTGAGTTTAAAAGTGGATAAGTTAAGATCGAAGTAAGTTATAAGCGAGTATAAAAAATAAACTTTTGATAGCAAATGTATTCAGATCATAGTGTTCAGACAATATAAATGCACTTGCTTCAGTTAGAATTTAAAAATTGATAAGCTGAAATCGATAGAGGTATTGTATTGTTAGAATAAGTTTAGGAGACACTAATTTAACAAATGCCTTATTTCAACATTAACACAATGAATTATAAAAGACAGTAAATACGCAGCGCGTGCAAGTACTGTAGACATTTTATTGAAAACTAATTTAGCTGTTCGCCCTCTCCCAGAGTTAGAAATCGAGCAGGAGCATCACGCGCAACAGAATTCTTCTCCAGATATAAGAATACAGTTTATGACATGTTCTTAAACAGGTCCGCTACAGAGTATTCCTCCAGTGAGAATGCGAACGTAACAATATAAGGAAGATTATACAATATACAAGTAATATAACGTTAGAACAAGAATAGGTGCCTATGAGCCTATGAATAAATTATGAACCCGAGCAACGCGGGGCAAATCGGCTAGATATAGATATCTATATAAGCCAAATACCACTGACTGACTCACTGATCACGATATCTCTGAAACCACTGAATGGATATCAATGAAACTTTGAACGTAGCTTCATCATAGGTCTTAGGTGCTCACTAAGAAACGGTTTTAAAAACTTTCACTCCTAAGGGGCAAAAAACCAAATAATGAAATTTGTAGCGGGAATTGCATACTTTGTAAATGAAGTGATTGACATCTCAGTTTAATGGAAACCCCGAATACATTTAGTTCTGAGTTTTTAATCATTGTTTTAAATTGAAAAACTTCGTTGTTTGCAGGTTCTTATAGTCGAGAAAATTTCGAAAGTTCAATTAATTAATAAATGTATGTCCTTTTTCTCTCGGAAACGGCTCTAACGATTTTCTCTAAATAAATAATAAATAGCTGTTGCTATGAATGTAAATAAACAAACTAAGAGTTGAGAATTTGTACAATCTATCTAATGCTATACTATTAAGCGAGCAATAATTGTACAATTACGTACAACGTGAAACTCCGTAGCGAAGCACGGGTATTTTGCTAGTCATATTATAAATTCTTGTTACAACAAAGTGTATTGATTTTACACAGAGTAATTCTAAATTTGATGTCACACTTTCTTTTCGCTTCTTTTAGAATTTAATAGGGAAAATTCTGAGAATCGCTGCCTGTACAGAAGTAATTATTTCTCTCTTTGTCATGATAAAGGAAAGAATACACGTTTAAACGTTCATTATAGAATATACGCATTCAAATGTGTGGAATCAGCGAGAGGGGTAGCGTGAGGGGGGAAAGAGGGAGAGAGAGAGAGAGAGAGAGTGTGTGTGTGTGTGTGTGTGTATGTAAGCATGAATGTCTGTTTTCATTCTCTAAATTTATACGTATAGCATTTTAAAATTGGTTTAATATTAAAGCGAAAGAACTTCTGTTTTTTGCGGTAAAGTGACGAGACTCATATTCCTACTTAAATTCTAATGAATAATACAAAACTTTTCATGTTGCTTACTTCCGTTAGCCGACAAAAGTCAGGTCACATTCGCCGGCCGTGAATTGGTTTGTGCATGATTAACAACACGATCACAGCTTCCAGGAAAATTCATCATTGCGCACCTCATATGCTTATAAACAAAGAGGGCGATTTTCCAATACAAGTTTTGCAGATCATCACTTACAACACAGTCACTTCATAGATACAAAAAACATAACACTACTGCACAACATACACAATAGAAAAAATGGATATGTTAGAAATTCTAGAAATTAGAAAAACAATAAAAAGTAACCAAAATTTAACAAAAAAAAAACTGAATTTTGTGTATCCCCTTTATCAAAAGCTGTTATTTAGTTTAGTTAATTTTTATATTTTGCATTCAGATTATATTTACTTTTTACAGACTCTTGACCTTTTGACCTTTCCTTAGCTCCTACAACCCCCCTCCATCTTTACACTCCACACATGTCCAGATACACGCCCTAAACAGATTTTCACCACCATAACATCCTCTGTTTAGTTGTTCACTGATCTGTTTGACAATAGCTTGAAAAGCTGAAATAGCTGTCAAAGTTAAATAAAAACTGTAAAATATACCAAGTGTTTATATATTTTTAAACCCTTTGTAATATGTTTCACCAAGTGCCCAAAGAGTCATTAATTATTATCGTGAACAAAGAGGATATGGTTTTAATAACAACATTGTTTTCAATTCGAAAACATGTTTCATTGGGTTCCTGTTAATACTAAAGGCATTCGTAACCGGGAGATTGATAAAAAAAGTATATTATGGGTTATTTATCTTAAAAATATCTTCAATAATTTCAGAGTAATTTGATTACATATTCATGTGAATATTCTTAATAATAAATGTTTTATGATTTTTAAAAAATTGAGATGGTAGGAAAAGTTCTGTCAAAAGGTGCTGATAAGTTTCTCACTTTTGCTCTGATAATGAAGACTATTGGGGCAAAAATAACCGGGCAATCCTAACTGATAACACTTATTCAATAGCAGTCTTTGTAATGTCTGTATAACGTCAATATTTGCTGATCCGAGTCATTCTAATTTGTTAAAAAAATATCTTTTTAGTAAGAATGCAAACTAGTCGCTGAACCATTTGATTTGGTATAGATTGCCAAAGTATATTTGTTTGACTGGATACTTTGGTTTTGAGTGTACGTAATGTTGTATTGACCTTCTGTAAAGGTAATATAAGTAAGTGTCAAGTCTTATAAAAATTAGGGATCGAACCAGGACCAAATATGGTTAAGGCAATGAAAAAATATTGACTTTCAGCGAATCCTTGAGGCAAAAACAGCAACAGATAAACTGATGACAAAGGTCAGAGAGTCAACTAGAATAAATGTGAAGAGAAAACTAAACAACCAAATGGAAACAAATGAAGACTCCGAGTATAGCTGAATGAAGAGCTGGATTATTTTAAAAATGGCAAAAAAATAAAAATCTGTTTTAAAAACTTTAAACGCGTTTTTTTGAAAATCAACTATTTTTACGTGAATGAACCATTATTTCAGAAACCAAGTAAACTATCAAGCTGGATTTTTTGTAGCTATTGGGTTAATAGAGATATAACTACACTACTTGAGCTATATAGTTTCATAGAAAAATAAGAACGTAAAAAAAGTATTAGGTGTGCTTTTCGTATGCAAATGTTTAGACAAAAACATAAAAAATTATAAAAACAAGAAAATTAAGGTATATCTATAATTTTAATAACGTTTGTAGTGTTTAATGTGCTTACTTGCATGCTAAAATTATAGGTTTCTCTCTTTTACAGGTGCTGAGATAATGGGTTACAAATATGATGAATTTAACGTGGTAAGCAAAGACGTTTATGAGTGCCCGTAAATGTTTTACTGATCCTATATGATGTGGCATCTTGAGACGTACGTGCCACATTTGGTATTACTAACGATATCAACAATACGCGGTTTTCAACTGCAAAAGTTGTTGTTATTCAACAGTCTGACCACGCACGTTTACGAGCAAACATTAGGTCCAATGTATTTATCAAGTACCTTTTTTCTCTTTCGTGCAAGCTTTTACTAAGGCCACTTAGTTTTATGAGTTACACCTGTAGGTCTGAAAATTGGTTAATGTATCTTGCCACATATTGCAACGCCCGAGTTTCATGCATACTTTGTCAAGGTAAATTTTACTTTATTATTATTCCCTATTTCCTTCCCTTCATTTTGTTTTAACTCTGCATCTATAGGCTGCAGTTGCACAACTTCCTTCACTATCACTTTTTTTTGCACCTCTTCCTTCATTTTCTAGCTCACTCTTGGTCGTCCTACTTCCGATAAAACTCTCTTCGTTCTCCTCGGTTTCTCTTCGAACAGATGCTTCGTCTCCGCAATTTTCCTTCTGAAAGCTCCTATGTTCCCTTTATGCCTTTGTTTTCTACCCTGGGTTCTTATTTTTCTAGGTTCTGACGTAAGTCTTTTACCCATATGTGCGTCTTCCGATTCTCCTGAAGGGCGAGGGTCTTGTTTGCTATCCATTCGTCTATAGTTCCATTCGTGTAAAGTGTTCGTAGAAACACATTAGTCTTTTGCGTATTTTGTTCTATTTTTTTTTTAATTTTCCGTACAACTCATGCTGTGGGCTCAAATAAAGTGTCATCAGATACGCTCATACATTTCTGGACGTTGGAATTTTTATTAGAAATTTTCTTTCTTTCTTTCCTCTTTTCGAGAGTCTTTTACTAGATATTGTCTCTGCCGCACATGTGCATTCCAGTTTTAGTGCCGTGCAGTAGTGTGTGGATTGGGTTTGGTAGTTTAGTTACCGTATTTTCGCGTGTATAATGTGCCCTTGTGTATAACGCGCACCCCCATGTTGTCGTAATATTTTGCAGAAAAAAATTGTAATTCATGTATAAGACGCATCCGTATGTGTAATGAGAAATAGTTGAAACCATTTATCAGGACGTAGAAAAATATATATTGTTTGAATATTATATTGTCCAGAAGAAATGTTTCATACAAAATAATTATAAAAATGTACTTACCATGCCTATTTGTTTGTATAACAAACCATAAATATTAAAATCGGATACAATTTAAAATAACTTAAAACTTACACAACTCATACTTTTTGTTTAGTTTATGTTTTTAGTTTTTCACTTGCACATAAGATTTGGATTTATTAACATTCTTCTTCTGTTTTTGAAGAAGCAGTATTGAATTCGTCTCCTTTCCTGATTTTTCTAACACACCTTTGTTTACTGTGTCCTGTTTATCTGACTGGCACAGGTTTTGAACGTTTTTCATCAATACTCACGGTCACTGGCATATTACAGAAGACATAACACTTTTCTCCATTCCCAACTAAAAACAAAATTAAATTGTTCGTATTCCTCGTTTGTACAATAAATCGATAAAACTCGAAAACTTTATTTTCGTACTCTCGGGGTAGATGTTGAGCCAGAGTACTTCTTCTTCGGATCTAAAGACCGTGTAGCGAAGAAAGCGTGCACACAAACCATGGCTGTTTCAAGACGCTGAGCGATTTCCTAGCTTGAATTGGTACCACTTCAGTAGTAACGACGACTTTCATAAACGTGACTAGGTGCTTTTCTATTTTACGATAATTCGTTTTTCCGCCACAGAAATAACGCCAATAACACTTAATTTTCCTTCTTGTTTTTCCACTCCGGGACATTAGATTCCGCTACATCAAATTTACGCGATTACCATTTGTACTTCTGTGAATTTTATTGCTGATAATTTAAAATGAGCCGCATGGGATGATATATTTGTTCATCCACTCATTTTGAATATACAAGCCGTTTCTTCACAACACACGCAATACCGGTAATTAACTACTTTAGAAACAACATACTAAAGGCGAAAAAATACAGTAACAGAATGCTACAAGAGAGTACCCTTATAAGTCTACGACGTAAACAGGTAACTCATGGAGAAGGGATAAAATCTGCAAACCAAATTACCATTAAATTTCGTCTTACTATTACAATTAATACAGTCAAGTGTGACAGTTTTAAGCAACTTTGCCAACTCTGCCATGCACATATGACCATACAGGTGCAGATCTAATATTTATCATGTAAATTATATTACTCGTGTATAATACGCACCCACATTTCTTGGAAGAAAAATCTGAGGAAAAAATGCGCATTTTACACGAGAAAATACGGGTGTTTTTTTTTTATGTTCCCTGCTATTGTCTGAACACTATTGCCATCATTGAATTTCGCGGTCTCATTGAATTAGACTTTTTCATTGATTTTCGGGGTCTTACCTAACTACTTAAACTTGTGAATATTTTTGATATCACTATATTATTATTATTATTACTATGTTACTAGTGGTCATTTGTCGTTACTACTAATACTACTACTACTTTTTTTTTACGGGGGAGGAAAAATGCATTATGCACCATCAGGAGACACCCGACTGGTCTCCCGGTGTGTGGGACTCGCACCCACCAAAAAACCTCCACTTTACAGGCAGGGAACCCCCCCTGGAACAACTATTCGTATGGCTTCAGGGTGGCACCTCGTATTGCGCCTACTAGGCTCCTACAGCTTTGTCTATATCATCGACCTGTGAGACGGTCCACTTCAGGCTTCTTTTGCCGCAGGACCATCCTCACGAAGGTCACAACCATGTCCCAGTTCTCTTCTGCTGTTGAGCATGACGCCTATGATGTTATCAGGCGTCATGGGGCCAATCTCCGATTCGAGTCCTCGCCTCTCCAGCACCCACCGTAGACACTCGAAAAAAGTATGATGAGCGTCATCAGAGTCTGAGTCGCCATACACGCACGACGGATCCTCCATCTTACCCATCCTTCGCATGTATGCACAGAAATAACCATGCCCTGTCAGGAATTGAGTAAGGTAATAATCTACCTCGC
This sequence comes from Magicicada septendecula, assembly GCA_034769895.1. NCBI lineage: Eukaryota > Metazoa > Arthropoda > Insecta > Hemiptera > Cicadidae > Magicicada > Magicicada septendecula. The sequence goes on along the minus strand of CM068370.1, from coordinate 447,835,918 downwards.
CGTGCGTTCTGTCCACCCATTCAGGGAGGTTCCCAATCAGCCTCGCCGTCCACCTAGCTCGACTCTCCTGCTCCCATCGTAGTTGCCAGCTCCGCATGGAGTGTGCACTGGCCACTGCTCTTGCTTCTACAAACCCCAAGTCTTCCTTGGTTGTGTAGACCCTCCTTCTCTCCTCAGCCATCAGATCTATTGGCATTACTCCAGCGACGATCAACACTGCTGGTTCCGACACCGTTCTGTAGGAGCTTGCAATCCGAAGTGCTCCTCTTCGTTGTACCGCGGCCATCTGCTTGCGGTATTTTTCTTGCTTCAGTTCGTCGGCCCAGACCTAGCATCCGTAAAGGAGAATCTATTTGGTCACCGTCATCAGCAGTCGCCGTCTTCCTGCAGCTGGGCCTCCGACATTTGCCATTAGTCTGCTTAGCACAGCAACGACCTTAGCGGCTTTCTCCGAGGAACGTCGAATTTGCTCCCAGTAGGAAAGCTTAGTATCCAGGTGCACCCCTAGATACTTCACCGCTGGCTTTGATATTATCGCCTTTTCCCCCACCACGAACTGTGTGATTGTGGGTATACGTCGTCGAGTGAGCAGCACAAACTCTGTCTTCTCCGTCGCAAGGCTCAGATCGTGTTCGTCCATCCAGATGCGGACCCTGCGCATGACCTGGTTCAGCATGCGCTGCGCCTCCTCTGCGTCTCTCGCGGTGATCACGGCAGCCACGTCATCAGCATATGCTACCAGAAAGGTATCATCTGGCATCTCCATCCGAAGGATTCCATCATAGAAGGCATTCCACAGGTCGGGGCCGAAGATAGAGCCTTGAGCTACGCCTCCCGCAGGTGTTCGGCTGGGTTCAACTATGGGCGAATGCTGAACTCTCCACAGGGTAAAAGTGATATACTGGTGATCACTACCAGTATAATCTTCCAGCACCTCCCAGTTCATGACGCTGTGCGCCAATGCGTCGGACACCAAAGTAATGTCCGGGATTGTCTCGGCGTAACCAGGTCTTCTAAAAGTTGAGACACCGCCCACATTGGCCACCGCGAGCCCGACTCTTGCTGCCATCTCTAACACGTACCGTCCCCTGGCGCACGTCGCAGGCATTCCCCACTCCACCGCTTTGGCTTTGAAGTCTCCAGCGACCACGCAGGGTCCTTACATCTCACGAATCGTGTCTTCCAATTTGTCCACTTTCTCACGAAATTCGTGGATGGTCTCGTTAGGGGTGAGGTAGCAGCTCACATAAGTGATGTCCTCGCATGTCACCCACACGAAACCACTTCCGGCACCATGACTTGAAGGGAGCGGCAAGGTCGAGTGGGGAATCCAGATTGCAGCCGTCCCGAGTAAGTCAGCATACCATCCCGGTTCCTCTCTATCGTGGTGCTGCTCGCTGATGATTAGAAGATTGGCACCCACGTACAGCTTCAGCTGCTCCAGGAAGGCGTCCGCCGTCCTGCTCCTATGCAGGTTTCCCTGGAGGATCTTCATCGGCCAAGCTTGCTCTGGGCCCTCCCAAGCGCCTGTCGAAAGACCGCACAGATATCCGACCCGGGAACATGTTTCAGAGCATCGGAGTCCAAACCACGCTCCTCGCAGAGAAAACACCTTAGCTCAGCTTGACAGTCTTTTTTCAGATGGCCTGCACAGCCACACTGTATGCATATACCCGCCTTCTTCCTGTCGGGCCCTTTGCAGTCCGCCTGACGATGGCCAAAACCAAAGCAGACGTAACAGCGAATCACCAGGGCTCTTCGCCGCACTCTGCCATACACCCATTCGATCTTTATGCGGCCAGTTTCGAGGAGTTTAGTAGCTCCTCGCTCCCCCAGCTCCACAATCGCCATCTTCTGCTCCCTGGTGTTCGCCTTCGTCAGCGTCACTCTCATGTCCCCAGCCAGGTCATCTGCATCGGGTTTGACGGCATTACGGACCTCCTCTTCTGGTTCCAGGCTGCGGACAGAAGCAGACTCGCCCAACACTCCCCGCAACGCCTCACAGAAGCCCTCCTTACTGGTGGTCTTAGATCCCAACTCCAGGAGAACATCCCCATAGCGAGTGCGGCGGACGGACCTGATTTCAGTTCCCGTCGTCTCCGGGTTGGCATCTCTCCTGATCTGTGTCAGGACCTCCGCAAATGTCTTCCCCTCTGCAGGTTTGATGAGCAAAGCATCGGGTCGAGCCTTCGGCGGACGCGTCCTCCTCCTCTCCGTGGTCGCCGGGGCCTTGCTCTCCTTCCCGGGCTCCTTCTTCTGTATTCGTCTTTTCGCTCCGAGGACCGATCACCTGGACTGCACTGTCTGCAATACACTGGGTGTGTCTTCTTTTACCTTCTTCTTATCTGTGGTCCTCTGTGGAAGGGGGCTGGTGGCAGCTCGCTTACTGCCACCTCCCGCAGAAGACGAGGCCCCACTTTCTTGGACCTCCTCCGTCTGTGTAGCACGGTCTGCTCCCTTCACCTGCTTGGGTGCTCGAAGGAACTTGAGGACTTCCAACGCCTCCCGTAGTTTCGACTTGCCAGATTTCACCTCCATTGAGATGTTTTTCTGCCTGTCCGTGGCAGTCTTCATGCTGTTGAGAAGAGAGCGACAGTATCGCCACATCTCACCCTCGTTGCTCGTGTCCGGCTCCCTCTGTTCATCTGCAGAGCTCTTGCCTGCAGGCATCTTCTGGGCAGTTGTTTGCCCCACCCCTCTCTGTGTACTCCCCGGGGGAGTCCTTTGCACCCGCGATCTCTTCTCGAAGGGGCTCGGCGTTCCTTCTGCTGTATTGGGACTGTTTTCCATATTATTATACTACAGCACTGGCCCTAATACCATGCTTAAGCTTATTTAGACTAATTCAACTTTATAATAAAATGACATTCCGAGAGACACAAAATTTAAAGCTCTCTATAAAGCTCAAAGATTTAATAAATTGTGTTATAACAAGTATTCCTATTTAATTTGTACTTGTATACACACACAAAATCCAAAGAAAATCTCTCTAAGCTCTCAACGATCTAAAGTCCAAAAATAAGATTCACCAAAAATTTACAATTAATCCGATTCGGATTATATCTGAAGTACTACACTTTATGCATAACTATGAAAAATGACTAAGACCTATTTACACCTCATTCTATTAACAAATCAAAAATTTCCGAAGTTTTCTACAGAAAAAGTAACTAAGTCCTATACAGTACTGATGCACCAATGACAAATATTCTAAGTCCAATTTCCCTGCTGAAAGGTAAATTTCCCTTATGTGTGGGAAAGGCGCCAAACTACGGTACTCTAACCTCAACAGCTGTCTGCTCTGTATCTGTGCAAACTTACTACCAAAGGTCAATTACGGTACTGAAAGCCAACCGATATGACGACTTTCAATCAGCTGTTTTCTGTACCAAAATACTATACTATTAATTTGCTAATTTCTGTCTTTAAGTATTACCTTCCTATCCTACACTATTCTAAAAATGTAGTATGAATGTGTTCAAAGATTTTGAGTAGTCATGTGCAGTTCTACACTTAGTTTAAATATGACTATTTCACTACTAACTAGTTCACAATATTATACCCTAGTCCTACCTTAGGACCACGACCAAATAATCATTATTTTACCTATAATAGGTCACTAATTACCCACACACACACACACACACACACACACACACACACGCACACACACACACTGGTTCCCAAGCCCTATTCTCGTGTTTTCACCACACCTTTCTCCGAAAGCAACACAAAAACACTACTTTCAATTGACATATATTCAAGAGCACTAGAACAACGTCTGCTTAACAACCATCCGCGTTCGGATCCCTCAACTACTACTACTACTACTACTACTACTACTACTACTACTACTACTACTACTAATAATAATAATAATAATAATAGTAATAATAATAATAATAACAACAACAACACTACTCTTTGAACCACTGGAGTTAGTCAGAAGATGCATGAGGCTGTTTAAGGTATATGACATTTTAACTTTCCTGCCATTGTCTGAACACTATTGCCATCACTGAATTTCGGGGTCTCATTGAATTACATCTTTTCATTAATTTTCGGGGTCTTACTTAAGTACTTATACTTGTGAATATTTTTGATATCACTATATTATTGGACAGAGCCTGATGAGCGTAGCGAAATCAGGCATAGCCCTCTATCCATGACTCGGTGCACAACGTAGACCGCGAACTCCTCCGAAACTACTCAACCAAATGTTATAACAATTTTCATACATATCCGGACTGTATCGTACCGTGCACACATGTAATTTTTATTTCTCCAAGTTACTTGGTTCAAAAGATATTACGATTTTGTAAACATTTTAACTTAAACGTGTGAGAGGAAGAGAGATAGAGATATGGTGGCCCAGCTGTGCGGTTTCCGCCGCCCGCACTAGATGTCGCCCGACAAGATAAGATTTTGCTGTATCACAAATGCCGGTGCGTGTGCGTGTGCGGCTCCCGACGTCCAAGCTGCTGTCGGTTGATGAGATAAGATTTTGCTGTATATACGAGTATAATTGACACGTGTTTAAATCAAACAGTAGTAGAGCATTTTTCTATGGTGTAGTCAGGTGTACGGATTGAACTTCAGTGTTGAACAAGTGTCAATTTTTAGACGAGAATCTTATGTAGTCGCTGATGCAACTGCAACGTTCCATTACATATTCCAACGAATCACAGTTCAGGTAAATTTTAATCCAAATTCTATTTAAATTAAATTATTATTCTTATACTTCTTTATTTAATTCTCCAAATTCTATTAAAATTACTATTCTTATATTTCTTATTCAATTTTGTACTTTTTATTTAAGTACCTTTTCTGCTATACGCATATTCTATACATTCTTTTTCATCAATTTATATATACGTAATATTTATAGTATGCCTCAACGGAGAAGAGGTCCAAATATTGGTCGTTTAACTACAAAGCAAAGACAAATGAGACAGCGACAAAATGTTGCTGCAGCAACTGTTCAAGGCCTTGCAGAACATAACATGAATCATGTGTTATATGATCAAGAACAACACAGGATATAGGAACCTTCAGAATAAATTTTAATATAATTTACGATCTCTAGAATTTTATTTGGCTGCGACGCAACTCTTTTAATAGCTCCTACTGGTGTAGCAGCTAACAATATTGCTGGACAAGCTCTAAGAATAAATACTTTAAAGAGAAGGAAACGAACTTTCAAAGATTTAGAAGGTGAAGCAAAAATTCCTTTTGAAGGAGAATTAAAAGATGTGATGTTTGTTATTATTGATGAAGCCAGTATGTTGGGTTGAATTTGTTTTTCAAAGTGGATATACGACTCAAACATGCAAAGCAGTGGTCTTCAGCTGTTCCTTTTGGTGACCTTTGCTTGTATTTAGTCGGTAATTGGTCCCAAATTCCACCGGTATATGACAAGAGTCTTTACAATATTGGTAATAATGTTCAGACCATTTAATCGAATCTTTTATGTAAACAGTTCAAAAAAGTTTTTTTTAACGGAGATTATGAGACAGCAAGGTGATGATCAAAAATATTTCAGAGAGACTTTATATAGAGTCGGAAATTGAACAATCACTGAACAAGATTAGCAGCTCTTATCTACAAGATTTTATGTAAACAATATCGGGGACAATTTCAAAAATACTGTCTGTATAATGTCAAAAAATGCTGAAATCGAGCGCTTTAATTATGAAAAACTAGAACGCAATAAACAACCGGTGGCTCTAAACAATGCAATCCATAATTGCTCAGAAGCCTCTCTAGAAAAATCTGACGATGCTCAGGGATTATTTGCATAATTACGTTTATGTAAAGTTGCTCGCGTTATCCTTAGAAGATATCTTTCGGTCATAATAGGACTAGCCAACGGTTCAGTTGGGACAGTAACTGATATTATTTATGACCCGGCAGTTGAATGCAAAAATTATAACAATCACATGCCAATATGTATACTTGTGTCTTTCGAAAAATATACTGCGACACAACATATATTAGGTATAGTATATTCGAAATAATATAGTCTGTAATCTGGAGTAAGTTGTATATTTTAAACAAATTTAAATGTGGTCTGTAATTTTACAAATACTTTATTTTAATTGAATAATGTCTATGAAATTATCTGAACACTTTTGTTTTAAAATGCCCATTGTTACTTGTTGATGAGATCTTTTTTACTGTCGCTTCGTATACTTCTGCTGTCCTGTGGTCCGTTGAATCTGCACCCACGCCGCCAGCCGTTCTCAGCAACACTGACGATCCGTTGGACACTCCTCTCCAACGCACGCACGTCGACACACCGATAGTGATTATATCTTTAACTCAGGGTTCGGAACTGGGCTGTACTTTATATTTATTTTAATACGGTGTATTGAGCGTACATCTTCCCGCGTCTTGAGGTGTCCTCGCGTTAACAAAGGAGTATCCCGGTGGATAAACCTCCCCTAAACGGATACCTTGCCTCTCGCGATACTAGCACTGTTTTAATAATTATTTTATATTGTATTAAATTGAGTTCGTACACCAATATAAGATATTACCAAACGGGTAACTCGTCGCTAAGGTTCCCTTAATAACCCCTACATATGAACGTCTTCTGCACGAAAAACTCGCACAGAGAGCACGTCTGTAATAGTGGAGCTGGTAGATGGAACTCCTGAAACATCTCGGACGGAGACCCAATATTAATGAAAATTTGGGGCCGCTGATTTGTCGAAACCCTCGACACGTGATCGATGGGTAGAACTGATAGACAGAAGTCCTGAATAAATCGGTAAAAGTCTGCAGAAGCAGGAATAGATTTTATCTAGAAATTTTATTACTTTTAGAATATAAGGAATCTATAGAAAGATGGTTTTTGCTAAAAATACCTATTTCAATAGTCTGTTTCGAGTCTTTGACACCAAGAAATTATAGCGCTAATTTAGGTGCATGCGCTGTCCAAGTCTCGATTCAATCCTTAATTATTACCAGAGTTATTCCATAAATACGAATCACACGCGCACTCGCGCAATCGCACACAAACTCTGCATATGACATGACAGTACATAAAATTATGGTAATTTTGCATTTAATAGTTTTTTTTTACCCAATTCTTAATTCAAAACTTATCTCTACTTAACACAGTTCAACAAAAATCAAATTCTAACATGTCTACAACGTCATACAATGATATAGAACCATGTAGTCCTGGCTACAGATTCCCTTACTGCAATGTTCTATTGCAATCCAGGATCAGTTCTGTACGAGAATTCAATATCCATTGAACCAGTAGTGGCATCATTCAAGAAAAATTAAATTTCTTTTACTCGCAAACAATTTCCGTTAATGTTAGCATATGCTGTTAGTATACATAGATCGCAAGGTATAACATTAGATAAGGCAATTGTTAATTTAGGAGGCAATGAATTTCAGGTTGGATTAAGGTATATTGCTCTTTCAAGAGTGAAAACATTAGAAGAATTATTATTAAAACCAGCGTTTAATTTTGATAGACTGCTAAAAATTAATAGAAGTCCATCAATGCTTGATCGTAGAGATGAGCTGCAAATGTTGTGGAATATGTCTAATGACAATTAATTTATATTGTACTGTAATGTAGTCTATTCAATAAAAAGTGTGTATCATAAAAGTGTATGTATTTTGTTGACTGTAAGAATATTGATAAATAAATTATTACTAATCTATTTACCTAACGGATCAAAGATTGTTGATTGTAAAAATATTAATAAATAAATTATTACGAATATCAAATACTCCGCCCATTTGTGCCATGTGTCAGTGACACTCCTAGTTATTATTACTAGTGGTCATTTGTCGTTACTACTACTACTACTACTACTACTACTACTACTACTACTACTACTACTACTACTAATAATAATAATAATAATAATAATAATAATAATAATAATAACACTACTCTTTGAACCACTGGAGTTGGTCAGAAGATGCAGAAGAGGCAGCGCAAGGTGGCAGTTTAAGGTATATGGCGCACAAGTAAGACTATGTGCGTACTTAAGATTACGCGGGGAAGATAGATCCATTATCTGTTCAATTTCTGCAAACGGGCTGTTTATTTAATGTGATAAGACAATATATTAGTTAAAGTGTCAAGTATTTCTTTATCTGTGTTGCGGACTATTATAATAATTATTTAACTTCATGACTTTTACTATTTCTTGTGACAGCGCTCACTGGACCACGCAACTGCCGAACTAACAAAACTATCGTAATACGGGTGCCATCTTTCATTAACGTGTTAATAAAACTGTGTGTATTCATTTCTCTGTTAGTGTTATAAAAATTTCGTCTAGTAACAATACACTGATTAAAGCGTTGCTTTAGCTCCTATTGCAATACTGTTTTCAACTTTGCGGCGTTGATACAGTTTTCCTAGAAATGCTTTGTACACAGCGGGGTTCAATTTCTCGTTTGGGATTAACCCCTAACCTACAACACAGCCTGAGGTGTCTAAGAAATATGCGCCGCTGATGTAAGTATTTGTTGTATTTTGTTTTATATATTTATCGAACGCTTGGGGTTTTGGGTATTTTTAAGTTTAATTATAAGGAATGGTGCAGTTTGTAAATAATGTAGAATTAACAATTTGTATTTTTATTAATTTCGGTGTAAAAAAATTATTTCCTTATTGGCTGGTAATGCAATTTAGTTTGCTAGTTTCTTTGAAATCAATTTGATTACAGCGCAGTGTCGCATGTACAGAAAAATTAACTGCTAAAACGTCTACAACTGAAACGTTCAAGTCCACAAGTCACCTTGCATAAAGCAGTGAGCAGATCAGACTTCAGAGGCAATTCAGTGTCACTTAATAGCCTAACTCAAACACATGTCTATGCAGATGACCTAAGTGTAGTAGATGAGATCCAAGCTTCTGTCTCGTAAAACTAAAATAAAAATCTACAAAACTTGATCAGACCAGTCGTGCTTACGGGGCTGAAGCATTGACAGTCACAGCTGTATCAATAAATTCGTTGACAGTATTTGGGGTGAAAATTGTAAGAAAGATATATGGCCTAATAATGTGGAGAGACAAGGTGCCTTCAAAATGCTGAAATTGATTAAATATTCTAGCGATAAGATATATTGCTTCATAAAGGCAAGGCGGATAAGCTGGCTGGGACATGTGGAGGAGAATGCCGCAGGAGAGACTGGCCAGCAAGTGCTAAATAGAAACATGGAAGGCAAGAAGAAGGGATAGACCCAAAGGCGATGGATACATAAGGTGGAGGAAGACTTAAGAAGAATGGACGTACAAAACTGGAGGAACGTTGGAACAGAGAGAGAGAGAGAGAGAGAGAGAGAGAGAGAGAGAGAGAGAGTGATGGTGAAATCCAAGGGTCATACAGGCCTGTAGAGCTCTAGAAGAAGACGAAGACGAAGAAGAAGAAGAGGAAGAGGAAGACGGAGACGGAGACGGAGACGGAGACGAAGACGAAGAGGAAGATGAAGAGGGAGGAGGAGAAGAAGAAGAAGAAGAAGAAGAAGAAGAAGAAGAAGAAGAAGAAGAAGAAGAAGAAGAAGAAGAAGAAGAAGAAGAAGAAGAAGAAGAAGAAGAAGAAGAAGAAGAAGAAGAAGAAGAAGAAGAAGAAGAAGAAGTCAACAAGTCAAAAAGGCCAACTAACAAATAATGTGTCGACGTTAGTAAACCCACATAAAACTAATTTTTTCTAAAATTAAACAGTCTACTAAGCCGGTGTCATATGGAAAAGGAGTAAAAATACATACTTAATGAACATGTATGTACTATTATTCAACAATTGGTACTTCTGTAATCAGTACTTTTGTAGGACTACTGTGACCGAGTTGGTGTCGGAGTGGTTATAAATGCAAGACGCCCTGTAAACTAAATCTTCATTATGATCAACGGCAATTTCCAGCGAATATACGCGATACGATGAATATCAGGACAACAATAATGTGAAACAGTATCTACCTGCGAAAATACTGATACCACACAAGCTGTTACCTGACCCGCTGGAGAAGAAAATTCGAAACATGTATGTCTTTTATGTTAGAAAATATTTTTAATTTAATGTAGGCCTACATTTAATTTTAAGTGAAATCTAAACCTATGAAACATGATAAAAATCATTTATTAAAGAAAGAACAAATTTTAATGTAAACAAAAACTCGATTTACTTAATATTTTTAATATTAATAAGATTAATTGTAAGAAGTAAAAGCGTAAACATTAAACAATTTCAGTACATTCTTTTTAACAGCTGACTCAAAATACAATACTCAAAACACGTTAAAACAAGCAGCATTCATTTAGACAGCATTTAAGCAAACAACACTCAAAATACAAATTGATTATTCATTAAATGTTCATGAATGCGATTTCGTTAACATAGAATAGTATCAAAGGTTTTCAAAACGAATTGTTACCCCCGACTACACAGGGTGTTAATCAGTTAATTAACAAACAACGATCACCCTAGGATCTATTCATCCTATCCTCAGATGCATTGCACCTACTCAACCCAATACACCTGGTTCTAATGCTGTCTCTTCTTTCTTTCCGATGCTCAACTACTAACGATTTAACGTTGTACGCACTGTCAAATCCAATAACTGTCCGGCCACGTACACAGTATTACATATGTCCTAATATCTACATAAAAGAATTTATCAGCATCGCTATAATTGCCATCAGAAAACTCACAATAATATCCCCAAGGATTAAGATTCACGCCAGTTGAATACTAACCATGAAATCGACCCTAATAACACCAATATTAAAGATTACAAAAATTGTTGTTCTAAATGATGCGTACTTGAAATGATTCAGATAAAAAGTGTCCCCCGCCTCATTAGTGTTCGTACGGAACACAAAATATTTCGTCCAGCTACGCTCAACTTATAAAGACTGTTAAGGGATGATTTCGTAGAAAACATTGCAACGAGAAGCCTACCAAACAGCCCAAAATCTCTGCACCCCCCTCAAATTGTGTGTTGCCTCAGTCGAGGCCGCTCACAAGTAGATTCTAGTGTGTTCAGGAACACTTGAGATACGCATTATGTCGGCGGGCAGTAAGGAGGAAAGCTATACTGAACTTCTGCGGGACCTATAAAAGCAAGAGCGTCTGGCGTTGTCAAGGTCAGTTACGTGAGCGATTTTCCTTAGCCCGCATCGAGTGTTTGAACTCTATTATTTGACATTATTACTGCGTGTAGACAAATCTAACTAGAGTTATTGTACGAGATGATTACGGATTATTAATTGTGATAATTAATAATATTATCAGTGATTGTTTAGCTGGTTATTAGTGATTTCATTGGTGTGTTGTATTTTGTTTTCCACTGTACCGCACGAGACCGTCGTAACGACATGTAGTCAGTTTGTCCCTAACAGGGGCTTGCTTACGTGTTGGTCATCTTTGTCGGCTTAGCGAGTCGTCAAATATCAATTGGTGTTACTCCCCCTTGCAGTTTTAAATCACACACTCGCTGTCTTCTAAACACGTGATTTTCCAATTAACTTTACAGGTCAAACGAACGCTTTACATGTGTCATCCAGTTTGTGTTTGTACAAAGGGCGTATGTTAACTTAGACTTGTGTGTTTTTTGTCATATCAACTTAACAACAATCGTTACGCGCAGCAATCATAATATTGTTCAGTGTAAGTTTCTTTAAACAGAATGAGTAATTCATCGATTAAATATGCACATGTTCGATTAGTTTTAAACTCGTAGCTGTTTTCAATCCGTCATACATAAATTATGTTTACGTAGAACAGAAATAAGTATATATATATGTGTATGTGTGTGTGTGCGTGCGCGCACGTATAGTTGTGTTGAAATAGGGAAAATTAGTCATACATATGCTTATTGTACTTTGTGTTATTTACAGTTGTTTCTTTATGTTATTATCTGCGTTTGAAAAGTCAATAAAACAGATCTAAGTTATATATGAGTACATTTTTAAGTTTACTTACATCAAAGTATATTTTTAGACCTGATATTCCGAATTTACTACTCGAGAGCGAGAGAGAGAGAGAGAGAGAGAGAGAGAGAGAGAGAGAGAGTGTGAGGGGGAGAGGGGGGAGAGAGCGGGAGAGAGAGAGGAGATTGTGAGTGAGATAGTGAGAGATATTGTGTGTGATAGAGAGTGTGCGAGAGGAGAGGGAGGGGCGAGAGAGCGAGAGAGGTGACAGGGAGAGAGGGGCAAGTAAGCATCCTCAGCGTCTGTTTACTCTGTCAACCAAAAGACTTTGGTTTCTAATAACGCGATATGATTCATAATTTTATTAAATTAAGGAATATTTTATTTATTCCTTAAGGAATAAATCATTTATTTATTTTATAAGGAATAATTCTAGATGTTTTGTGTTCCTTACTTCCTTTGACCGAAAAAATCAGGTGAGATTCCATGTTGCGCGAGTAACAACAAAATCACAGCTTCCAGAAACGTTCATCCTTCCATACCTAATATACCCATAAAGAGAGGGGAATATTTTAATAAGTTTTATTGGTAAAGCTGACAATCCACTGAGGATTCTGCAACATACAATGGGTGAAATCTTTGGTATTACTAACGACCTACATTGGCCACAAGCCTACTGAGCTTTGAAAATAATAATAATAATAATAATAATAATATTAGTGGTAGTAGTATTAGTAGTAGCAGCAGTTTTTTTTTTTTGCGGGGGAGGAAAAATGCATTATGCACCATCAGGAGACACCCGACTGGTCTCCCGGTGTGTGGGACTCGCACCCACTAAAAAACCTCCACTTTACAGGCAGGGAACCCCCCCTGGAACAACTATTCGTATGGCTTCAGGGTGGCACCTCGTATTGCGCCTACTAGGCTTCTACAGCTTTATCTATATCATCGACCTCTGAGACGGTCCAGTTCAGGCTTCTTTTGCCGCAGGACCATCCTCACGAAGGTCACAACAATGTCCCAGTTCTCTTTGCTGTTGAGCATGACGCCTATGATGTTATCACGCGTCATGGGGCCAATCTCCGATTAGAGTCCTCGCCTCTCCAGCACACACCGTTGACACTCGAAAAAAGTATGATGAGCGTCATCAGAGTCTGAGTCGCCATACACGCACGACGGATCCTCCATCTTACCCATCCTTCGCAGGTATGCACAGAAATAACCATGCCTTGTCAGGAATTGAGTAAGGTAATAATCTACCTCGCCGTGCGTTCTGTCCACCCATTCAGGGAGGTTCCCAATCAGCCTCGCCGTCCACCTAGCTCGACTCTCCTGCTCCCATCGTAGTTGCCAGCTCCGCATGGAGTGTGCCCTGGCCACTGCTCTTGCTTCTAAAAACCCCAAGTATTCCTTGGTTGTGTAGACCCTCCTTCTCTCCTCAGCCATCAGATCTATTGGCATTACTCCAGCGACGACCAACACTGCTGGTTCCGACACCGTTCTGTAGGAGCTTGCAATCCGAAGTGCTCCTCTTCGTTGTACCGCGGCCATCTGCATGCGGTATTTTTCTTGCTTCAGTGCGTCAGCCCAGACCTCGCATCTGTAGAGGAGAATCGAGTTTGTCACCGACATCAGCAACATCATCGCCGTCGTCCTGCTGCTGGGCCTCCGACATTTGCCATTAGTCTGCTTAGCACAGCAACGACCTTAGCGGCTTTCTCCGAGGAACATCGAATTTGCTCCCAGTAGGAAAGCTTAGTATCTAGGTGCACCCCTAGATACTTCACCGCTGGCTTTGATATTATCGCCTTTTCCCCCACCACGAACTGTGTGATTGTGGGTATACGTCGACGAGTGAGGAGCACAATCCCTGTCTTCTCCGTCGCAAGGCTCAGATCGTGTTCGTCCATCCAGTTGCGGACCCTGCGCCTGACCTGGTTCAGCATGCGCTGCGCCTCCTCTGCGTCTCTCGCGGTGATAACGGCAGCCACGTCATCAGCATATGCTACCAGAAAGGTATTATCTGGCATCTCCATACGGAGGATTCCATCATAGAAGGCATCCCACAGGTCGGGGCCCAAGATAGAGCCTTGAGCTACGTCTCCTGTTATCTCTCTGCTGCGTGGCCCATCTGCTGTGTCGTACCGGAGCTCCCTGTCCCTCAAGTAACTTCGTATAGTAGTAGCAGCAGTAGTGGTGGTGGTAGTAGTAGTAATAATAATAATAATAATAATAATTATTATTATTATTATTATTATTATTATTATTATTATTATTATATTTTTGAACACATTTTTGCTGTAAACTGGATAGATGACGGTAAAAGCCCGTACTCCACTTCCAAGCTTAGAATCTTCATTTATATTTTTTACAAAAGGAACAAGGTTAGAATCTAGAATATTTGTTAGTTTTATTTACAATAACAAAAAGAGAATTTTTTTCTCGAAATTTTGAGGGTGGGCTAATTGGCGCTTTCTTTCCTGCTCAAGCTCCAAGTAAATAAATTCGACAACACAACATAATTAGGTAACGGATGACTTACAACTATATTATGTTAATTATACTGAAAGGAAAGGACTGCAGTAAACAAGCCGATGGAATTTTGAATATTACAGTAATGTTGAAGCTAGCATTTGTGTAACTAACTGGTATAACGTAAGGCTTACACAAGAGTACACACAATCTGCGTTGTGGGCGCGTTGTACTGCCTTCTGAACACTGTGTATTATTGGGTTAATTACGATGTCAACAACACGCCTCAATGTCAACAGCAAATCCTCTGTCGTACTCAAAGTGACGTACGCCTACTGACCACGACTAAAACGCCACGTCGCCATTCGCTGTATCAAAATAAATTGACTTTTCGTTTTACTCACACGTCGGCAAAAATACATTTTTCACGTAAACCATTTTCCTTTCTCTTTACGTTTAACAGCGTCACAATAATATCGCGGTACAATGTCACCAACCTTTACTTATTACAAAAATACAACACAAAGACTAAGTAAACTATTGAGAGAAACACGTATCAAAATACCTTACAACTCAAGTAACATAGTTTACTTAAACAAAAATATGAAAATATAGAATTCAATGCTCCGATTGCTTTGATTAGTAGGACAGATCCTACAAATGAAGAAAAACTACACGATAGATTAGGTCAACATTGCAATGCTTTCATAAAGAAGCATAAAGGACAAGTGGGGCTGTGAGAGACGAAGCGCATGCGCGTCGCCCGCTCGTGCGGCCCGAGCTTCAAATAGAGCTCCTGCCGCAGGGACCACAGATGATGCTGGATGTTAAGGGGTGCGGCTTGCTACAGGCCGTGGGTTCTTAATTAGTTATCTAATTTAGGATGAGTGTACGCCAAGGCCGGGTCCAAGATTCAGCTGGCACAGATTGGTAGGGACCGAGGGCTCTAATAAGGTGATTGCCCTGGAAGCGAGGGTGCGGCGACAGAATTTACGGGACAGTGTTCGTATAGTGGCCTCCAGGGAACGGACACGCAGGGTTTCTCGGATTTTGTTTGACGTCAGGTTTTTGCCTGGGCTATACGTCCAGCGCAATCCTCGGCCCAGGAGAGACTGAAGCTTTTGCTTGTGGGTCTTGGCCAAGTAGCCCCATACGGGAATTGGTGGTGACGATAAGCTTCCCTAAGCGGTGGGTCATAGAGTTACTGCAAAGCAGGGATCGGAGTTGATATAGACGATGGGTGGTCTTGCGGGCTACTTGATCGGAGTGTGTTCGCCAGGTAAGACGACGACCTAGGTGGAGCCCGAAGTACGTAACCTCCCGAGACCAGGGCAGAGGAGTGTCGCCTACGTAGAGTGTGTCAGGGATCCTTCTACCTCTGGAGAAGAAAAGACGCATATCTACAAACCCAGTTCGTCTGCACACTGTCTATATAATAAACATAAATTTTAGACGCGTATAACGTTAAACTAATAAAAACATTCAAAACAGACACAAAACAAATTCACGGAACGTCTTAATATATGAAACCCTTACGATAATTCATCGAAGCAAGAACAAATTAAATAAAAACAATACAGGATAACTTTTTACACCTTTAAGCCTAATTATTGTTAAAAGTTAACTCTAAGACATAAAAGCTAAACAATACAAATTTTCTGCATAATCATTAAAACAGCTGAAAATATACGTCATTTCTGCAAAATTTACGTAAAGAAAATTTTAGTAAATTACATTTGCAGAGAAAATCTAATGTAGCTGTGAGCAATGTAATATAAAGAAGAGTACTAATTTGATTTTAACAAAACTGCAGTAGAAAGCAAATAGATTTTACATTCAGAAATGAATATAAATCTATTATAAATATTTTTAACTGGTTGTAGGTGTTTTGTAAACTAATGAATATCGCGTCCGGTTATCAATCTACAGATCCCGGGTTCATTTCCAGGGCACCATAAAATGAAGGTAAGTTTTTTAGGTAGTAGGTCGCATGTTAAAAACAGCAATAATTACCCTGTACTCCCTAATTTTTCTTTATCATAGAGTTTGTACATTTGCGTTTGGATAAATGATTCTCTACTCTAATAATTTCAAAGTATAAATCTTTAAGACAGGATGGGGCCACAGGTTGCTTGACACTAAACATTGTCGTTACTTTAGTAGTGATTGTGAATTAATAGGCTGTCAAATAATTTGTGAACTTTGGTCATAAATAAATACCACTGTTAAAAGATTGGATCGATGTTTCGAGAAACCTTATTGTCATCATCAAGACTTGTACACAGGAAACTCAGGAATAGGTAGACCTACAGGTATGATGAGTGATTTTTTATGCTAATGGTTGTGTATACGAGGGTCAGTTAAAAAGTTCGCAGAGCGACACTGTGTACCGCTGTGTAGCTTGGCGGTAAAACGAAAATTTTTCGTGTGTTGAAAGATTTGTATTTTCTGTGAACTCTTAATTTCCAGATCTATCTAACAATTTATTCATTGTTTAGAAGCTGTTTAAAATTGATGTGTGTTTTGAAAAACAGACAAAATCAAACATCGTGGTGTTATTCTTTGTTAAAAATTGTTTAGTGCCAACGAAAATTCAAAACGAAATAGTAAATGTGTCAGGAGATGCTGCGACTTCAAAACCAACGGTTTGTAAGTAGGCACTTGAGTTTAAACGTGGTCGTACGAGCAATGAAAACGTGGTCGCACTGGACGCCCAAAAATTCAACAACTCCAGATGCGGCAACCATCTTGCACAACGCTTTTTCACACCAAGTTCTTGAGTTAAAGTATGATACACACGCTCATATGAGACGCTTATGATTTCAGTAACGTCATCCACTCCTCAATCTGCGGTCTTCCAACACCCTACGAAATTTTTTCAATAATACCATTTTTTGTTGCACTTTCTAGACGTCCACTGCTGGAATAGTCTTCAGTGCTTGTACGACCACGTTTAAACTCGAGTGTGCCCCACTTACCGTTGTTTCTGAAGGCGCAACATCTAACACTTTTAAAATTTTGTTTTGATTTTCCATTGGCGCTAAAACAATTTTAACAGAGAAATCATCACAACACGGATTTGATTTTGTACATTTAAAAACACGCGTGACAGGAAAATTTCAAACAGCTGGTAAAAAGTGAATAAATTAACAGATATATTCTGGAAATTAACAGGTGTTCACCCGAAATATACGTCTAGCAGCACGCGAAAGATTTTAGATCTACCACTGAGCTATAAATGTCGCTCCGCAAAATTTTCAACTGACTCTCGTATATCTATAGTTACATAACACATAAAAGATGAATTACCTCAGATGAAAGGTGCACAATTGATGCATGAGCAAGAGGGCATTTAAAAAAAAAAAACACTTCTGTCGTCTAGAATCGTCTCCTTGGAAACCAGAAAGAAATATATAAATATCGGTATGGAGAAGCATACATCACTGACATGTTCTAAGGGTTATATTTAAAATCATTGCCGAAATGAAATATTTGCATAGAAACTACTTCTTTCCACTTATTTCTTCAGCCTTAACCACAGTACTGTGATCACTAACGTATACCACTTCACGTTAGCGCACTCGATTTTCACTGATGATGCCAGTCGATGGCACTGCCGAAACGTTTGGTTTTGCAGAAAACATTGGACCACGGCCAAACAGCCCGGGAAGGAATTTTAACAAAAACTACTTATTTGTTTCCGACAACGTAGTACACATTATAAAAATTACCCCCTTAACGTAGTACACATTATAAAAATTACCCCCTCGCCCTTCAAAAACTCTTTTCATTTATAGACATTTCATCTACCTTTCTACAATGGATTATTATTACCTTTTTTCAGGATACTTTATTTATCAAAATTAAGTACTTCAATCTTGTTGAAACATAAAACGTTGCTGGTAAACTTCCCCTTCCCCTTAACCTAACTTTACCAAAACCAACTTCCTATACAACTCGGGCTCATATGTACAAAATTACTTGATTCTGTTTAAATTTGCGGCAGTTATTGTTTGTCACAGAAAAAATTATACATATAGACACACAGACAGACAGACAGACAGACAGACAGACACACACACACACACACACACACACACACACACACACACACACACACACACACACACACAAACACTTCGGAAAATGACTTTTCTTCATGTTTTGAGGGTAGTAAAATCAGAATCAGCCCTTATCTCAAACACGATTTTCTTCGCGATCACCATACTTCCACTTCCTTACAAAAGTGGAATATGGAAGTAAAAACGTTTCATTTTAAGCATATGCACGTGGGGTCGGAAACCTAGACTTTGAGTGGAAAGTGGAGAAGAGCTACCTTGAAGCTTTTGAGATATGGTGGTGGAGGAGTGTCTTAAGAATATCGTGGTCGGTAAGAATACCTATTGTTGAGGGTTTTTTAGAGTGTGGGAAAAAGAAGGGCACTGATTGGATCCAATATAGGAAGGATAAGCAATATGGTTGGCCATCTGTTACACCGTTCAAACTGGTTCACCATGCTGATTACGGGGTAGATCAAAGGGGGTACTGTGAGAGGAGGGTCCAGGTCGGAGTAATGTGGTAAAAGACGGAAGAAAGTATGAGCTGATCGAAAAGCTTTCAACAGAAAGGAAGAAACTGTAAGCTTACCAACTTCTGGGTTGAGAAGGAGAAGAAGAAGGTTCTGAATATTTACTAGGTTCTGAAGGGTCACCACTAAATAACTGCAACTGTAATGTCAGAGACAAAACATGACGTCCTCGCCTCACTCCACCGCCTGCAGGCATATACGTCTATGCCTGCAGGCAGCTCGCTCGATCGCTTCCAGGAACTGAGGACGTCACGTTTTGTCTCCAACTATATAACGGGGACCAGTGCATAGCGATACACGAAATAATACCGGGACAACGTGCAGCGTCAGCTCACGGCATTACAAAACACAAATCTTATATTAACATTATGATTTACTTATATATTAAGATGACAGTTGTTCTCTACGTCTACATAGCTACAACGTACTATTACACACAAAAAATCTGTTTTTTTTCGCTCCTTTACACGCTAAAAAGTGGACGAATTTAAACATACAACACCAGAAAAATAATATTCAGGGCCAAGTAATTTTCCTATTATTGCTGAGGAGAAGACTAAGAAGAATGTGTATTAATTTTATTATTATAACCATTATAACCATCATCGCAGTCATCATCATCACAGCTATCATGACGTGTCTGCGTACAGCTAAGTCCATGCCTCGCAAGTCGCAAGTTTTAGACAGTTTTCTTTTAAACAAATTTGTAAGGTATTATATATATTTAATACCCACGCTCTCTACTATAAGCATTTACTTTAAAAGCATTTAGTTCTCATAAGTTTGCAGGAAATATGTAAAGTAAAATCCATAAAGACCAGTTGAGGCTGAATTAGAGAAAGAGACGCGAAATATCCTTATAAGATTAAATCTAGTTTAAGCGGTTTAGGGAATTGAGCATACGCTTGGCCTGATTGTTGTATCGTATTAAGGTTTATACTGTATTAGGTAAACACAGATAAATATGTTTTTAAACCATGTTTATACAGTATCAATTAATACTTAATCCTCTCAGAATACTTCAAAGAGAGTAGAGAATCACGATCCTTTTCGCTTGAGTAGACAAGCATATTAAATTATTGTTAAATGTAAAATTTATATTAAAACCTCTGAAGACGCAAATTATACCTGTACACCGTAAGTGCGTATATAGTCATGTAAAATATTACGTGCAGAAGAAATGATTTATTCGCTAATATACAATGTAGGATTGTTTGAAATTAATTTAATTTAAGGAATACATAATCTGCAATTAATATACATTTTCTGCTTTTAATATACACATTTTATTTATTACTTTTTATAATAATAACGGGCTTAATTAGGTTTGAACTAGATATCCTTTTATAAGGGATCGTATGTAAGTAAAATTTACAATGAATATTTAAAAGCTTCTTAAAGCCATGCTAAATATTTGTTTAGCATAGACCTACAGTAAACACTGCCAAGCAAATTGATATCGTAAATAATTCCATGTGTCGAAATAATATATACGTTGCATGATTACAGCATAAAGTTTATTATTAATGTAATAAAGTTTATTCAGTGTATTTAATAGAACGTACAGCAGGCCTTCGTGGGACATATTCACGCAGGTCTTCCAGGGTTATATTATTATACGCTGTCCAGGCAGTGAAGGCGGCTAGAGGATTAGGAGACCCTCACTCACACACACACACTAACAGGCCGCCTAACAATAGACAGGGACAGGCCTTTGACCTGCGCTGCTGGCTTTTTAGTTACAGTCTACTACAATAAAATAAATTTTATTGTCGTGCTTAAACTTTTAATTTTGATTGTTCCATTGAATTCAGACTGTAATTTCATTTAAAATAAGTCCAAACACGAAGTTTTTATGGCGATATTAAAATGTTTTACATTTATTTGTTTATTTTTAACTATTGTTATTGTTAAACTTTAGAACACCATCTAAGCGACTATTATTAAAAATGATGATTATTAAAAACTAAGTTACTGATCATCTTATTTATTTTTCAACTATTTTTCTGTACACTCCCTTTAATGTGTAATATTTTCACAAATTGGTTTTTGATTTTACAACTTGACCTCGAAATTACGAGAATCTTAAAATTCCTGGCGTCGGCCTTTTTTTTTTTTTAACTGTTCCGATTCACCGATTGTGATACTCGATAAAGAGCAGATTGACGACCCACCTCTTTATTGTTAAATACTGAAAAAATTAATCAACATATTTAACAGATTTTAATATATAGATATAAAGATTATTTTCAAACCTCATATTTTTATTTCAAATAAACAATATATGAAATAATAATTGTTATACGTAATCGAAATAATTATTTGTCTTTTTACTAGCACGAACTTGTAAAAATGTTATTTATTATAAAAATATTATATATTATTGTTTTACAGACACATAAAATGAAATGTGATATGTACGTATGTAAATATATTAAAAATTTACTGTCCATGTTATTAAACTTTAACTATAACTTGAGAGGACGAGGTAGCGCGTCAGGAATTAAATGTGTATTATTGTATCACGTAAATTGGAAAATAATTACCGGTATTATAGATTTCAGTAACATGCAAGAGAGACGTCCCTTCCTTACTTGGTTTACACTTGGTCGCTATAGTAATTTTTCCAGATAGAGAGGGTGATTCGCCCTCAAACCAACAAACAGTAGAGGTCATTGCTCGTGTACCGGGTACCCCGAGTGAGTCACTGATTACCCGCTGATTAGTCGTTAAATAGCCTGCACGGGGTAGTGAGGCCAGCCAGTCTTGTCAGAGAGCAGATCTGTCGCATATATTGTGAGTGAATCAGTTTATTTGTGGTTAGTGTATAGTTGATTTGTGATTATGAGTTCTTGTAAAAAACGCCAAGTTTTACATACTCAATGCAGAACAATGTATGCTTCTGTTCTGTTCTATTTTGAGAAAGAGAAGAATAACGGAGGTCCTTTACTTGATACTAAGAAAGTAATGCAGAGAACAGCAGATGCTTGTGGCATTTCGTTGAGAACAATACAACGTATCAACGCAGAGATTAAAAAAGTTTGGAAAATCAAGAAGATCCCTGTGTAGTTGAAGATATTGATTTAATCACAGCTGAGGACGATCAACAAGATAACACCTTAAACAGCACCAAGAGGGAAAATATTTTTATTCATACTCCTCGGAAGAAAAGTTTGAAGAGAAAGCGCGCAGTAACAGACATGGATGACTTCGACAAAAGGAGCTATTCGACGTCACATATTGAGTTACTATGCTCGAAAGAAGCGCCTACCCTCAGACAACTTTGTGTGTCACTTCAAGGAATTGGACTGTATATGGGAGGAAAATCTTCACTGAGCTCGCTATTATCAGACATGGGATTTCAGTACAAGAAATTTAGCAGCAGAAAAATCCTCATGGAAAAGCCGTCAGTGGCCCTGTTAAGGTGTCGTTTCTTAAGAAAGATGCGTGAAGTAAATATTAAAAACACTATATTTTTGGACGAGACCTGGATAAATGAAAACACGAGAAAGGACACTGGTTGGACTGATGGCACTATCCAAGGAACTCTCGGCGGCCCTCTGGGTAAAGGCAAACGATTGATCATCTGTCATGCTGGTCGCTACGATGAATATACAAAAAGCCAGCGAGATCGGCCGCTGGCAGTTCTCAGTGTCATTTGACGGGCAGATTTAATTGGCCGCTAGCAGTTCCAACAATGAACCATAGGGCCATTTAACCGGCTTCTGGCATCCAAAGGGAGTGTCTCAGAAAAATAGTTGAAAAGTAAATTAAATGATCAGAATCTTAGTTTTTAATATCAACATTTTTTTAATAAGAGTTGCGTAAATAATTCTCAGAAGTTTAGCAATCACAATATTTCAAAATAAACAAATAAGAGTAAAACATTTGAAAATCGTCGTATAAACTTCGTGTTTGGACTTATTTTAAATGAAATCACAGTCTGAATTAAATGGAACGACCAAAACTATAAGATTAAGCAGAATAACAAAATTTAATTTATTATAGTAAACTGTATTTAAAAAGACAGCAGCGCAGGTCACGTGCCGGCCCCAGTCTATTGTTAGGCGGCCTGCCAGTGTGCGTGCGTGAGACAAGGGTCTCCTAATCCTCTAGCCGCCTTCACTGCCTGGACAGCGTAAGTTATAAGTTGGCTGAAGAAAACCTTTGCAAAAACCGCTTGATGAATTTGCAACATTATTTCCTTCTTAGACTAAAATCATAAAATACTAACACAGTATCAAACTGCCCAAGTAATCTGACGAAATGCCAGTAGAAGGAGGTAAGGCGTAGAACAGCCTGTTATTAAAGTTGTTCTCAGAACAGATGAAAGATGTGTTCACGCGATTATCTTTGTAAACGATAGTAATTGAAATAAGTACCTTAAATTTACCTTTTACATGTAACATCTACAGACAAAGGAAATATTTAGTAATAATACAGTAAAGATAGAGAAGGTGACAGATAAGGACAACAAGGAAAGCACAAACATTATTGTAAGAACAACCACATGATATATATCTGCACTATAGTCCAGGACGAACCTTGGCCTCCCTAATGATCTGTCTTCAGGTAGTCCGATCATGTGGCTTGGTCTTCCACGAGCCGACGCCCGTCGTAGTCAAGTCTTCCTCCACGTCGTCGTACCATCATTCTTTTTCCTGCCCCGTCTTCTGCGCCCATCTGAATGCCCATTCATTATCCTTTTGGGAAATCTTTGGTTGTCCATTCTTTTCACATTCCATATCGAGCTGATTCTTCTGGATTCTATAAATCGTACGATACCTCCCTTTTTTAGAATGGAGTCTATTTCTGGATTACATCTGGTCCTCCATTCTCCATTACAACATACTTGTAAGAAGATTTTTCCAATCATTTGTCTTTCAAAATTCTCAGACCTTTCTCATAAACTGCTTTTAATGTCCAGGTTTTGAAAACCTATATCACTACAGGCCTGATCATTGCTCTGTAAATTTTCAGTTTAGTCTCTTGGGTAAAAAGATTTGATCTTAATAATTTTACTAGACCAAAGTAAACAACTATAAAGAACTATGTAAAGTGTACCAAAGTGTAAGAACAACTGTGGGTAAGAGTAACATAACGCAGTGAAAGGAAACAAAACTCAATTAACAATTTTCGAAAGGAGTGAGTGATATATTCCAACCAAACAATAACAAATAATAAATATCGGTATAGAGAACCATACATGACTTCCATGTTCTAAGATTTATATTTAAAATCATTTTCGAAATGAAATATTACCATAGAAACTACTTCTTTCTACTTACTGCTTCACCCTTAACCACAGTACTGTGGTCACTAACGTATACCACCTCACGTTACCGCACTCGATTTTCACTGATGATGGAAGTCGATGACACTGCCGAAACGTCTGGTTTTGCAGAAAACTTTGGTCTAGGGCCAAACAGGACTGGAAGGAATTTTAACAACAAACTACTTCTTTGTTACCGATAACGTAGTACAAAAAATTATCCCCTCCCAATTCAACTTTAATTTTCATTTATAGAAAATTACCCCCACCCCGTTCAACTAGCCTCTTCATTTATAGATATTTCGTCTACGTTTCTACAGCGGATTATTAAGATCTTCTTATCAAGATATTTTATTTATCAAAATTAAGTTCTTTACTCTTGTTACCACAAAAAATGTTTCTGGTAAACTACCCTTTCCCCCTAACCGATCTTCACCAAAATCAATAGGCCTTGAGTCCTCTACAACTCAGGCACATATGTAAAAAATTATTTGATCCTGTTTGAATTCACGGCAGTTATCGTTCGTCATGAAAAAATTTCTCTTGTTACAACATAAAATGTTGCAGGTAAACTACCCCGTTCCCTTGACTGATCTCCACCTAAATCAACAAGCCTTGAATACTCTAAAATGTAGGGAAGTGTGCAAAACATTATTTGATTATGTTTGAATTTACGGCAGTTGTCGTTCGTCATAGAAAAAATTATCCTTGTTGTCACATAAAACTTTGCTGGTAAAGTACACCTTCCTCTTAACTGATCTTCACCAAAATCAACAGGTCTTGAGTCCTCTACAATTCAGGGAGGCATGCAAAACATTATTTGATTCTGTTTTAATGTGCGGCAGTTATCGTTCGTCATAGAAATAATTACTCTTGTTAAAACATTAAAAGTGGCTGGTAAACTACCCCTTTCCCTTAACCGATCTTCACCAAAATAAATAGGCCTTGAGTTCTCTACAACTCAGGCACATATGTAAAAAATTATTTGATCCTGTTTGAATTCACGGCAGTTATCGTTCGTCATGAAAAAATTTCTCTTGTTACAACATAAAATGTTGCAGGTAAACTACCCCGTTCCCTTGACTGATCTCCACCTAAATCAACAAGCCTTGAATACTCTAAAATGTAGGGAAGTGTGCAAAACATTATTTGATTATGTTTGAATTTACGGCAGTTGTCGTTCGTCATAGAAAAAATTATCCTTGTTGTCACATAAAACTTTGCTGGTAAAGTACACCTTCCTCTTAACTGATCTTCACCAAAATCAACAGGTCTTGAGTCCTCTACAATTCAGGGAGGCATGCAAAACATTATTTGATTCTGTTTTAATGTGCGGCAGTTATCGTTCGTCATAGAAATAATTACTCTTGTTAAAACATTAAAAGTGGCTGGTAAACTACCCCTTTCCCTTAACCGATCTTCACCAAAATAAATAGGCCTTGAGTTCTCTACAACTCAGGCACATATGTAAAAAATTATTTGGTTCTGTTTGAATTTACGGCAGTTATCGTTCTTCATGGAAAATGTTCTCTTGTTACAACATAAAATTTTGCAGGTAAACTACCCCTTTCCCTTAACCTATCTTCAACAAAATCAACAGACCTTGAGTTATCTACAATTGAGGAAGGTATGCACAAAATTATTTGATGCTGTTTAAATGTGCGGCAGTTATCGTTCGTCATAGAAACAATAACTCTTGTTAAAACAAAAAATGTGGCAGGTAAACTACCCTTTCCCTTAACCGATCTTTACCAAAATCAACAGGCCTTCAGTCTTTTACAATTGAGGAAAGTATGCAGAAAAACATTTAATTTTGTTTGAACGTGCGGCAGTTATCGTTCGTCATAGAAAAAATTACCTTTGTTAAAACATAAAATGTTGCTGGTAAACTACCCCTTTCCCTGAACCGATCTTCACTAAAATCAACAAACATTGAGCTCTCTATAGCTCAGGAAGGTGTCCAAAACATTATTAGATTCTGATTGAATTTACGGCAGTTATCATTCGTCATAGAAAAAATTACCCATGTTAAAACATAAAACTTTGCGTAAACTGCCCCTTTCCCTAAACCGATCTTAACAAAATCAATAGGTCTTGAGAACTCTACAATTCAGGGCTGTATGCAAAACATTATTTGATTCTATTTCTTTTATAAATTTGCTAACTGCTATAATTTTTATTGTTCGACTAAGCTTTTCGTCATCACTGACATCTTCAGTTCTTAAACAACGTGTTTAAGACCTGAAGATGTCAGTGATGACGAAAAGCTTAGTCGAACAAAAAAATTATAGCAGTTAGCAAATTTATAAAAGAAATAGTAAGGATGGCTGCTAATTTAAACAATACGAAGAATTATTTGATTCTGTTTGAATTTCCGGCTGTTATCGTTTGCCATAGAAAATACCCTTGTTAAAACAAAAAACGTTGCTGGTAAACTACCCTTTCCCTTAACCGATCTTCATCAAAAACAATAGGCCTTGAGAACTCTACAATTTAGGGAAGTATGCAAAATGTTATGTGATTCTGCTTGAATTTGCGGCTGTTATCGTTTGCCATAGAAAAAAATTACCCTTGATAAAAAAAAGTTACTGGTAAACTACCACTTTCCCTTAATCTCGATCACTATTTTTTTTGCCATCACCATACTTCCATTTCCTTATGGAAGTAAAAATTAACTTCCAGAATAAAAAAATCGATTGTTAAGTTCTTGGTCTCTATACGACAGGAGCCATTCCACTAACACAGAATAAGGCCATAAGACGCTTACCAAAACACAGGCTTTCGAGAAAGCCACTCATAAGCTACTCATAAGCTTATGAGTAGTGTTATGAGACTACCGGTTCACGTTGTATTATGCTATCGTTAAAACTGATGCTGCAAAATATAAAAAATATTCATTGAATATTTTTGTATGTGTTAAAACAGTGGTTTAACAAGGAAACAAATTGCTTATTTCTAAGTAAGGGAAACATTAGAGTACACACCACATATCACTCATCCTAGACTACTGAATTTAAACGTGGTCGCAGTGTCAATGAAGTAACCAGTAGATGTCTCATTTAAATAAAGAATCCAGAGATAATTCGTATGTAATTGATTTTTAGCCAACAAAATTTTATAAAATAGTTGTCAGCTAATGTATCGGAACTGTATTTACAGTTTTACACTTATACAGTATTTACGAATGTTAGATCTGTCTGCAACATGGGCGTAACCAACGATACTTGCCATTTGAGAAATTCAAAAACGTAGTACCGAACTACCGGAAAATTACCCAAAGGCAATCATGTGATAAACCAGATCACATACAAAATAACTTTATTGACTGATTAAGTAATAAGTAATTTTTAATAATAACAGGTAAGTTGTAAATTGTTAAGTAATAATAAGACAATGTATCCAGCAATAATAGACTATTTTAATGACGATAATATAAACAAACGCTTTTACCTTGAAAGAAGAATGTGTATTTTGTAATATAATTTATTACAAATATAAAATAAAGATAGCAAGAATTATTGTGATACTAATAAATGTTGTCTGAATCTCGGTGTTGAACTCGCCGACGATACAGCTCCACTTTGGATTCACCAATTGGTAATTATTCCCAATTACAAAGAATAAATTAAATATAAATAATGTATGATAATAAAGTGTGATTGGTTGATAATAAAAATTTTTGTAAGTTATAAAATTTTACTTATATATATATTTTTGTTTTGTTTAATTGATTAATTCAATTAATTAATTAATAATTAATTAATTGTGTGTGTGCTTTAATTTTTCCAATTAAATAGGTATGAATTTGTCATTCGAAACAATTTGTTTCTTTTAATAATTTAATAGTGTAGTTAGATCTGTTGATTCTCTCTGCTGACTTTGCTCTTCTTCTTCCTCTCAGATATTTATTTTATCACTGTAAATTATTTTTTTAGAAGAAAAAATAGCTAACATTCACTATACAAATAAATACAAACTCTTATAACAGAATAATGATGTTCATTTATTGACATTTAAAATTATGCGCCATTCAGGCTGCGCATGGCCCAGGCATTGGTTGATATCTGCTCCAGTCGGTAGCGAACAAGATTGACAAAATGTATTTTTACAAGATTAATTAATTAGGATTCTTTTAGCGAGTCGAAATGGTCAGAGGGCAAGGAACAAGATACAGTCTTACAGATACTTTTAAACTAAATTATTATGGCTGAATCATTATGTAAATTGTCAATTATGAAAAGTAATATCGAACCATTCGTCGAAATGACGTCACTTGCTTCCAGCAGGCTGTGTACTTGGCTCGTTCGGAAAATAAGTATGGCCGCCGTAACCTCGATTTTCTCTGGTATGCACTGCTAATACTGGTTGAGCTTCTCCCACAGAAATAAATGAATATTCCCTTCTCTGCGAAGTAGTGTTGGTCCAGGAATATAGTGTAGAGTGTTCTCTCTTCTCCTGCGATGTCGTTTCGTGATGGGTTACTGGTGAAGTGTCCGGTGTTCAAATATGTGTATTCGTGTTCTGCTAATATGGTTCAAAATCTTCTCAAAATGGCCGTTGATTTCTTGTGCTTGTGTTAGATGGTGTTATTACTGTTGTTCGGAATTAGTGAGGTGTTAATTATTAACTGTTAGTGTTATTTTTATTTAGTTAACCTCTGTTACACTTTTCAAAGCTACACTCACGGTTTTACACAAAATTATACTTTTTCGGTCTTCTGTTAGTAAATTCTCAACTAGTCGTATTAACGATTAACAATAGACTAAACTCTGAACGTCGTCGTTTTAGGGTAATTTGTGATATGTTTTTTTCCTCTTTCCATTGTTTATATATAAAAGTACATGTCTTAGATTTGGTTCATCATCTAAATATACATAATAAGTTTTCTTATTTATTACTGTATTTCAAGTATTTCTTAATTTTACAAAAATCTAATTATTCAGCAATATTGATTAATTAATTTTACATAATTGGATATATAGCTGGGTTTGTTTCAAGTTCATTTAAGCCTAAAAATTACAATTTTTTATAATTATTGTAGGCCTCATATTTTGTACAAATTTAGTGTTTAAATGGTTTATAAGTGTTTTTTCTGATAATATTTCCATGGAATAATATTAATAACTCTGTGATTATCTTTTGTTGTTAATAATTTTGTTGTTAAAACACTTCAATATGGATTAATTTACTGTTTAGTCTGATTTGATTACCATTATAGGCCTAGTAATATTTGTTTCCAAAAGAAGTTAATTTTCTTTCCTTTGTCATTCCATTCGTTATTAATTGTATCTGTACTAATTACATTTTCCATTTCTGTGTTGTATGGACTGAATTCTATCCACTATTATGTAGTTTGATTCTCTGATAGATAGTTTTGGTTTACATTACTGGTCTGTTTTTTCTAGAGTGGTGTATTAGCTAGTCTGCTTTGTACCTTTCATATGGTTTACAGTTTTAAATAAAATTATAACATTCCTATTTCCTACTTGCCTCTCTGCCTTACAAACTTGAAAATTAGTTAACATGATTTTAAATACAACAAAACATCTTATTATCTACTATTTTTCCTATATCACCTAATTTTAACAAAAACATCTTATATCTATTATTTTTAACTGTATCATCCAATGATAACAAAATGTTTTGTTCTTATCATTTTTAATTATCTTATTTAATTATAACAAAAATATCTTATCCTACTTATTCCCTGGACATAATTTAATTAGAAAATAAAAAACTCTTATTACTAGTAATACTGTCAGTCATTTTAAATAATTTTATTTCCTACACTATTTTTTATTATAGTGTGTCACTGGTTATTCTCTACACTCACTGTAGTCTCTAACTTTTATTGTATTTTTTATGGTATTTCACCTTATATTCCTTACACTAATGGTAGTCTTTTGTTTTTACAG
This sequence comes from Magicicada septendecula, assembly GCA_034769895.1. NCBI lineage: Eukaryota > Metazoa > Arthropoda > Insecta > Hemiptera > Cicadidae > Magicicada > Magicicada septendecula. The sequence continues at coordinate 447,805,763 of CM068370.1, read as the reverse complement.
TATGGTAGTTTTTGGTTTGTTTCTACACTATTGGTAGTCTTTTGTTTTTACATATAATACTTATATCTAGTTTACAACTCGGTTTTCATTGGATTGTATCTTGTAACTTGAGTTACGGGGTCTAAATATGTTAGTTTTAAATTTAGTTCAAAGGTATGTATTCCTTTATTAACATTTTTGGAATAGCTCTTTTTATTTCTAGGCTCCTTGTAGGAATCTTGACATATTTTGTCCTTTCTTCGTTATTGTATTAGTAAATTTCTTGTCTTGTGGTTTCTCTGCTTCTTGACCTTATAAATTTCCATTATTAATATTGTTTTCACCTTTTTATTTCCTTTTTCTAGTCTTTCCTTTTTACTGCTTCCCCAATCTACTGGGTATACTGCTGGTTTATTGGATTTTTACATAGTAAGTTATTTTGACCAATAGTTTTCTTTGTTATTTTTTATTCTTATTAACATTTTATTGACTTAATGTACATTTTCTTTTGCTTAATCTTTAAACAATTCATTCTTCTCACTCACTATGGACCTTTTCTTCTTTATTTATGTTGCATTAAGTTAAAATTTTAACGTGATAATTTTGTTATGCTACAATTTTCATTATTACATTGCAACTTGTCACAAATCTACACTTGCCGCATAAAATAGGTGAATAAACATTTCAGATATTTCTACATACACCTTGTTCTCCAGGTTTGGTTGGACGTGGCATTTATCTGTTAGCAGATTTAAAAACACGGCTATCTAGGAAGTTCTGCAACAAATTCTGAAGTCTTCAGCACTCATAATGAGTAATATAATTTGTCAAATGTATTTTGAACTTCAATGTTGTTGCATTAAATTTAATTCACAATAAACTATAAAAATATTACGCTAAAAAAGTTCATAGTCCTATGAGCAAAAGCGGAAAGCACAACATACATAAATGTTCGTTGGGCGTTGTGTGAATATCTGGTACTTAGTTTTAATTATTTGATTAAGCACGCTAATACTAGAAGACGACCACACATTATTAATAGTCGAAGCCTTGGGTAGTTAGTTAAAACGATGTACGATGATAATAGTCCGTGGAAAGTATAAAAGTTTGTCTGTGGATGATACTTAACAATATCTCCTTGAGGAACATAGAAAAATAAAGCTCAAATATGTACGTATGTAAGAGAGACAAGAAATCGTTTGGCATTTAGTAAATAACATTTAATTTCCCGGATTTTGTTGTCCATGACGTGCCCAGTGTTATCAATTAACTGTATAGAATATAACTGACGAGGAACGCAAATTGTTATTGTTAAAAATGATTAAATTTTTAGCTTACATGGAAGTGAACAAGGAGCCATCACCTAAAGTAGTGAGGACAGCCCTCCTAGCGGCAGCTTCTGACGAAGCTCTAACGAGGGAAAGCTAGTTTAGGCAGTAACTTAAAAATTAAAAAATTTTTAATAATATTAATTTGTGTTCTGTGTCAGTATTATTCTATATAGTTAATTAATATTTAAAGTGTTTTATTTTCCTTGTTATTTAAAATAATAAACTTTTACCTAAAACGTTATAGCTGTATTTCGAACTAAGTGTTTTAACGGTAACAAAAAGTCCAATAGTCTTACATTTTAGAATAATCATGTAAACATTTTTATAAATTTGTGTGATATTTTGTCTATTAAATTTTAGCATCTTTGTTAGTCTGTTACTGTGTAAACGTTAATCCATTAAAATTTTGATACATACATTAGTTGAATGCAATAACTGTTTTGTTGCAATTATTCGGCTTCGACCGAATGCAACGATCGGCGGATCGTACTTTGCCCGACGTCCTGACGTCATGGCGTTACCTTTACTAATGGAGCCGTTGTTCGGTTAAATCTCGGCAGTCGAACACCAGACCGCCCTTGTGAGCAGAGCCGTCCTTTCAGCACATTAAATAAGAAGCCTCGATTACCAAGGTAACTATGATTTTTGGTTATCATAAATCAATGCTGGGGACGAATAATTTTCGTCTACTACGTTTGTAAAATAAAAGAAAACTTTTAATTTCTGTAAATAGGTTGTTATTCATAACCAACCAAGACGTGTCTTGTTTGTAACAGTCAGCCTCGAATAAAACCAATTTTCAGTCAGTCAAAAAAAAAAGATATGTAAAGTTCATTGCCAGTATTTGTTGTATATATAATTTGAAGTTGTAATTTTATAACGTAATTTTGTGATTATGTAAATTTGTGACTACGCACTATATGAATGAATGTGGACGTACTAATTAAGCTGTGCGGGTGCATAAAATATACTAAAATATATGAAATTTTCAGTTCAAAACTTGGTTCGACGTACAGGAGTGAGAATACAAGTATATGGACTCGACGTAGCTTTTTTCACACGTTCTTCCAGCGTGAACATAGCAGCTGTCCATGGCATGAGCTAAGGAACACGCATCCGTTGCGACCAGCTACAGCAGGCTTTAAGCGAAGATCTCCGGATTGCCAAGTAACACTTAACCGTTAACAACTTTCAGTGGAAGTTACAGTACAATTAATAATGAAAAGAGAGATAAACTAGTTTCACATAACCTTATGTGACATGAACCAAAACCTTTTACGAATATTTTGTGATGCAGAACAGTGTTAGAATTTTCGTGATCACAGCTTGTACGCTAAACACTATTAACTGTAAACCAGTATTGATTTATGCGATCGTTCTATATCCAGCAATCAGTTTATCCAGTACGTAAATTATACAATTATTGAATTTTAGCAAACCATTTATTCAGCATTTAATATTTTCAATATTTAGCTTATTTCTGAGTTGGATTAACTCAGTAATTAACTTTTGCTGATTGATTGATGATTACGTAAATTTTCGAGGCTCATATTGTTTTGAAATAAACGGGTCGAGTTCGACACTGCTCACTAACTGGTGTCTCAAAATTTTTTTTACTTACCCTCCCCCCTTTTGGGAATTATGTTGAACTTTAAGGATACTTGAGAAGTATGTTATAATGTGTAGAGAGACATAAATAGTAATAAGTATTTTGGTTGATTTTGTGGTATTTTATGTTATTTTTGGTGTATTCTGTGTGTTGCGCTTTTGGGGCCAAGCAAGCAAGAAAGCGTGCAACAGTTTATTAGTGTTTCCGTTCACCCTCTTGATAAACGTAATACCAGACAAGCAAATATTTTTATGTATTAATTACTTTTTGTTATGTATTAATAATACATATATTATTACATACGTATTAGTCAATATGTTAAATACTTAATTGTTTGTTTGTGTTAAGAATTACTGTAATTTTATTAAATCTGGATAACTTATTAATCGTGTGTGTATTCTATGTTGGATGCTGTCTAATTAGGAAGTCTGTTGTAATATTAGTGTACTTGTTTTTAAGAAGTGTTCAAAAATATTGTGAGTATCGCTTTCTGCGATGCTCAATAATTTGCTTCGCTGTTTTAAGATTGCGATGCATGGAATCCTCGTAACAACACAATAAGAAGAGTTCTGGAGAAACGTTTGGCACAAACGTACGTTTCAAGATCATTGGTCAATGTTTACGAATTCGTTTTTTGTAAATAGTAACTGTTTTACAATATTGTGATTGCGAGTACACAGTGTATATGTCCTGACGACGATCTATGACCGAAATCGATCGAAAGTAAGAATGTGAGTTATTAAAACTTTATTATAAATCATATGTATGGTATATTTAGGTTATGAACAATGAACACACCACAATAGAAGATTAAGATTATAGGTACCATTAGGAAGCAATAAGTGTGTGTATATTATAAATATATCACATTATCTTTATCACAACAAAAATTACTGCCAAGTAACGCCCAAGGTAAGTACTATAACTGTTTTATATTATTTTTCAGTTTAATTAGAAATATAATAAATGATCAAAAACAGAATATATTATTATTATTATTATTATTATTATTATTTAATCTTATATCTGCCCGTACGTGGCCTGACCTAGAATGGTTGACCCGCAACGTGCCTACTACAGCTACAAAGTATTTGGGATTGGAAGCGCGTATATCTTTCCCGTCCTCCGGTCGTGTAATAACACACACCAGCTCAAATGGATCGGAACAGCTGGTACAAATTACTCTGCACAATAGGAGGTCTCAGATATATGGTTTCGCAGCCAATTCTACCGCTCTCAACAGCCATAACGGTTGACTTTGTAACACTGGCCAGACCAATATGCATTTACGTTACTGCTAACCCAGTACTGTTAGCAATGCTTTTAGTATCCCATAACGCTACAGATTGAGCAATTTGTAGGCTACGTATAATCGTAACAATACTATAATCATTTTCTAATGGAATACAAAACATATACGTATCTGAAGTGTGCCAAATTACAGCCGTACGCGGTCCTCCTTAGTGCGTCCACCGCTTCCGTCTATAAAGTTATTTATTTACATACTCTTTTTATAAAGTCGTTCCGCATACACGTAGCTGTAGAAATTGAAACAGCCTCCACTTAGAAACATCATTCTGGAGTAGATAAAGGTATCACTTATATAGGAAAATAGATATTTGTAGGCCTATACAGTGGTTGATTTCTAAAATTATAGGTACCGGAACGGATCTATTCAAAAGTTGTACAGAAACAAATATACTTATAATACTTATATTTTATACTAGCGTATAAGTTTACATCAGGTTATTACAAAGGAGACCTCTATTTTTAAAGCCTTATAAAATATATAACATACGTATAAACTTGTATTTATAAAGGTGATAAAGATTAATGATGTTTCTAAACAGCTTCATCGTCAGGTTAGCCGCACGACAATAGAAAACATGTCTCTCATGATGGCGTCATCCCGGAGCTTCAATCAAACTCTAAGTGATGGTTTCGGTGGTTCGGACATTTTAAAAAAGTTTACATACTTTCACCATTGGGTCGTCATATTGTTTGTTTCTTGACCTTTCCTTACTCTTTGTGTCCAATGCTGTATGATGGCCAGAAATCAACCACGAATCCACGTACTTTGATGGATTAAATAAACGGAGAGGAGGTCCATTAATTTTTACAAAAAATAAGAGATAGGATTTCTTTTGGATCCAATAGGTTCAGGGATGCCGTTCCGGCGTGTTCCCCTTGACATCAAGCCCTGTGTGTATACAATTGATGTAAATTAAAAAATTATTGATTCTTTTAAATTTATTGTGTCAAAACGTGTTTCGTTACTTCTTTATAAAAATAATAAAAGTTTTAGTAATAATGAAACATTCTATATTTATTACTACTTAAGTAATTTATATTTTGTAAACAAGCAACTTATAGAAGGTGTGCATGCTAAATGTTACGTTCTATTAACCCACACAACATTTCAAAAAAAAGAATTCTCTGTAATAATAAGGTCACCTTAAAACTCCATCAAAGAATAATTAGATGCTACGTATGGTCTATATTTTTGTATATGACCGAAGAATGGGCACTGGAAGCTACAACAATTAAACGCTTGAAGACACTCGAGATGTAGTTGCACAGAAGAATATTCAGAATACACAGAAGGAATCAGCACTTAATAAATTCACCACTGAGTTTGAAAAGTTAAGACAGCAAATGAAGGAAAACAACTATGGGAAAATCTAAAGTTTTGACTTGAGTAAAACAAATAGCACTGAGAAAGAGAAATATTGTAATGAGACGAGTACGTACGGTTCAAGACCCCACTGTTGAGTTCGTTAATTTGTAATGGGACGAGTACGAGCGTCTCGTTATTTTCCCACAATGTAAGCCTATTCGTTGCTATGAACGGGTATGTTCCCCTGTCTTTACTCTCTTAGGTCGTTTTATTTTACTTAATTATTTAAATATCTGAGATATTTGGAGTTGTGGGATATATTGATGCAATTAATTAATATTAACTTAGCTCTCTAAAAAATATCAGTGTTAGTGTACTTGAAACTTAAATAATTAATGTGTTATTCTGTAATTTCGTTCAACCCTATTATACCTTGAAGAGAATTAGGTATAATTTTGTATTTTTACGCTCTCTCTTTGGTGTCGGAGAATTCCGCTATAAGCGCTGTAGTACCGGAGCAACGAAACTTAGAGGTTATTTCACTGTTTATGTTAACCAATTATTCTATACTTAGTCAGTTACTTTTTTATTCCCAACTCATTAAATCATACTCCAAATGACAAGATTTTGCAACTATATAAAGGTTCTTTATTTGTTTACTTCTTTAACATTGAATAAGATATGTTCTAACTGACATACACGTGGGCTATAGATTACGTGAATCGATTATTGATTAGTCCGATCCTTTATTTAGATTCAGTTATATAGTGTGTTTTAATTTGTAATTAACTTAATTCAGGGTGTGAAGGTTCTTGTAACTGTGGGGAAGATTAAAAATACATAGATAAGAATGCAAGATTTACAAATTTGAAGTGTTGTGTAGTTAATATGATTGATATAATAATAATTTACCAGACTAGAACGAAGCAAATCGTGTAGGCGGTTGATTGATAAATTTACTGTTCTGGACGATTATGCCGTACAATATTCTTTCTTCGGTTTAATAAAATGGAATTCTTGTCCTGTCCACCTCGGAAATACAGCTCTCTGGATTGATTTACAGCCCGATTGATGCTTCTTCTGCAATTCCTGAATCCAAATACGTTCTTCTCTCGGTTGAAGCAATTAGTGATGTTCCGTGTATTTGAAAGGTTATAAGTTCTAGTGTAGTGTATATTATTAGTTGTGATATCTTTGACTCTTTCTATTTGGTTTATTATATCGTCAATTCCTTTCGGATATGGGACAATTCAAGTCCTTCCTTGTAGAATCCAGTTATTTATTTTCTATTGTGATTTCATACTATAGTCTTGTTTGATTAAACTGTATTGGCAAGAGTCATAAATATTATCATTAGAATTTTGTATTTTATAAGAGTATCTGCTAACTTAGAATATTCCGATTAAATTGACATTTCTTAGGTTTTTTAATCTCATCACATTCAGATCATAAAAGGCAATAATTGAAAATCAACAACTTCTTCATTTCCTGTAGTCCATAGCAACACATGATTTTTCTTACTTCCACATGTTTTGTATATAGTGTTTATTTCATATATTTTTTGTCTATTCCTTATTAATTTGCTATCATATCGGAATGTAACTTTACCGATAGTTGGTTTATTATTTTCTACACATATTCTGCTGGTTTTTTGATATGAGCCGGTTTCTTTTACATTTACTACTTTTTCGATATCAAACGTTATCAATCGATATCATGGCATTGTGGCATTATCATAATATGTATAATTTGACATGGTTTATTATATATCATTACTAATTTAATGTTTTTTCTAGCTCTTCGAACCGTATTCATTAATTATTATTAATTTATGTACCTAACCTTTATGTTATGAGTGGTTATATAGTGTTTTTGGCTGTTAAGCCTTTTATTGTATATGGACCTACCTGTGTTTATAACTGGTAAACATCTATAGCCCTTTTACATAAATTCATACATATAATCAAATCTTAACTATTAACATTTACATAAACAATTATTTTTTCCATATCTAATGACAATTTTATCTTGACCTATGGATCACGTATAAGAAAATTCAAATCTATTAACGCTAACTAGCTGCTTCACACTTCATTCTACAACAGTAATTGAATAATACATCTTGTTTCATTACCTTTCATTAACTCAACACATAATTGGTATAACATAACATAAACTTTATCATAACATTTGTTGTCACAAAATAATATCATTTAACTCAAAATCCTTACTTGCTATTGCTATAAAGTAAATTATTGTTTCATTTTTGTTTACTTTTCTCTGAACATAGATCATTAACTATTATCTAACTTACAGGTTTGTTTATTCTCGTTAATTCTACCTTGCATCCTTATTTATCTTTATCTATAATTATAAATGTAATTATTAGATTTTTGTTTTATCATGGGGTTAGATATTGACTTGTTTATTATTCTGTTAACCTAATTTTTATGTAACATGGATGCTAGCATTTCTGTTGCGTTACAATATGAAGGAAAAATTTGGATCAAGAAAATATATAATCAAGGTCAGTGGCAATTCTTCTAGAAGGCAATGTTAACGTGAACTGTTCTCTACATGTTGTCCACTCCTGCACTCTCTTCCGTAAGGTTTACGTAATTTCGTACAATTGTCAAAATTTTCGTCATGCTATTCCTTCTTTGTTTTCTTTATTTCCTCGTCTCTGTAGTATTTTCGTCTATTGTTAATTTCTGTGAGTAATTTTTTTTAAATATTGACTTAATGCAATTTGCATTCCTTTTATATAGCTCTAATAACTTTCGTTTGTCAACTCTTCAACCAAATTGTCTTTAACACCCCTTCATTTGTTATCTTCTTTCTCCAGGTAGTCTATTCTGTTCTTTAGCATCACCACATTTCCAGCTATACGAATATTTCCTTTGTTCTTTGTTAATTGCGAATGCTTTAAATACACACTTTAGAAAGTCCGTGTAAAGGACTGGGGGAAATTCTTTTTATCTCAACATAAATTCCTCTTCATATTATTTAAATTAGCAACTATCCTTACTATTTCTTTTATGAAATTGGAAACTGCTACAATTTTTGTTCAGACAAAGCTTTTCGTCATCTCTGACATCATCAGGTCTTGAACAACGCTGCTACAATTTTTGTTCAGACAAAGCTTTTCGTCATCTCTGATATCATCAGGCCTTGAAATTTCATAAAAGAAATAATAAATTCGTCTGCTAGTCAGAAGATTTCTTACTTTAATGAATGCTATTTTTTCAAGTGCAATTCTACTTTAAATATCCTCTATATACCTTCCATTTCAAGTGATGGTTTTTCGAAAAATGTTAACATGTTCTTACTTTTAAAGACAAAATGTTGAAAAACGTCAGTACTGTATTCGAATAGGCTTGTCAGTGAAATAACCGTTAAGCTCGTCAATCGATTTAATTTTAATTAACTGACAATTACCATTCTAAAATAATTATTATTACCATTATAATTAGTCTTCACTCATTTGCTGGTGTAAATTAGCGGACAGGTGCCAAACAAATTTTGTAACTCAAAGTGACATACGAAAGTGAGGCCGAAACATTTGCCACACACAGCAAAAGTCGACGACGGTTTAACAGCCCGACTAGTAAAATTTGCATGATAATGCAAGCCATGACCTGCAGCCGGTGAAAGTTAAAGAACGTGCATAAGAAATGTTATATTTACACTAGAAATAAATTCAGTTCAAAGGAAAATGTTTGAGCATGATGATTTTTAAAGAAAGGAAGACCAGAATGGGCTAGATCAAATTTTGTAGTATAGCCTATTACCAAAAGCAATTTTATACGTATTATATCTACGGCGATCTAATAAACGCATTAGGATAGACAGATATGGTAATAAGTAATAAGTAATGTGTAGTGAGTAACGAGTAACAAGTAACGAGTAATGAGTAATAAGTAATAAGTGACAAGTAACAGGTAAGAAGTAAAATTAACAAGTAATAAGTGATAAGGTAATAACATAAATATGAGTGCAATTGTTAAATAGTACAAATATATTGCGACAGTACAATCATATGCTGTACTGTGCATTTAATAGATAAAATAAATATTTAAATTAAATTTATAAATATGTAATAAATAAGCAGGTATGAGATTGAATGCTGAGTTTATGTTAAAAATACGGAATGTAGACAGACAGGAACTGACCTGAACACTCACACGACTGACGCTTAGAGTGTGTACAGTAGTAAGTGATGTGTGTGAGTGAGGCCAGTTCGAGCATGAAAGTTTGCAGTCTCACCCTGAATAATTGTCAAATTACAGTCTTTATTTAATCATAGAAAAACCATGAATGGTAGAAAAAATTCAAAGACTCCAAAATATGTATAAATTTAACACGCATGTGTAGTGAGAAAACGGCGTGAAAAGGACGCGCAGTGCGAATTCAGTGCGATTTTAAGTACGTAGTAATTACACGGATTATTCTATTACGATGGTAATTACGTTGGACATGTGTAATTAAATCATCCATCGTCAGAGTACCCTGTAGTTTACATTAGACTTTGCCATTGGCAGAAATGTGCGAAAATATGAAATTGGACGAGAGTGGGAGAACTGACGCCACTGAACAATTTCAAACAGGCAGAATTCTGCCCCAACAGGAACTGTACGATGCTCGATTATAAATAGGGCACGAGAGAAGCCAGCCTTCTTCTCAATCAGTCTTCAGTAACGGCGGGACGCTCTGTCCATTGACGACACGAATTTTTAAATTTTGTTAATTGAACAGTAGATGCGGACGGACGCTATGTTCGTCATAAGTGCAAAAAAGTAACTCTTAATCTATTTCCGAATACGAATATAGATCATACTTTACGATGTCTACACACACAAACATCCGTCAGTCAAGACAAGCTACTATGATACATCATGCAGAGGAACGCTATGCTGAACAATAGATGCGGCTGCCTACAGCAGCAGGTGCAGAGCAACCTCTCACACTATACTACATCAACCAGATGGGACCATTATAGTCGAGTAACTGGAGGACGGCAAGTGGAACCTGGGGACGTGCAAGGAACTCCATCAGAAGAGGACCTACGGATCAACGGAGCACATGATTATGAGCTACAAAATCGAGGTGAGAGATAATCCATTTATAAATTTTAAATGAGAAACTAAAGACATTTAAAAGACATTTAAAAATTTAAACATTAATAAGAGCTTATGTAAAATGTAGATAATGAGGTTCAGAGAATCTGATTTAAATTTAATAAAATATTTTCTCTGATGTTTAACGATTAATTTAGTCAATTTCAATTTTATTTAAAGTTTGTAGAGCAATCAATGATTACTATGTAGGAAATACATAAATTAACGTAGTTGAAAGTTATATAACAAAAAACTGCAGTAAAGCACACTGTCAGACTGAGCAGTCGAATTTTAATATTAACAAATAAATATTTAGAACATAACTTTGTTACTGTAGAATAGAAGGTTTATTTAATGATAAATGTACTGCAACATTTGAAAGTTTCAAGCGAACAATAATGAATATTTATGGCGAAGTAAGTGAGATTTTTAAACACGCTTGTGGTTTATAAATAAAAATTATGAAAACTCGTTACAATTCAATCAATGACTACTCTTATTACCATCACACCCAAACTCCATTAATTGGTACACTTTACCAGTAACGTTATATAAATTTTAGCACTCCACAAATTAAATTACATTTAAATTTGTAAATTGTAGTGTTATAATATATCTTAATTGTATTTGCTATGTAACTTGGAACACAAATTAAAAAAATTTCCTTAGTCTCGAAGCAATATAGATAAATTTCTGGAAAAGGTCCAGTGGAGTAATCAGTCTCTGATGAAGACAAATTCATGTGCTCAGAACGATCGTTGGTTTAAAAATGGTGTTTAAAAACTGGCTTCCACATGTAAGAACAAAAAGACCCAGGAGATAGTAGAAGGTGAACAACTATAAGAAGATGATGAACCCAAGTCTACAACGAGGACAAGCGTTGGATGACGGAAACATGTGGCAGTGGCTGTATTTATCTATTTTTGTGCACTTGCGTATGAGCCGACTTATTTATTTGATAACTTGCCTTTGGATGAAAGTGTAAACTTTCGAGTTCATTGATCACGTAATCTGGCTGCAAAAGGCCAAACTTATTAGAGTGTTAAACACTACCAACAAATTACATATGCAAAAAGAGTAGAAAGACTAATAAAAAGAATTGTAATAAATTTTATATGAATATAATAAGCTGTTGGCTAACACAAAGTTATAAAGAAATATAAAGGAAACTGACAGCAGAGATTCTATTAGAAGATTGTGTTTAATTAAAAATGTGACTTTTTCCTTCAGCTAATATATGTAACAGAAGCAAATTCAAGTTTAATCCTAAGGTAATAAGGGATCCCGTAGCGTAAGAGAAATTTATAACCTGTATAAGCCAGAAGCTAGTGCGTGCGTGCGTGTTTGTGTGTGTGTGTTTTTTCTTGTTTAAATCTAATATTCGGCGCTTCTACGATTTAAAAATTTACGAATAATTGTAGTTCTCTTATACAATGTCGGCAAGTGGTTTAATTAGAAAAAACAGCTTTTAATGCAATTAAAGAAAAGTGAAAAACTATGCCCAACTATTCTGCTTGATTAATGGATTTTTTAAATTGTTACGACCGTCTCCCTGATCGTTGTATGTTACAGTGGAAAACAAAATAAGAAACACCGTTAAGTCACTAATTACCAGTGTTAATTAATATCAGATAACAGTTCGAAATCAACAAGTTATTCAACAAGATTATACTTGTACAATAATTGAAGTTAATCTGTCCACACAAACAATAACGTCAAATATAAAGAATTGCTCACTGTAATCACTTTTCACTAATACACCAACTTGTATTTATACCCCGCTGACATGCCAGAATAAGATGTCACTTTTGAATGACGTTAAACAAATGTCCTCTTACGGGCGATTCTCGAAGCCACTAGAAACAGTGTCGAGTCTGGCCTTGAACGCAGTGCGCGCGGACCTGTGACGTCTGGAACAGCCTCGGTTGTTGACGCGCGATAAGTGTCTCGTAATTGTCTTTCATCCCAAAATAGCAGCAATATGTACGCACACACATTACAGCTGGACTCTGCTGGGCTAGTCGAGATCCTTCTAGATCCTTCCGTATTAAGTAACAATATTAATGTAATACATTTTTTTAATTAATGCAAACTTGTAATCTGTTCGTCTTGTGAGCAATAAACAAATCAAACGACATACACATACATGATTTGAAGAGTTGCCCACTGACAGATCTTCTTGTTACTGTCCACATGTTAAACACATACACAAATGCCATAATTAGAGTTTAATGTCTAAGCTATCAAACAAAAGACACTACCACCTGCTGCTGGCATGAACTGAGAACATTACTTCAATATATTAAACGCTGAGCTTATAAGGTAGAAATATCAGTTGACATTAACGCTTAACGTAATACATGAAGAGAGAAAAAGTTAGCCCTACATAAAACAAGTTCTGTGAATTTTGCAAATGTTTAATACTCTCGTTTCTCTGTACTGTTTTTCAGACATCTATGGGCTGCGATTACGTAAAATACGTAACTACGTAAATTACGTATAAATTGTTACGACTGTCTACTTGATCGTCGTAGGTACAGTAGAAAACAAAATACAAGACACCAATTAAGTCACTAATCACCTGGTTTAATTTTCACAGTTAAACAGTTCGTAATTAACAACAGAGTCTCTCACAACAAATCAAATAAAAATTGTTCACACGCAATAAAATGTCAACTAATATAAAACACAATTGTATTACAATTATACCGCCCGATTTTAAAACACACTTCGCTAATAACCACTTGAACCCACCAGTAATCACTTGTAATCGCCCGACAATATACTCGAACCACACTGTAATATATCGCAACTGTAACTGAAACTGAACGTCGTTGAGTACTGGTATTTATACCCCCTCCGAAATACTAGATTATTCCATACTGCCCAGTAACAATAAAGGAAAACATTAGAGCCTAATTCATTGCGGCCTTGACACAGTTCGCGCGGCTTCTGACACAGTCTAGCTAATGCGTCGAGAATCACGTACGCCACACAGATTCAGCTGGACTCATGTGGAACATTCGTTAAAGACGTAGATTTTTCCATAATGTCGTAACAATATTATGCAATTTTTTCTTCTTTGTCAATATTCCTTCACTCTCTCGCTTACATTTGCTCGTTCTTGTTCCAATACACCCATTTCCTTGCTGTTTTTGACTATATCTTTACTTCCACAATTCTCCTTCTTTATTCATCTCTGTTTCCTACATTCCCTTCCCTGAATCTATATTTTTATTAGATCCTGATACACTTCTTTTACCCATAGTACTTGTGTCTTTCAGTTTTCCTGAAAGGCGAGGATCTTGATAACTGTCATTTCTGGCTGGATTCTTTTAAACTATAGAACACAGAAAATTCTATATACACCATTGTTCATTGACTGTACTGTTTACTGTACGTTGTAACGTCACAGAACGTTCCATAAAAGAAATCATTTACATAGTAAGTTATCATAAGAGGAAAGTAAGGTGAACAGTATCGAACCCAAGTAGTCCCAAAAAATTGTGTAATTTTGTATAATAATTATTTCTATCAACTTGAAAAAAACGACCAAACTATGACTAAGACAAAACCCCATATATATTATTAAAGTGAATAAGAGTGAAAAAACCATAAGACACTATAAGAGAGCGAAATAATGTCAGAATCAACAAAAATGAAGTCAATAATTATTAAGTTTTATAACTATGAATAGAGTATTAAAAACAATTTTTTGTGAATAAATGGACATGATCCATTATTATATTATGTAATGTAAATAAAATTAATGTATTAAATGATTTAAATACATTATTAGAAAGAGTTTAAGTTAGAATAAAAATGATATATTTGTTATGACAAAAAATATTGAAGTGTTGGATTTGAGACCATACACCCAGTTTTCATGAAAAAATTAATTATTATCAGATTTAAATAAAAACTATATGTAATTGTCAAGCAGACAATAGTGAACAATTTATCTTAAATAAAGAAAGCTGTCAAATGAATACAAAGCAGTCAAAATAGCCAAAAACAGTGTTAACTAAAAACATGTAATAGGCATCTAATATTGTATAATTTATGAATTTAATGTTGCCAAAATGCAACCAAATTGCATTAGAAAGCTGTAATATGATATAAAGCGACTATACTAATATACCTGACTAACTTTAACATTGTAATAGTCAAGTTAGCAAAATATTTACTTATACCATGTATGGCTGGAACCAATCATCCAGTACAAAAATAATCATATCTGGCTAAATACTTACATAATGCTAACAAAAATAAGATAGAAAGGTACAATACATCAGTATACCTTAATAAGAAACAAACTCAGTTGAAAGTAAAGTCAATTCTAAAAGAATTTAACTAATAAGAGTGAGATTTGTCACGCCATAAAAAAGGACATCTCTAGACCAATCAATGATGCTATGTCATCTTGTGATAAATATAATATATGTACAGAGTAACCAGGTATCACAACAGATAGACAAAATAATAAACTCTGTGTGTACAGTAGTGAAATAATACATATTGTAATATAAAATTACAAATTTTAATTAATAATAATAAAAATATATAGATATTGTGTGTAGATTTTGTGATAACAAGGTATTGTGCTCTCCTTTTAGCCCCCCTAGTTGGGCAAGCCAATTTGTAATATAATTTACAAATATAAAATATAAGAATATAAATATAGATATGGATACGGATATGTTGTTATGTTGAGATTTGTCCTGACTGTAAGCCCCACTGTTTAGGCTAGTCAATTTGTAATATAAATTCAAATGTAATAATAATAAATAAAATATAAAGATATAGATAATCAGAATTGTGTATGTTGTCTGGATCTCGGTATTGAACTCGCCGATGATACAGCTCCACTTTGGATTCACCAAATACAAAGAATAGATTTAATATAAACATGTTATAACAAGGTGTGATTGATTGATAAATAACAAATAAATCAAACTTTATAAATTGTGAAAATATTTTTTTTTGTATTGAGTTTTGATTTAATTTAATTAATAATAATTAATTAATTAATTGAGTGTGTAATTTCCTTAGATATCTATTCTATCACTGTAAATTATTTTTTTGTTTAAAAAAAAATAGTAACATTAATTATAGAAACAAACCAATTCTGGTAACTGAGTAATGATTTGCGTTTATTAACATTCAAAATTATGCGCCAGTCACACTGCGCATGACCAAGGCATTGGCTAATTTGCTCCAGTCGGTAGCGAAAAAAAAATCAACAAATATATTTTTACAAGGTTAAATTTGTGGTTCTTTTAACGAGTCGAAATGGTCAGAGGGCAAGGAACAAGATACATTCTTAACAGGTATTCTTAAACTAAATGGTAATAGCTGAAATAGAACAAAATTATTATTGTGAATCTTGTCCAAAATTGTTCAAAATGGCTGTTGATTTCTTGTGTTGAGTTTTATGGTGTTATTACAGTGTTTTGGAAATTTGTGAAGTGTTAGAAATTGATAGTTAAGGTTATTTCACTTTTTAGATCATCTCCGTTACACGCCACATAACCACACTTGGTTTTATGCAAATTATTTTGTTTTCAGTACTCCGCTAACACATTTCCAACTATTCCGCTTTACGATTAACAATAGACTACTAGACGCAACGTCGTCGTTTTTGGGTAATTTGTGCTATGTCTTTTTCCTCTTTATATTGTTTAACTATAAAAATATC
Source organism: Magicicada septendecula (assembly GCA_034769895.1). Classification (NCBI taxonomy): domain Eukaryota; kingdom Metazoa; phylum Arthropoda; class Insecta; order Hemiptera; family Cicadidae; genus Magicicada; species Magicicada septendecula. The sequence goes on along the minus strand of CM068370.1, from coordinate 447,789,412 downwards.
TGTCTAAGACTTGGTTCACCATCTAAATATACATAATAAGTTTTCTTATTTTTTACTGTATTTCAAATATTTCTTAATTTTACATAAATCTAACTACTCAGTAATATTGATTAGTTAATTTTACATCTTTTGATATATAGTTGGGTTTGTTTCAAGTTCATTTAAGCCCAAAAATTACAATTTTATATAATGATTGTATGCCCCATATTTTGTACAAATTCAGTGTTTTAATGGTTTTTATTTGTTTTTTCTTTTAATATTTCCATGGAATATACTTAATAACTCCGTGACTACTTTGTTGTTAATAATTTGGTTGTTAAAACATTTCAATATTGATTAATTTACTGTTTAGTCTGATTTGATTACCATTATAGGCCAAGTATCATTTGTTTCCAAAAGAAGTTAAATTTCTTTCCTTTGTCATTCTATTTGCTATTAACTGTATCTGTATTAATTATATTTTCAATTTCTGTATTGTATATATTGAATTCTATTCCTATTAGATAGATTGATTCTCTGATAGATAATTTTTTGGTTTATATGCCAGTCTGTGTTTACTAAAATGGTGTCTTAGCTGGTCTGTTTGTACATTATATATGGTTTACTATTTTGAATAAATTATTACATTTTTATGTCCTACTTGCCTCTCTGCCTTACACAATGGAAAATTAAATGACATGATTTTAAAATACAATGAAATATTTTGTATCTACTAAACTTTCTTTATAATAATAACATCATTGAACCATAACATAAACATCTTAAGCCTAATTTTCTCTATACTTAGAATTATAATGAGAACATATTATTATCAGTCTTTGGCTGTCCAATGTTTTAATGTTTTATTTTATCACAACCTTGTTCTATTAAAATATCTTATTCCTAGTAACAATTTCAGTTATTCACTGTCTCTTTTTATTTACTATAACTATTTTGCTAAAATATTAACATAAAAACACCTTAGAACTATTGACACTTTCAGTGATTAACTGTCTCTTGTGTTACCTATACCTAAATTGTTCATACAATAAAATAAAAACATCTTATAACTACTGACACTTGCAGTTATTGACTGTCTTTTGTGTTCCCTATACTTAATTTGTTCATACAATAAAATAAAAACATCTTATACCTATCATATTGTTATTATGCCTAAACACTAACACACTTTTATTATCTAAATTACACTCAGTCATTAGACTGTCTCCTTAGTTTTTATCCAGTATTTCCTACACTAATGGTAGTCTGTTTTAATATATTTTTTTATATCACACTTTATTATAAGGTGTCCTTTATTTTGGCTACACTACTGGTAGTCTGTTTCAATAGATTTTTTATATCACACTTTATTACAATGTGTCCTTTATTTTGGCTACCCTAATAGTAGTCTGTTTTAATAGTTTTTTGACATATAATTCTTACAACTAGTCTACAATTTGGTTTTCTGGGATTGTATCTTGTAACTTGTTCTGGGTCTACATATATCAGTTTTAATTTTGTTTCATGGTATGTATTACATGACTATCATTTTTTTTGGAATATCTCTTCCTGGTTCTGGTCTCTTTGTGGGAATCTTGATATGTTTTGTCCCTTCTTCAAATATCACATTAGTAGTTTCTGGTCTTGTGGTTTCTCTGCATCCTGACCTTATTATTATTCCCTTATTAATATGGTTTCATACTTTTATTTCCTTTTTTGTGGTCCTTCCCTTTTTACTGCTTCCCCAATCTACTGGGTATACTGCTGGTTTAACTGGTTTTTACATGGTAAGTTATTTTAATCAATGGTTTTCTTTGTTATTTTTCATTTTTATTAACATTTTATTGACTTAAAATACAGTTTCTAGTGTAATCCTTAAAACAATTTATTCTTCTCACTCACTATGGAACTTTTTCCTTTATTTATGTTGCATTAAGTCAAATGTTTAGCGTGATAATTTTGTTATGTTACATATGCTCTCCTGTAAAAGTGATTAGTTCAGATCATACTCTTAGTATGGATGAAATAATTACTACTAATTCTTATGTATTTACATTTTCTTCGTGATTACATGTTTTCACTTTATATACCTTCTTTTTCCACCGTTGCTTCCTCTCAGATGATGTGTATCTCCTTCATTAGTTTCTTTCTTCATTAATAAGTGATCTTCAATCTTGTGTATAACATTATCATTTTATATTCTTTCTTATTTGGTGCTTCCTCACCAGTATGTTTACTCCCTAACATTCCCTAACAAATTAATTGGAACAGTTCAGAGTGGCACTTTTGGCTTCAATCCCTGCTGTCCAACACTTCAATTGAGTCCAGAGGTATTATCATCTCTGCTCAAAATATAAGACTGATGGCATTTTCTACATCCAGTCATAAAAATAAATAAACAGTAAAAGTAGTCATTTTTGACTAAAATAAACATCTTTAGATTCTTCACTTCATAATACGTTATATTAATTAATACTTTTATACACTTGACTCTTCTTCTCTCTTAAAGCTTATTCCATATTAGGTGGTTTAGGTATGTGGTATAATATACACTTCATCATGTTTACATAGTAATTAGTATTTATATTTACTCTTTCTACCATCTGGTATCCATTGAGTTATTTTTATTGCTCATGGTGTAACACGAATTAATTCTTTATCACTATCATTATAACAGTGGTTATTGCAACAACATTATCATTATTAGTATCAGGGTTTTTTGGTTTCTGGTCTCACTATTTGGTCTTTACTGAGTTGTTCCTTCTTCATTGTTCCATTTTTATTAAATTATTTTCTTGGTGAGTTTGGTTAAGTTGTTTCGATTAAGTCATATGATATTCTGGTTTCCTTTCTCCTTTAGAATTTTGTATCTCTTTCTTACAAAATCTTTTTCATATTTCAGAGTTATTTCTCATCATTTGTATGAGTAATGATATGAGCTCAATATTTTTTAATTTTAGATATTTTTATTCAACTACATTTTTTCTTATTCATAGTTGTTTTTCAAATATTTTGGTGTAAGTTGTACTTATTATTGTTTTGAATTTTGAAAATCTTTATTCATCAAAATTCTTTTCTCATTCATAATAGTCTTTGAATGTTTGGTGTAAGTGGTACTTACTAAGTTTTTGAATTTTGAAATTTCTTATTTCTCATAATTCTTAATGTCTTCATAATAGTCTTTCAGATATTTGGTGTAAGTTGTACTTACTAATTTTTGAATTTTGAAATTTCTTATTTCTCAAAATTCTTAATTTCTTCATAATAGTCTTTCAGATATTTGGTGTAAGTTGTACTTACTGATTTTTGAATTTTGAAATTTATTATTCCATCAAAATTCTTATTTCGTTCATAATAGTCTTAACTCATAATTATGAGTCCTCCAAATATTTTTTAATGGATAACTGATTATAAGTTCCTTTTACTTTATTCGAAATGATATCCTTTAGTACATACGTATTGTTATTATTGTTTTTAATAATCAGGTATGGGCCGGTATACAGCAGTAACAACTTTTTGGTAATGCCTTCCAAAGTACTGGGTAATTCCCTGTTTTTTAGCAGTACCTTTTCTCCGACTTCATAGCTTATTATTTTCTTAACAGCCTTTTGATATTTGTTCTTGCGCCTTTCCTGGTCTTCTGCCAATTTATTGTAGAATCTGATTCGATTGAATTTGTATTCTTGACTCCTGGGGAACTCTATTATGTCTTGTATTTCTCTCGGAGGCGGTTTTTCATACATTGCCGTGTATGGCGTGGTACCTATAGCGGGGTGATATGACAAATTAAGGAATTCTTCAGTCGCTAATAAATATTCTTGCCACTTCTTTTGTTGATTATAGCAATAAGTCCGTAATATTCTTCCGACTTCTCGCAGTACCCTCTCCGCTGGATTCTTCTAGTAGGTCCTTACGGATATCTTTCAAATAATTGCTGTATATTATGGTAAAATTTTTTCTGTTTTTCTTCGAATTCATTCCTTCTTGGTTAAACCCAGCAGATTGGAGCAGTAAAGGGTTATTGGAGTTTATTACTGCCTCCGTTCGTTTAAATGTTCCGCTTCATTACGGATTAGGCCGTTGGAAGCATCAGCTTGGAGTCCTGAGACTGCTTCGTTTGGTTCTGCTCGATCGTCCTGTTGGGCTTCTGTTACAGGTAGTCTTCGCTGATTGTCCAGGCTGGAACTACGTCTGGGCTCGTACTCTCTATACCGATTACTTCCCTGACTTCCTTGGAAGGTCTCGTACTCGTAGTATCGGCTCCTTCGTTGAGGCTGGTACCTCCTCTGTCCACTGCCTTCCGCTCTGATGTAGTTAATATTGGGTCGATATGTCCTGTAATTATTGTTATTACCACCATTTGGGTAATTCCGGTTATAACTACCATGATAATTGTTATTAGAAAGGTTGGGGTTCCTCTGACCATTTGGAACATAGTTACTATTATTATTATAATAAACGTTGTTGTTTTGTGGACGGTTATTATTATTATTATTATTGTGGTTGTTGTTATTATTATTAATGCGAGGAATATTACTATTATTATTATTGTTGTTAAATCTAGGCAAATTATTGTTATTTCGGGTGTTATAATTGTATTCGGCATTATTCCGATTTGCGGAATTATAATTATTATTGTTACCCACATTCTGCCGATTATTATTATTCAAATTATTGTTGTTACTTCTTGGTTCCGGCTTTTCATATCTCCTGCGACTTTGACGGTAATAGTCTTCATGCTCATACATTTCTAAAAGCTCGGTCATGGCTTGCACAGTCTTTATTTGACTGTTTCTTCTGGCTCTTATAATATCCTCCTCATAATGGTATGAGAGTTTGCTGACCAGGCATTCTTCCGGTATTCTGGGCTCTAGATGTTTGGCCACGCACACCTTTCCCAAAAAGTACGCCGTTAAAGTCTGGTTTCCATACGGGTTGTACCTTCCATGGCAGATCCCGTCTCTGGCGATATTTTGTGTTGATTCAGACCAATATTTGGCTTTGAATAGCCTTCTGAATTGTTGATAGTCGGTCACTTCATCTCTTATCGCCATCCACCAATTATCTGCTATCTCCTTGAACGATTCGTCAAGCACTTCTTTATTCTCCCTCCAGCGATTACCTCTGTGTTTGGTGAAGTATTCTTCGATTCTGGCTAGGAACTCCATTGGTTTGTTTTTATAAAACCTGAAGTTAATCCCTTCACGATTCTCACTATTGGGACAACTGGTAATGCTTGTCGGTCGACTATGGAATAGGTCTATATCTGTCTGGTTCTGTCGCACCTGACTGTTGATACTGGTTACAGTAGCTTCAATGCCGTCACATTTTTCTGTGAATCGGTCCTGCACTCGCTCCCAGTCTTCCCGTGTTTCCTTTAGTCTTTCCTCCAATGTCTTCCTAGTCGTTTCTTCAATGTTGTTAACCTTCGTATTCATTTCGGTCTTGATACTCTGTACTTCTCGTTCGGTTTGACTCCATTTTTCGTCAGCTCTTGTAACCCTTTGTTCGATTACCGTTATTTCTTCTTCTACCTTCTTGCTGATTGTTTCATTATTTTCAGCTATTTTTTGGCTCAATTCTTCTTTCAATATTTCCATTCTTCCGTCTAAGCGGTCCATGTTCTCTTGGTTCGTCTCCTTCAAATCTTCTCTCAATTGCTGACTATTGCTTTCCATTTTCTGATTTGTTTCTTCCATCCTCTTGTTGGTTTCTTCCAGTTTTTGGCTTATCTGGGTTAATTCCTCCTTCGACTGTTTATTGTCAGTCTTTATTTCCTCCATTTTCTCCTCAACTTTCTGAATATTTTCTTCCATCTTCTCTTCTATCTTCTTACTGTTTGCTTCCATCTTCTCCTCCATCTTCTTGCTAGTACCTCCAATTTTATTGCCCAACTCTTCCTTCAATCGTTGATTATCATTCTTCATTTCCTCCTCCATCTTCTTACTATTCTCCTCCATCATCTTACTATTCTCCTCCATCTTCTCCTCCATCTTCTTACTGCTTTCTCTTAATTCCTCCTTCAATCGTTGGTTATCGTTCTTCATTTCCTTACTATTTTCTTCGATTTTATTACCCAACTCTTCCTTTGTCGTTTTAAATTCTCTGAGTAACATCTCCATCATTTTATCTAATTTTGTCTCTTCCTTTGTAGTGGATTTCTTTGACTGTTCCTCCGGTGGTGCAGGCTTGTTTGGTTCTGCTGGCGGTAACATCGACTCCACATCTTCCACTGGTGTCGCTTCTTTATCCTCCATGTCTACCTCCTGCTCGGCCTCCATAGCCCTTTTTCTTGATGTAGCTCTCCTGTGCATCTCGCTCCCTCTTCCGACCTATTGACCGTTGCCAAGCTAAAAATAGGAAATTGGACACTTGTCCTTACTTTATAACACTATTACCTCCTATTTAAAGCCCCTTAAGTTGGACGCCAATTTGTAATATAATATTATTACAAATATTAAAATAAAAAAAAAATAAATATTGTGTGTAGATTTTGTGATAACAAGGTATTGTGCTCTCCTTTTAGCCCCCCTAGTTGGGCAAGCCAATTTGTAATATAATTTACAAATATAAAATATAAGAATATAAATATAGATATGGATACGGATATGTTGTTATGTTGAGATTTGCCCTGACTGTAAGCCCCACTGTTTAGGCTAGTCAATTTGTAATATAAATTCAAATGTAATAATAATAAATAAAATATAAAGATATAGATAATCAGAATTGTGTATGTTGTCTGGATCTCGGTATTGAACTCGCCGATGATACAGCTCCACTTTGGATTCACCAAATACAAAGAATAGATTTAATATAAACATGTTATAACTAGGTGTGATTGATTGATAAATAACAAATAAATCAAACTTTATAAATTGTAAATATTTTTTTTTGTATTGAGTTTTGATTTAATTTAATTAATAATAATTAATTAATTAATTGAGTGTGTAATTTCCTTAGATATCTATTCTATCGCTGTAAATTATTTTTTTGTTTAAAAAAAAATAGTAACATTAATTATAGAAATAAAACAATTCTGGTAACTGAGTAATGATTTGCGTTTATTAACATTCAAAATTATGCGCCAGTCACACTGCGCATGACCAAGGCATTGGCTAATTTGCTCCAGTCGGTAGCGAAAAAAAAATCAACAAATATATTTTTACAAGGTTAAATTTGTGGTTCTTTTAACGAGTCGAAATGGTCAGAGGGCAAGGAACAAGATACATTCTTAACAGGTATTCTTAAACTAAATGGTAATAGCTGAAATAGAACAAAATTATTATTGCAATTGTCAATTAGAAAAAAATGAATTTCGAACCGAGTCGAAGAAATGACGTCACTCCCTTCAAGCAGGCACTGCACCGTCTTTGTGAGAAATCCAGTAATGGCCGCCGTCTACTCGATTTTAACTGCTACGTTGCTGGAATAGGCTGAGATTCTCCCGCAGAAATAAAATGATATTCCCTTTTCTGCGAAGTGGTGTTGGTCCAGGAATATAGTGTCGAGTGTCCTCTCGTCTTCTGCGATGTCGTTTTCGTGATGGTTTTCTTGTGTTGTGTCCGGTGTTCAAATGTGTATTGTTGTTCTGTGAATCTTGTCCAAAATTGTTCAAAATGGCTGTTGATTTCTTGTGTTGAGTTTTATGGTGTTATTACAGTGTTTTGGAAATTTGTGAAGTGTTAGAAATTGATAGTTAAGGTTATTTCACTTTTTAGATCATCTCCGTTACACGCCACATAACCACACTTGGTTTTATACAAATTATTCTGTTTTCAGTACTCCGCTAACACATTTCCAACTATTCCGCTTTACGATTAACAATAGACTACTAGACGCAACGTCGTCGTTTTTGGGTAATTTGTGCTATGTCTTTTTCCTCTTTATATTGTTTAACTATAAAAATATCTGTCTAAGACTTGGTTCACCATCTAAATATACATAATAAGTTTTCTTATTTTTTACTGTATTTCAAATATTTCTTAATTTTACATAAATCTAACTACTCAGTAATATTGATTAGTTAATTTTACATCTTTTGATATATAGCTGGGTTTGTTTCAAGTTCATTTAAGCCCAAAAATTACAATTTTATATAATGATTGTATGCCCCATATTTTGTACAAATTCAGTGTTTTAATGGTTTTTATTTGTTTTTTCTTATAATATTTCCATGGAATACACTTAATAACTCCGTGACTACTTTGTTGTTAATAATTTGGTTGTTAAAACATTTCAATATTGATTAATTTACTGTTTAGTCTGATTTGATTACCATTATAGGCCAAGTATCATTTGTTTCCAAAAGAAGTTAAATTTCTTTCCTTTGTCATTCTATTTGCTATTAACTGTATCTGTAATAATTATATTTTCAATTTCTGTATTGTATATATTGAATTCTATTCCTATTAGATAGATTGATTCTCTGATAAATAATTTTTTGGTTTATATGCCAGTCTGTGTTTACTAAAATGGTGTCTTAGCTGGTCTGTTTGTACATTATATATGGTTTACTATTTTGAATAAAATTATTACATTTTTATGTCCTACTTGCCTCTCTGCCTTACACAATGGAAAATTAAATGACGTGATTTTAAAATACAATGAAATATTTTGTATCTACTAAACTTTCTTTATAATAATAACATCATTGAACCATAACATAAACATCTTAAGCCTAATTTTCTCTATACTTAGAATTATAATGAGAACATATTATTATCAGTCTTTGGCTGTCCTATGTTTTAATGTTTCATTTTATCACAACCTTATTCTATTAAAATATCTTATTCCTAGTAACAATTTCAGTTATTCACTGTCTCTTTTTATTTACTATAACTATTTTGCTAAAATATTAACATAAAAACACCTTAGAACTATTGACACTTTCAGTGATTAACTGTCTCTTGTGTTACCTATACCTAAATTGTTCATACAATAAAATAAAAACATCTTATAACTACTGACACTTGCAGTTATTGACTGTCTTTTGTGTTCCCTATACTTAATTTGTTCATACAATAAAATAAAAACATCTTATACCTATCATATTGTTATTATGCCTAAACACTAACACACTTTTATTATCTAAATTACACTCAGTCATTAGACTGTCTCCTTAGTTTTTATCCAGTATTTCCTACACTAATGGTAGTCTGTTTTAATATATTTTTTATATCACACTTTATTATAAGGTGTCCTTTATTTTGGCTACACTACTGGTAGTCTGTTTCAATAGATTTTTTATATCACACTTTATTACAATGTGTCCTTTATTTTGGCTACCCTAATAGTAGTCTGTTTTAATAGTTTTTTGACATATAATTCTTACAACTAGTCTACAATTTGGTTTTCTGGGATTGTATCTTGTAACTTGTTCTGGGTCTACATATATCAGTTTTAATTTTGTTTCATGGTATGTATTACATGACTATCATTTTTTTTGGAATATCTCTTCCTGGTTCTGGTCTCTTTGTGGGAATCTTGATATGTTTTGTCCCTTCTTCAAATATCACATTAGTAGTTTCTGGTCTTGTGGTTTCTCTGCATCCTGACCTTATTATTATTCCCTTATTAATATGGTTTCATACTTTTATTTCCTTTTTTGTGGTCCTTCCCTTTTTACTGCTTCCCCAATCTACTGGGTATACTGCTGGTTTAACTGGTTTTTACATGGTAAGTTATTTTAATCAATGGTTTTCTTTGTTATTTTTCATTTTTATTAACATTTTATTGACTTAAAATACAGTTTCTAGTGTAATCCTTAAAACAATTTATTCTTCTCACTCACTATGGAACTTTTTCCTTTATTTATGTTGCATTAAGTCAAATGTTTAGCGTGATAATTTTGTTATGTTACATATGCTCTCCTGTAAAAGTGATTAGTTCAGATCATACTCTTAGTATGGATGAAATAATTACTACTAATTCTTATGTATTTACATTTTCTTCGTGATTACATGTTTTCACTTTATATACCTTCTTTTTCCACCGTTGCTTCCTCTCAGATGATGTGTATCTCCTTCATTAGTTTCTTTCTTCATTAATAAGTGATCTTCAATCTTGTGTATAACATTATCATTTTATATTCTTTCTTATTTGGTGCTTCCTCACCAGTATGTTTACTCCCTAACATTCCCTAACAAATTAATTGGAACAGTTCAGAGTGGCACTTTTGGCTTCAATCCCTGCTGTCCAACACTTCAATTGAGTCCAGAGGTATTATCATCTCTGCTCAAAATATAAGACTGATGGCATTTTCTACATCCAGTCATAAAAATAAATAAACAGTAAAAGTAGTCATTTTTGACTAAAATAAACATCTTTAGATTCTTCACTTCATAATACGTTATATTAATTAATACTTTTATACACTTGACTCTTCTTCTCTCTTAAAGCTTATTCCATATTAGGTGGTTTAGGTATGTGGTATAATATACACTTCATCATGTTTACATAGTAATTAGTATTTATATTTACTCTTTCTACCATCTGGTATCCATTGAGTTATTTTTATTGCTCATGGTGTAACACGAATTAATTCTTTATCACTATCATTATAACAGTGGTTATTGCAACAACATTATCATTATTAGTATCAGGGTTTTTTGGTTTCTGGTTTCACTATTTGGTCTTTACTGAGTTGTTCCTTCTTCATTGTTCCATTTTTATTAAATTATTTTCTTGGTGAGTTTGGTTAAGTTGTTTCGATTAAGTCATATGATATTCTGGTTTCCTTTCTCCTTTAGAATTTTGTATCTCTTTCTTACAAAATCTTTTTTCATATTTCAGAGTTATTTCTCATCATTTGTATGAGTAATGATATGAGCTCAATATTTTTTAATTTTAGATATTTTTATTCAACTACATTTTTTCTTATTCATAGTTGTTTTTCAAACATTTTGGTGTAAGTTGTACTTATTATTGTTTTGAATTTTGAAAATCTTTATTCATCAAAATTCTTTTCTCATTCATAATAGTCTTTGAATGTTTGGTGTAAGTGGTACTTACTAAGTTTTTGAATTTTGAAATTTCTTATTTCTCATAATTCTTAATGTCTTCATAATAGTCTTTCAGATATTTGGTGTAAGTTGTACTTACTAATTTTTGAATTTTGAAATTTCTTATTTCTCAAAATTCTTAATTTCTTCATAATAGTCTTTCAGATATTTGGTGTAAGTTGTACTTACTGATTTTTGAATTTTGAAATTTATTATTCCATCAAAATTCTTATTTCGTTCATAATAGTCTTAACTCATAATTATGAGTCCTCCAAATATTTTTTAATGGATAACTGATTATAAGTTCCTTTTACTTTATTCGAAATGATATCCTTTAGTACATACGTATTGTTATTATTGTTTTTAATAATCAGGTATGGGCCGGTATACAGCAGTAACAACTTTTTGGTAATGCCTTCCAAAGTACTGGGTAATTCCCTGTTTTTTAGCAGTACCTTTTCTCCGACTTCATAGCTTATTATTTTCTTAACAGCCTTTTGATATTTGTTCTTGCGCCTTTCCTGGTCTTCTGCCAATTTATTGTAGAATCTGATTCGATTGAATTTGTATTCTTGACTCCTGGGGAACTCTATTATGTCTTGTATTTCTCTCGGAGGCGGTTTTTCATACATTGCCGTGTATGGCGTGGTACCTATAGCGGGGTGATATGACAAATTAAGGAATTCTTCAGTCGCTAATAAATATTCTTGCCACTTCTTTTGTTGATTATAGCAATAAGTCCGTAATATTCTTCCGACTTCTCGCAGTACCCTCTCCGCTGGATTCTTCTAGTAGGTCCTTACGGATATCTTTCAAATAATTGCTGTATATTATGGTAAAATTTTTTCTGTTTTTCTTCGAATTCATTCCTTCTTGGTTAAACCCAGCAGATTGGAGCAGTAAAGGGTTATTGGAGTTTATTACTGCCTCCGTTCGTTTAAATGTTCCGCTTCATTACGGATTAGGCCGTTGGAAGCATCAGCTTGGAGTCCTGAGACTGCTTCGTTTGGTTCTGCTCGATCGTCCTGTTGGGCTTCTGTTACAGGTAGTCTTCGCTGATTGTCCAGGCTGGAACTACGTCTGGGCTCGTACTCTCTATACCGATTACTTCCCTGACTTCCTTGGAAGGTCTCGTACTCGTAGTATCGGCTCCTTCGTTGAGGCTGGTACCTCCTCTGTCCACTGCCTTCCGCTCTGATGTAGTTAATATTGGGTCGATATGTCCTGTAATTATTGTTATTACCACCATTTGGGTAATTCCGGTTATAACTACCATGATAATTGTTATTAGAAAGGTTGGGGTTCCTCTGACCATTTGGAACATAGTTACTATTATTATTATAATAAACGTTGTTGTTTTGTGGACGGTTATTATTATTATTATTGTGGTTGTTGTTATTATTATTAATGCGAGGAATATTACTATTATTATTATTGTTGTTAAATCTAGGCAAATTATTGTTATTTCGGGTGTTATAATTGTATTCGGCATTATTCCGATTTGCGGAATTATAATTATTATTGTTACCCACATTCTGCCGATTATTATTATTCAAATTATTGTTGTTACTTCTTGGTTCCGGCTTTTCATATCTCCTGCGACTTTGACGGTAATAGTCTTCATGCTCATACATTTCTAAAAGCTCGGTCATGGCTTGCACAGTCTTTATTTGACTGTTTCTTCTGGCTCTTATAATATCCTCCTCATAATGGTATGAGAGTTTGCTGACCAGGCATTCTTCCGGTATTCTGGGCTCTAGATGTTTGGCCACGCACACCTTTCCCAAAAAGTACGCCGTTAAAGTCTGGTTTCCATACGGGTTGTACCTTCCATGGCAGATCCCGTCTCTGGCGATATTTTGTGTTGATTCAGACCAATATTTGGCTTTGAATAGCCTTCTGAATTGTTGATAGTCGGTCACTTCATCTCTTATCGCCATCCACCAATTATCTGCTATCTCCTTGAACGATTCGTCAAGCACTTCTTTATTCTCCCTCCAGCGATTACCTCTGTGTTTGGTGAAGTATTCTTCGATTCTGGCTAGGAACTCCATTGGTTTGTTTTTATAAAACCTGAAGTTAATCCCTTCACGATTCTCACTATTGGGACAACTGGTAATGCTTGTCGGTCGACTATGGAATAGGTCTATATCTGTCTGGTTCTGTCGCACCTGACTGTTGATACTGGTTACAGTAGCTTCAATGCCGTCACATTTTTCTGTGAATCGGTCCTGCACTCGCTCCCAGTCTTCCCGTGTTTCCTTTAGTCTTTCCTCCAATGTCTTCCTAGTCGTTTCTTCAATGTTGTTAACCTTCGTATTCATTTCGGTCTTGATACTCTGTACTTCTCGTTCGGTTTGACTCCATTTTTCGTCAGCTCTTGTAACCCTTTGTTCGATTACCGTTATTTCTTCTTCTACCTTCTTGCTGATTGTTTCATTATTTTCAGCTATTTTTTGGCTCAATTCTTCTTTCAATATTTCCATTCTTCCGTCTAAGCGGTCCATGTTCTCTTGGTTCGTCTCCTTCAAATCTTCTCTCAATTGCTGACTATTGCTTTCCATTTTCTGATTTGTTTCTTCCATCCTCTTGTTGGTTTCTTCCAGTTTTTGGCTTATCTGGGTTAATTCCTCCTTCGACTGTTTATTGTCAGTCTTTATTTCCTCCATTTTCTCCTCAACTTTCTGAATATTTTCTTCCATCTTCTCTTCTATCTTCTTACTGTTTGCTTCCATCTTCTCCTCCATCTTCTTGCTAGTACCTCCAATTTTATTGCCCAACTCTTCCTTCAATCGTTGATTATCATTCTTCATTTCCTCCTCCATCTTCTTACTATTCTCCTCCATCTTCTTACTATTCTCCTCCATCTTCTCCTCCATCTTCTTACTGCTTTCTCTTAATTCCTCCTTCAATCGTTGGTTATCGTTCTTCATTTCCTTACTATTTTCTTCGATTTTATTACCCAACTCTTCCTTTGTCGTTTTAAATTCTCTGAGTAACATCTCCATCATTTTATCTAATTTTGTCTCTTCCTTTGTAGTGGATTTCTTTGACTGTTCCTCCGGTGGTGCAGGCTTGTTTGGTTCTGCTGGCGGTAACATCGACTCCACATCTTCCACTGGTGTCGCTTCTTTATCTTCCATGTCTACCTCCTGCTCGGCCTCCATAGCCCTTTTTCTTGATGTAGCTCTCCTGTGCATCTCGCTCCCTCTTCCGACCTATTGACCGTTGCCAAGCTAAAAATAGGAAATTGGACACTTGTCCTTATTTTATAACACTATTACCTCCTATTTAAAGCCCCTTAAGTTGGACGCCAATTTGTAATATAATATTATTACAAATATTAAAATAAAAAAAAAATAAATATTGTGTGTAGATTTTGTGATAACAAGGTATTGTGCTCTCCTTTTAGCCCCCCTAGTTGGGCAAGCCAATTTGTAATATAATTTACAAATATAAAATATAAGAATATAAATATAGATATGGATACGGATATGTTGTTATGTTGAGATTTGCCCTGACTGTAAGCCCCACTGTTTAGGCTAGTCAATTTGTAATATAAATTCAAATGTAATAATAATAAATAAAATATAAAGATATAGATAATCAGAATTGTGTATGTTGTCTGGATCTCGGTATTGAACTCGCCGATGATACAGCTCCACTTTGGATTCACCAAATACAAAGAATAGATTTAATATAAACATGTTATAACTAGGTGTGATTGATTGATAAATAACAAATAAATCAAACTTTATAAATTGTAAATATTTTTTTTTGTATTGAGTTTTGATTTAATTTAATTAATAATAATTAATTAATTAATTGAGTGTGTAATTTCCTTAGATATCTATTCTATCACTGTAAATTATTTTTTTGTTTAAAAAAAAATAGTAACATTAATTATAGAAATAAAACAATTCTGGTAACTGAGTAATGATTTGCGTTTATTAACATTCAAAATTATGCGCCAGTCACACTGCGCATGACCAAGGCATTGGCTAATTTGCTCCAGTCGGTAGCGAAAAAAAAATCAACAAATATATTTTTACAAGGTTAAATTTGTGGTTCTTTTAACGAGTCGAAATGGTCAGAGGGCAAGGAACAAGATACATTCTTAACAGGTATTCTTAAACTAAATGGTAATAGCTGAAATAGAACAAAATTATTATTGCAATTGTCAATTAGAAAAAAATGAATTTCGAACCGAGTCGAAGAAATGACGTCACTCCCTTCAAGCAGGCACTGCACCGTCTTTGTGAGAAATCCAGTAATGGCCGCCGTCTACTCGATTTTAACTGCTACGTTGCTGGAATAGGCTGAGATTCTCCCGCAGAAATAAAATGATATTCCCTTTTCTGCGAAGTGGTGTTGGTCCAGGAATATAGTGTCGAGTGTCCTCTCGTCTTCTGCGATGTCGTTTTCGTGATGGGTTTCTTGTGTTGTGTCCGGTGTTCAAATGTGTATTGTTGTTCTGTGAATCTTGTCCAAAATTGTTCAAAATGGCTGTTGATTTCTTGTGTTGAGTTTTATGGTGTTATTACAGTGTTTTGGAAATTTGTGAAGTGTTAGAAATTGATAGTTAAGGTTATTTCACTTTTTAGATCATCTCCGTTACACGCCACATAACCACACTTGGTTTTATACAAATTATTCTGTTTTCAGTACTCCACTAACACATTTCCAACTATTCCGCTTTACGATTAACAATAGACTACTAGACGCAACGTCGTCGTTTTTGGGTAATTTGTGCTATGTCTTTTTCCTCTTTATATTGTTTAACTATAAAAATATCTGTCTAAGACTTGGTTCACCATCTAAATATACATAATAAGTTTTTTATTTTTTACTGTATATCAAATATTTCTTAATTTTACATAAATCTAACTACTCAGTAATATTGATTAGTTAATTTTACATCTTTTGATATATAGCTGGGTTTGTTTCAAGTTCATTTAAGCCCAAAAATTACAATTTTATATAATGATTGTATGCCCCATATTTTGTACAAATTCAGTTGGTTTTTATTTGTTTTTTCTTATAATATTTCCATGGAATACACTTAATAACTCCGTGACTACTTTGTTGTTAATAATTTGGTTGTTAAAACATTTCAATATTGATTAATTTACTGTTTAGTCTGATTTGATTACCATTATAGGCCAAGTATCATTTGTTTCCAAAAGAAGTTAAATTTCTTTCCTTTGTCATTCTATTTGCTATTAACTGTATCTGTATTAATTATATTTTCAATTTCTGTATTGTATATATTGAATTCTATTCCTATTAGATAGATTGATTCTCTGATAGATAATTTTTTGGTTTATATGCCAGTCTGTGTTTACTAAAATGGTGTCTTAGCTGGTCTGTTTGTACATTATATATGGTTTACTATTTTGAATAAATTATTACATTTTTATGTCCTACTTGCCTCTCTGCCTTACACAATGGAAAATTAAATGACATGATTTTAAAATACAATGAAATATTTTGTATCTACTAAACTTTCTTTATAATAATAACATCATTGAACCATAACATAAACATCTTAAGCCTAATTTTCTCTATACTTAGAATTATAATGAGAACATATTATTATCAGTCTTTGGCTGTCCTATGTTTTAATGTTTTATTTTATCACAACCTTGTTCTATTAAAATATCTTATTCCTAGTAACAATTTCAGTTATTCACTGTCTCTTTTTATTTACTATAACTATTTTGCTAAAATATTAACATAAAAACACCTTAGAACTATTGACACTTTCAGTGATTAACTGTCTCTTGTGTTACCTATACCTAAATTGTTCATACAATAAAATAAAAACATCTTATAACTACTGACACTTGCAGTTATTGACTGTCTTTTGTGTTCCCTATACTTAATTTGTTCATACAATAAAATAAAAACATCTTATACCTATCATATTGTTATTATGCCTAAACACTAACACACTTTTATTATCTAAATTACACTCAGTCATTAGACTGTCTCCTTAGTTTTTATCCAGTATTTCCTACACTAATGGTAGTCTGTTTTAATATATTTTTTTATATCACACTTTATTATAAGGTGTCCTTTATTTTGGCTACACTACTGGTAGTCTGTTTCAATAGATTTTTTATATCACACTTTATTACAATGTGTCCTTTATTTTGGCTACCCTAATAGTAGTCTGTTTTAATAGTTTTTTGACATATAATTCTTACAACTAGTCTACAATTTGGTTTTCTGGGATTGTATCTTGTAACTTGTTCTGGGTCTACATATATCAGTTTTAATTTTGTTTCATGGTATGTATTACATGACTATCATTTTTTTTGGAATATCTCTTCCTGGTTCTGGTCTCTTTGTGGGAATCTTGATATGTTTTGTCCCTTCTTCAAATATCACATTAGTAGTTTCTGGTCTTGTGGTTTCTCTGCATCCTGACCTTATTATTATTCCCTTATTAATATGGTTTCATACTTTTATTTCCTTTTTTGTGGTCCTTCCCTTTTTACTGCTTCCCCAATCTACTGGGTATACTGCTGGTTTAACTGGTTTTTACATGGTAAGTTATTTTAATCAATGGTTTTCTTTGTTATTTTTCATTTTTATTAACATTTTATTGACTTAAAATACAGTTTCTAGTGTAATCCTTAAAACAATTTATTCTTCTCACTCACTATGGAACTTTTTCCTTTATTTATGTTGCATTAAGTCAAATGTTTAGCGTGATAATTTTGTTATGTTACATATGCTCTCCTGTAAAAGTGATTAGTTCAGATCATACTCTTAGTATGGATGAAATAATTACTACTAATTCTTATGTATTTACATTTTCTTCGTGATTACATGTTTTCACTTTATATACCTTCTTTTTCCACCGTTGCTTCCTCTCAGATGATGTGTATCTCCTTCATTAGTTTCTTTCTTCATTAATAAGTGATCTTCAATCTTGTGTATAACATTATCATTTTATATTCTTTCTTATTTGGTGCTTCCTCACCAGTATGTTTACTCCCTAACATTCCCTAACAAATTAATTGGAACAGTTCAGAGTGGCACTTTTGGCTTCAATCCCTGCTGTCCAACACTTCAATTGAGTCCAGAGGTATTATCATCTCTGCTCAAAATATAAGACTGATGGCATTTTCTACATCCAGTTATAAAAATAAATAAACAGTAAAAGTAGTCATTTTTGACTAAAATAAACATCTTTAGATTCTTCACTTCATAATACGTTATATTAATTAATACTTTTATACACTTGACTCTTCTTCTCTCTTAAAGCTTATTCCATATTAGGTGGTTTAGGTATGTGGTATAATAGACACTTCATCATGTTTACATAGTAATTAGTATTTATATTTACTCTTTCTACCATCTGGTATCCATTGAGTTATTTTTATTGCTCATGGTGTAACACGAATTAATTCTTTATCACTATCATTATAACAGTGGTTATTGCAACAACATTATCATTATTAGTATCAGGGTTTTTTGGTTTCTGGTCTCACTATTTGGTCTTTACTGAGTTGTTCCTTCTTCATTGTTCCATTTTTATTAAATTATTTTCTTGGTGAGTTTGGTTAAGTTGTTTCGATTAAGTCATATGATATTCTGGTTTCCTTTCTCCTTTAGAATTTTGTATCTCTTTCTTACAAAATCTTTTTCATATTTCAGAGTTATTTCTCATCATTTGTATGAGTAATGATATGAGCTCAATATTTTTTAATTTTAGATATTTTTATTCAACTACATTTTTTCTTATTCATAGTTGTTTTTCAAATATTTTGGTGTAAGTTGTACTTATTATTGTTTTGAATTTTGAAAATCTTTATTCATCAAAATTCTTTTCTCATTCATAATAGTCTTTGAATGTTTGGTGTAAGTGGTACTTACTAAGTTTTTGAATTTTGAAATTTCTTATTTCTCATAATTCTTAATGTCTTCATAATAGTCTTTCAGATATTTGGTGTAAGTTGTACTTACTAATTTTTGAATTTTGAAATTTCTTATTTCTCAAAATTCTTAATTTCTTCATAATAGTCTTTCAGATATTTGGTGTAAGTTGTACTTACTGATTTTTGAATTTTGAAATTTATTATTCCATCAAAATTCTTATTTCGTTCATAATAGTCTTAACTCATAATTATGAGTCCTCCAAATATTTTTTAATGGATAACTGATTATAAGTTCCTTTTACTTTATTCGAAATGATATCCTTTAGTACATACGTATTGTTATTATTGTTTTTAATAATCAGGTATGGGCCGGTATACAGCAGTAACAACTTTTTGGTAATGCCTTCCAAAGTACTGGGTAATTCCCTGTTTTTTAGCAGTACCTTTTCTCCGACTTCATAGCTTATTATTTTCTTAACAGCCTTTTGATATTTGTTCTTGCGCCTTTCCTGGTCTTCTGCCAATTTATTGTAGAATCTGATTCGATTGAATTTGTATTCTTGACTCCTGGGGAACTCTATTATGTCTTGTATTTCTCTCGGAGGCGGTTTTTCATACATTGCCGTGTATGGCGTGGTACCTATAGCGGGGTGATATGACAAATTAAGGAATTCTTCAGTCGCTAATAAATATTCTTGCCACTTCTTTTGTTGATTATAGCAATAAGTCCGTAATATTCTTCCGACTTCTCGCAGTACCCTCTCCGCTGGATTCTTCTAGTAGGTCCTTACGGATATCTTTCAAATAATTGCTGTATATTATGGTAAAATTTTTTCTGTTTTTCTTCGAATTCATTCCTTCTTGGTTAAACCCAGCAGATTGGAGCAGTAAAGGGTTATTGGAGTTTATTACTGCCTCCGTTCGTTTAAATGTTCCGCTTCATTACGGATTAGGCCGTTGGAAGCATCAGCTTGGAGTCCTGAGACTGCTTCGTTTGGTTCTGCTCGATCGTCCTGTTGGGCTTCTGTTACAGGTAGTCTTCGCTGATTGTCCAGGCTGGAACTACGTCTGGGCTCGTACTCTCTATACCGATTACTTCCCTGACTTCCTTGGAAGGTCTCGTACTCGTAGTATCGGCTCCTTCGTTGAGGCTGGTACCTCCTCTGTCCACTGCCTTCCGCTCTGATGTAGTTAATATTGGGTCGATATGTCCTGTAATTATTGTTATTACCACCATTTGGGTAATTCCGGTTATAACTACCATGATAATTGTTATTAGAAAGGTTGGGGTTCCTCTGACCATTTGGAACATAGTTACTATTATTATTATAATAAACGTTGTTGTTTTGTGGACGGTTATTATTATTATTATTGTGGTTGTTGTTATTATTATTAATGCGAGGAATATTACTATTATTATTATTGTTGTTAAATCTAGGCAAATTATTGTTATTTCGGGTGTTATAATTGTATTCGGCATTATTCCGATTTGCGGAATTATAATTATTATTGTTACCCACATTCTGCCGATTATTATTATTCAAATTATTGTTGTTACTTCTTGGTTCCGGCTTTTCATATCTCCTGCGACTTTGACGGTAATAGTCTTCATGCTCATACATTTCTAAAAGCTCGGTCATGGCTTGCACAGTCTTTATTTGACTGTTTCTTCTGGCTCTTATAATATCCTCCTCATAATGGTATGAGAGTTTGCTGACCAGGCATTCTTCCGGTATTCTGGGCTCTAGATGTTTGGCCACGCACACCTTTCCCAAAAAGTACGCCGTTAAAGTCTGGTTTCCATACGGGTTGTACCTTCCATGGCAGATCCCGTCTCTGGCGATATTTTGTGTTGATTCAGACCAATATTTGGCTTTGAATAGCCTTCTGAATTGTTGATAGTCGGTCACTTCATCTCTTATCGCCATCCACCAATTATCTGCTATCTCCTTGAACGATTCGTCAAGCACTTCTTTATTCTCCCTCCAGCGATTACCTCTGTGTTTGGTGAAGTATTCTTCGATTCTGGCTAGGAACTCCATTGGTTTGTTTTTATAAAACCTGAAGTTAATCCCTTCACGATTCTCACTATTGGGACAACTGGTAATGCTTGTCGGTCGACTATGGAATAGGTCTATATCTGTCTGGTTCTGTCGCACCTGACTGTTGATACTGGTTACAGTAGCTTCAATGCCGTCACATTTTTCTGTGAATCGGTCCTGCACTCGCTCCCAGTCTTCCCGTGTTTCCTTTAGTCTTTCCTCCAATGTCTTCCTAGTCGTTTCTTCAATGTTGTTAACCTTCGTATTCATTTCGGTCTTGATACTCTGTACTTCTCGTTCGGTTTGACTCCATTTTTCGTCAGCTCTTGTAACCCTTTGTTCGATTACCGTTATTTCTTCTTCTACCTTCTTGCTGATTGTTTCATTATTTTCAGCTATTTTTTGGCTCAATTCTTCTTTCAATATTTCCATTCTTCCGTCTAAGCGGTCCATGTTCTCTTGGTTCGTCTCCTTCAATTCTTCTCTCAATTGCTGACTATTGCTTTCCATTTTCTGATTTGTTTCTTCCATCCTCTTGTTGGTTTCTTCCAGTTTTTGGCTTATCTGGGTTAATTCCTCCTTCGACTGTTTATTGTCAGTCTTTATTTCCTCCATTTTCTCCTCAATTTTCTGAATATTTTCTTCCATCTTCTCTTCTATCTTCTTACTGTTTGCTTCCATCTTCTCCTCCATCTTCTTGCTAGTATCTCCAATTTTATTGCCCAACTCTTCCTTCAATCGTTGATTATCATTCTTCATTTCCTCCTCCATCTTCTTACTATTCTCCTCCATCTTCTTACTATTCTCCTCCATCTTCTCCTCCATCTTCTTACTGCTTTC
Organism: Magicicada septendecula; assembly: GCA_034769895.1. Lineage (NCBI taxonomy): Eukaryota > Metazoa > Arthropoda > Insecta > Hemiptera > Cicadidae > Magicicada > Magicicada septendecula. The sequence continues at coordinate 447,767,662 of CM068370.1, read as the reverse complement.
TCTTAATTCCTCCTTCAATCGTTGGTTATCGTTCTTCATTTCCTTACTATTTTCTTCGATTTTATTACCCAACTCTTCCTTTGTCGTTTTAAATTCTCTGAGTAACATCTCCATCATTTTATCTAATTTTGTCTCTTCCTTTGTAGTGGATTTCTTTGACTGTTCCTCCGGTGGTGCAGGCTTGTTTGGTTCTGCTGGCGGTAACATCGACTCCACATCTTCCACTGGTGTCGCTTCTTTATCCTCCATGTCTACCTCCTGCTCGGCCTCCATAGCCCTTTTTCTTGATGTAGCTCTCCTGTGCATCTCGCTCCCTCTTCCGACCTATTGACCGTTGCCAAGCTAAAAATAGGAAATTGGACACTTGTCCTTACTTTATAACACTATTACCTCCTATTTAAAGCCCCTTAAGTTGGACGCCAATTTGTAATATAATATTATTACAAATATTAAAATAAAAAAAAAATAAATATTGTGTGTAGATTTTGTGATAACAAGGTATTGTGCTCTCCTTTTAGCCCCCCTAGTTGGGCAAGCCAATTTGTAATATAATTTACAAATATAAAATATAAGAATATAAATATAGATATGGATACGGATATGTTGTTATGTTGAGATTTGCCCTGACTGTAAGCCCCACTGTTTAGGCTAGTCAATTTGTAATATAAATTCAAATGTAATAATAATAAATAAAATATAAAGATATAGATAATCAGAATTGTGTATGTTGTCTGGATCTCGGTATTGAACTCGCCGATGATACAGCTCCACTTTGGATTCACCAAATACAAAGAATAGATTTAATATAAACATGTTATAACTAGGTGTGATTGATTGATAAATAACAAATAAATCAAACTTTATAAATTGTAAATATTTTTTTTTGTATTGAGTTTTGATTTAATTTAATTAATAATAATTAATTAATTAATTGAGTGTGTAATTTCCTTAGATATCTATTCTATCGCTGTAAATTATTTTTTTGTTTAAAAAAAAATAGTAACATTAATTATAGAAATAAAACAATTCTGGTAACTGAGTAATGATTTGCGTTTATTAACATTCAAAATTATGCGCCAGTCACACTGCGCATGACCAAGGCATTGGCTAATTTGCTCCAGTCGGTAGCGAAAAAAAAATCAACAAATATATTTTTACAAGGTTAAATTTGTGGTTCTTTTAACGAGTCGAAATGGTCAGAGGGCAAGGAACAAGATACATTCTTAACAGGTATTCTTAAACTAAATGGTAATAGCTGAAATAGAACAAAATTATTATTGCAATTGTCAATTAGAAAAAAATGAATTTCGAACCGAGTCGAAGAAATGACGTCACTCCCTTCAAGCAGGCACTGCACCGTCTTTGTGAGAAATCCAGTAATGGCCGCCGTCTACTCGATTTTAACTGCTACGTTGCTGGAATAGGCTGAGATTCTCCCGCAGAAATAAAATGATATTCCCTTTTCTGCTAAGTGGTGTTGGTCCAGGAATATAGTGTCGAGTGTCCTCTCGTCTTCTGCGATGTCGTTTTCGTGATGGGTTTCTTGTGTTGTGTCCGGTGTTCAAATGTGTATTGTTGTTCTGTGAATCTTGTCCAAAATTGTTCAAAATGGCTGTTGATTTCTTGTGTTGAGTTTTATGGTGTTATTACAGTGTTTTGGAAATTTGTGAAGTGTTAGAAATTGATAGTTAAGGTTATTTCACTTTTTAGATCATCTCCGTTACACGCCACATAACCACACTTGGTTTTATACAAATTATTCTGTTTTCAGTACTCCGCTAACACATTTCCAACTATTCCGCTTTACGATTAACAATAGACTACTAGACGCAACGTCGTCGTTTTTGGGTAATTTGTGCTATGTCTTTTTCCTCTTTATATTGTTTAACTATAAAAATATCTGTCTAAGACTTGGTTCACCATCTAAATATACATAATAAGTTTTCTTATTTTTTACTGTATTTCAAATATTTCTTAATTTTACATAAATCTAACTACTCAGCAATATTGATTAGTTAATTTTACATCTTTTGATATATAGCTGGGTTTGTTTCAAGTTCATTTAAGCCCAAAAATTACAATTTTATATAATGATTGTATGCCCCATATTTTGTACAAATTCAGTGTTTTAATGGTTTTTATTTGTTTTTTCTTATAATATTTCCATGGAATACACTTAATAACTCCGTGACTACTTTGTTGTTAATAATTTGGTTGTTAAAACATTTCAATATTGATTAATTTACTGTTTAGTCTGATTTGATTACCATTATAGGCCAAGTATCATTTGTTTCCAAAAGAAGTTAAATTTCTTTCCTTTGTCATTCTATTTGCTATTAACTGTATCTGTAATAATTATATTTTCAATTTCTGTATTGTATATATTGAATTCTATTCCTATTAGATAGATTGATTCTCTGATAAATAATTTTTTGGTTTATATGCCAGTCTGTGTTTACTAAAATGGTGTCTTAGCTGGTCTGTTTGTACATTATATATGGTTTACTATTTTGAATAAAATTATTACATTTTTATGTCCTACTTGCCTCTCTGCCTTACACAATGGAAAATTAAATGACGTGATTTTAAAATACAATGAAATATTTTGTATCTACTAAACTTTCTTTATAATAATAACATCATTGAACCATAACATAAACATCTTAAGCCTAATTTTCTCTATACTTAGAATTATAATGAGAACATATTATTATCAGTCTTTGGCTGTCCTATGTTTTAATGTTTCATTTTATCACAACCTTATTCTATTAAAATATCTTATTCCTAGTAACAATTTCAGTTATTCACTGTCTCTTTTTATTTACTATAACTATTTTGCTAAAATATTAACATAAAAACACCTTAGAACTATTGACACTTTCAGTGATTAACTGTCTCTTGTGTTACCTATACCTAAATTGTTCATACAATAAAATAAAAACATCTTATAACTACTGACACTTGCAGTTATTGACTGTCTTTTGTGTTCCCTATACTTAATTTGTTCATACAATAAAATAAAAACATCTTATACCTATCATATTGTTATTATGCCTAAACACTAACACACTTTTATTATCTAAATTACACTCAGTCATTAGACTGTCTCCTTAGTTTTTATCCAGTATTTCCTACACTAATGGTAGTCTGTTTTAATATATTTTTTATATCACACTTTATTATAAGGTGTCCTTTATTTTGGCTACACTACTGGTAGTCTGTTTCAATAGATTTTTTATATCACACTTTATTACAATGTGTCCTTTATTTTGGCTACCCTAATAGTAGTCTGTTTTAATAGTTTTTTGACATATAATTCTTACAACTAGTCTACAATTTGTTTTTCTGGGATTGTATCTTGTAACTTGTTCTGGGTCTACATATATCAGTTTTAATTTTGTTTCATGGTATGTATTACATGACTATCATTTTTTTTGGAATATCTCTTCCTGGTTCTGGTCTCTTTGTGGGAATCTTGATATGTTTTGTCCCTTCTTCAAATATCACATTAGTAGTTTCTGGTCTTGTGGTTTCTCTGCATCCTGACCTTATTATTATTCCCTTATTAATATGGTTTCATACTTTTATTTCCTTTTTTGTGGTCCTTCCCTTTTTACTGCTTCCCCAATCTACTGGGTATACTGCTGGTTTAACTGGTTTTTACATGGTAAGTTATTTTAATCAATGGTTTTCTTTGTTATTTTTCATTTTTATTAACATTTTATTGACTTAAAATACAGTTTCTAGTGTAATCCTTAAAACAATTTATTCTTCTCACTCACTATGGAACTTTTTCCTTTATTTATGTTGCATTAAGTCAAATGTTTAGCGTGATAATTTTGTTATGTTACATATGCTCTCCTGTAAAAGTGATTAGTTCAGATCATACTCTTAGTATGGATGAAATAATTACTACTAATTCTTATGTATTTACATTTTCTTCGTGATTACATGTTTTCACTTTATATACCTTCTTTTTCCACCGTTGCTTCCTCTCAGATGATGTGTATCTCCTTCATTAGTTTCTTTCTTCATTAATAAGTGATCTTCAATCTTGTGTATAACATTATCATTTTATATTCTTTCTTATTTGGTGCTTCCTCACCAGTATGTTTACTCCCTAACATTCCCTAACAAATTAATTGGAACAGTTCAGAGTGGCACTTTTGGCTTCAATCCCTGCTGTCCAACACTTCAATTGAGTCCAGAGGTATTATCATCTCTGCTCAAAATATAAGACTGATGGCATTTTCTACATCCAGTCATAAAAATAAATAAACAGTAAAAGTAGTCATTTTTGACTAAAATAAACATCTTTAGATTCTTCACTTCATAATACGTTATATTAATTAATACTTTTATACACTTGACTCTTCTTCTCTCTTAAAGCTTATTCCATATTAGGTGGTTTAGGTATGTGGTATAATATACACTTCATCATGTTTACATAGTAATTAGTATTTATATTTACTCTTTCTACCATCTGGTATCCATTGAGTTATTTTTATTGCTCATGGTGTAACACGAATTAATTCTTTATCACTATCATTATAACAGTGGTTATTGCAACAACATTATCATTATTAGTATCAGGGTTTTTTGGTTTCTGGTCTCACTATTTGGTCTTTACTGAGTTGTTCCTTCTTCATTGTTCCATTTTTATTAAATTATTTTCTTGGTGAGTTTGGTTAAGTTGTTTCGATTAAGTCATATGATATTCTGGTTTCCTTTCTCCTTTAGAATTTTGTATCTCTTTCTTACAAAATCTTTTTCATATTTCAGAGTTATTTCTCATCATTTGTATGAGTAATGATATGAGCTCAATATTTTTTAATTTTAGATATTTTTATTCAACTACATTTTTTCTTATTCATAGTTGTTTTTCAAATATTTTGGTGTAAGTTGTACTTATTATTGTTTTGAATTTTGAAAATCTTTATTCATCAAAATTCTTTTCTCATTCATAATAGTCTTTGAATGTTTGGTGTAAGTGGTACTTACTAAGTTTTTGAATTTTGAAATTTCTTATTTCTCATAATTCTTAATGTCTTCATAATAGTCTTTCAGATATTTGGTGTAAGTTGTACTTACTAATTTTTGAATTTTGAAATTTCTTATTTCTCAAAATTCTTAATTTCTTCATAATAGTCTTTCAGATATTTGGTGTAAGTTGTACTTACTGATTTTTGAATTTTGAAATTTATTATTCCATCAAAATTCTTATTTCGTTCATAATAGTCTTAACTCATAATTATGAGTCCTCCAAATATTTTTTAATGGATAACTGATTATAAGTTCCTTTTACTTTATTCGAAATGATATCCTTTAGTACATACGTATTGTTATTATTGTTTTTAATAATCAGGTATGGGCCGGTATACAGCAGTAACAACTTTTTGGTAATGCCTTCCAAAGTACTGGGTAATTCCCTGTTTTTTAGCAGTACCTTTTCTCCGACTTCATAGCTTATTATTTTCTTAACAGCCTTTTGATATTTGTTCTTGCGCCTTTCCTGGTCTTCTGCCAATTTATTGTAGAATCTGATTCGATTGAATTTGTATTCTTGACTCCTGGGGAACTCTATTATGTCTTGTATTTCTCTCGGAGGCGGTTTTTCATACATTGCCGTGTATGGCGTGGTACCTATAGCGGGGTGATATGACAAATTAAGGAATTCTTCAGTCGCTAATAAATATTCTTGCCACTTCTTTTGTTGATTATAGCAATAAGTCCGTAATATTCTTCCGACTTCTCGCAGTACCCTCTCCGCTGGATTCTTCTAGTAGGTCCTTACGGATATCTTTCAAATAATTGCTGTATATTATGGTAAAATTTTTTCTGTTTTTCTTCGAATTCATTCCTTCTTGGTTAAACCCAGCAGATTGGAGCAGTAAAGGGTTATTGGAGTTTATTACTGCCTCCGTTCGTTTAAATGTTCCGCTTCATTACGGATTAGGCCGTTGGAAGCATCAGCTTGGAGTCCTGAGACTGCTTCGTTTGGTTCTGCTCGATCGTCCTGTTGGGCTTCTGTTACAGGTAGTCTTCGCTGATTGTCCAGGCTGGAACTACGTCTGGGCTCGTACTCTCTATACCGATTACTTCCCTGACTTCCTTGGAAGGTCTCGTACTCGTAGTATCGGCTCCTTCGTTGAGGCTGGTACCTCCTCTGTCCACTGCCTTCCGCTCTGATGTAGTTAATATTGGGTCGATATGTCCTGTAATTATTGTTATTACCACCATTTGGGTAATTCCGGTTATAACTACCATGATAATTGTTATTAGAAAGGTTGGGGTTCCTCTGACCATTTGGAACATAGTTACTATTATTATTATAATAAACGTTGTTGTTTTGTGGACGGTTATTATTATTATTATTGTGGTTGTTGTTATTATTATTAATGCGAGGAATATTACTATTATTATTATTGTTGTTAAATCTAGGCAAATTATTGTTATTTCGGGTGTTATAATTGTATTCGGCATTATTCCGATTTGCGGAATTATAATTATTATTGTTACCCACATTCTGCCGATTATTATTATTCAAATTATTGTTGTTACTTCTTGGTTCCGGCTTTTCATATCTCCTGCGACTTTGACGGTAATAGTCTTCATGCTCATACATTTCTAAAAGCTCGGTCATGGCTTGCACAGTCTTTATTTGACTGTTTCTTCTGGCTCTTATAATATCCTCCTCATAATGGTATGAGAGTTTGCTGACCAGGCATTCTTCCGGTATTCTGGGCTCTAGATGTTTGGCCACGCACACCTTTCCCAAAAAGTACGCCGTTAAAGTCTGGTTTCCATACGGGTTGTACCTTCCATGGCAGATCCCGTCTCTGGCGATATTTTGTGTTGATTCAGACCAATATTTGGCTTTGAATAGCCTTCTGAATTGTTGATAGTCGGTCACTTCATCTCTTATCGCCATCCACCAATTATCTGCTATCTCCTTGAACGATTCGTCAAGCACTTCTTTATTCTCCCTCCAGCGATTACCTCTGTGTTTGGTGAAGTATTCTTCGATTCTGGCTAGGAACTCCATTGGTTTGTTTTTATAAAACCTGAAGTTAATCCCTTCACGATTCTCACTATTGGGACAACTGGTAATGCTTGTCGGTCGACTATGGAATAGGTCTATATCTGTCTGGTTCTGTCGCACCTGACTGTTGATACTGGTTACAGTAGCTTCAATGCCGTCACATTTTTCTGTGAATCGGTCCTGCACTCGCTCCCAGTCTTCCCGTGTTTCCTTTAGTCTTTCCTCCAATGTCTTCCTAGTCGTTTCTTCAATGTTGTTAACCTTCGTATTCATTTCGGTCTTGATACTCTGTACTTCTCGTTCGGTTTGACTCCATTTTTCGTCAGCTCTTGTAACCCTTTGTTCGATTACCGTTATTTCTTCTTCTACCTTCTTGCTGATTGTTTCATTATTTTCAGCTATTTTTTGGCTCAATTCTTCTTTCAATATTTCCATTCTTCCGTCTAAGCGGTCCATGTTCTCTTGGTTCGTCTCCTTCAAATCTTCTCTCAATTGCTGACTATTGCTTTCCATTTTCTGATTTGTTTCTTCCATCCTCTTGTTGGTTTCTTCCAGTTTTTGGCTTATCTGGGTTAATTCCTCCTTCGACTGTTTATTGTCAGTCTTTATTTCCTCCATTTTCTCCTCAACTTTCTGAATATTTTCTTCCATCTTCTCTTCTATCTTCTTACTGTTTGCTTCCATCTTCTCCTCCATCTTCTTGCTAGTATCTCCAATTTTATTGCCAACTCTTCTTCAATCGTTGATTATCATTCTTCATTTCCTCCTCCATCTTCTTACTATTCTCCTCCATCATCTTACTATTCTCCTCCATCTTCTCCTCCATCTTCTTACTGCTTTCTCTTAATTCCTCCTTCAATCGTTGGTTATCGTTCTTCATTTCCTTACTATTTTCTTCGATTTTATTACCCAACTCTTCCTTTGTCGTTTTAAATTCTCTGAGTAACATCTCCATCATTTTATCTAATTTTGTCTCTTCCTTTGTAGTGGATTTCTTTGACTGTTCCTCCGTGGTGCAGGCTTGTTTGGTTCTGCTGGCGGTAACATCGACTCCACATCTTCCACTGGTGTCGCTTCTTTATCCTCCATGTCTACCTCCTGCTCGCTCCATAGCCCTTTTTCTTGATGTAGCTCTCCTGTGCATCTCGCTCCCTCTTCCGACCTATTGACCGTTGCCAAGCTAAAAATAGGAAATTGGACACTTGTCCTTACTTTATAACACTATTACCTCCTATTTAAAGCCCCTTAAGTTGGACGCCAATTTGTAATATAATATTATTACAAATATTAAAATAAAAAAAAAATAAATATTGTGTGTAGATTTTGTGATAACAAGGTATTGTGCTCTCCTTTTAGCCCCCCTAGTTGGGCAAGCAATTTGTAATATAATTTACAAATATAAAATATAAGAATATAAATATAGATATGGATACGGATATGTTGTTATGTTGAGATTTGCCCTGACTGTAAGCCCACTGTTTAGGCTAGTCAATTTGTAATATAAATTCAAATGTAATAATAATAAATAAAATATAAAGATATAGATAATCAGAATTGTGTATGTGTCTGGATTCTCGGTATTGAACTCGCCGATGATACAGCTCCACTTTGGATTCACCAAATACAAAGAATAGATTTAATATAAACATGTTATAACTAGGTGTGATTGATTGATAAATAACAAATAAATCAAACTTTATAAATTGTAAATATTTTTTTTTGTATTGAGTTTTGATTTAATTTAATTAATAATAATTAATTAATTAATTGAGTGTGTAATTTCCTTAGATATCTATTCTATCGCTGTAAATTATTTTTTTGTTTAAAAAAAAATAGTAACATAATTATAGAAATAAAACAATTCTGGTAACTGAGTAATGATTTGCGTTTATTAACATTCAAAATTATGCGCCAGTCACACTGCGCATGACCAAGGCATTGGCTAATTTGCTCCAGTCGGTAGCGAAAAAAAAATCAACAAATATATTTTTACAAGGTTAAATTTGTGGTTCTTTTAACGAGTCGAAATGGTCAGAGGGCAAGGAACAAGATACATTCTTAACAGGTATTCTTAAACTAAATGGTAATAGCTGAAATAGAACAAAATTATTATTGCAATTGTCAATTAGAAAAAAATGAATTTCGAACCGAGTCGAAGAAATGACGTCACTCCCTTCAAGCAGGCACTGCACCGTCTTTGTGAGAAATCCAGTAATGGCCGCCGTCTACTCGATTTTAACTGCTACGTTGCTGGAATAGGCTGAGATTCTCCCGCAGAAATAAAATGATATTCCTTTTCTGCTAAGTGGTGTTGGTCCAGGAATATAGTGTCGAGTGTCCTCTCGTCTTCTGCGATGTCGTTTTCGTGATGGGTTTCTTGTGTTGTGTCCGGTGTTCAAATGTGTATTGTTGTTCTGTGAATCTTGTCCAAAATTGTTCAAAATGGCTGTTGATTTCTGTGTTGAGTTTTATGGTGTTATTACAGTGTTTTGGAAATTTGTGAAGTGTTAGAAATTGATAGTTAAGGTTATTTCACTTTTTAGATCATCTCCGTTACACGCCACATAACCACACTTGGTTTTATACAAATTATTCTGTTTTCAGTACTCCGCTAACACATTTCCAACTATTCCGCTTTACGATTAACAATAGACTACTAGACGCAACGTCGTCGTTTTTGGGTAATTTGTGCTATGTCTTTTTCCTCTTTATATTGTTTACTATAAAAATATCTGTCTAAGACTTGGTTCACCATCTAAATATACATAATAAGTTTTCTTATTTTTTACTGTATTTCAAATATTTCTTAATTTACATAAATCTAACTACTCAGCAATATTGATTAGTTAATTTTACATCTTTTGATATATAGCTGGGTTTGTTTCAAGTTCATTTAAGCCAAAAATTACAATTTTATATAATGATTGTATGCCCATATTTTGTACAAATTCAGTGTTTTAATGGTTTTTATTTGTTTTTTCTTATAATATTTCCATGGAATACACTTAATAACTCCGTGACTACTTTGTTGTTAATAATTTGGTTGTTAAAACATTTCAATATTGATTAATTTACTGTTTAGTCTGATTTGATTACCATTATAGGCCAGTATCATTTGTTTCCAAAAGAAGTTAAATTTCTTTCCTTTGTCATTCTATTTGCTATTAACTGTATCTGTAATAATTATATTTTCAATTTCTGTATTGTATATATTGAATTCTATTCCTATTAGATAGATTGATTCTCTGATAAATAATTTTTTGGTTTATATGCCAGTCTGTGTTTACTAAAATGGTGTCTTAGCTGGTCTGTTTGTACATTATATATGGTTTACTATTTTGAATAAAATTATTACATTTTTATGTCCTACTTGCCTCTCTGCCTTACACAATGGAAATTAAATGACGTGATTTTAAAATACAATGAAATATTTTGTATCTACTAAACTTTCTTTATAATAATAACATCATTGAACCATAACATAAACATCTTAAGCCTAATTTTCTCTATACTTAGAATTATAATGAGAACATATTATTATCAGTCTTTGGCTGTCCTATGTTTAATGTTTCATTTTATCACAACCTTATTCTATTAAAATATCTTATTCCTAGTAACAATTTCAGTTATTCACTGTCTCTTTTTATTTACTATAACTATTTTGCTAAAATATTAACATAAAAACACCTTAGAACTATTGACACTTTCAGTGATTAACTGTCTCTTGTGTTACCTATACCTAAATTGTTCATACAATAAAATAAAAACATCTTATAACTACTGACACTTGCAGTTATTGACTGTCTTTTGTGTTCCCTATACTTAATTTGTTCATACAATAAAATAAAAACATCTTATACCTATCATATTGTTATTATGCCTAAACACTAACACACTTTTATTATCTAAATTACACTCAGTCATTAGACTGTCTCCTTAGTTTTTATCCAGTATTTCCTACACTAATGGTAGTCTGTTTTAATATATTTTTTATATCACACTTTATTATAAGGTGTCCTTTATTTTGGCTACACTACTGGTAGTCTGTTTCAATAGATTTTTTATATCACACTTTATTACAATGTGTCCTTTATTT